>CM076582.1:1603913094-1604329366 GCA_034641835.2 Pinus albicaulis | reverse complement strand
TTTTTGATCTTGTCATATTTTTCTTTTTGCAATGTGACAAGACGTTCATAAAAAATAATGTCCTCTTCTTCAATAGTCTCCATTATATTTTGATTCTTTGCGAAACGAGTAGCAACCCACTTAGGTGGTTCACTGCTACCACTTTCCATGTTTATAGCCTGTTGAATGCTTTCTCTATTCATAACAATTTTGGACTTGGATGTTTGAACTGTATGTGTTTGGTCTGGAAAGAATTTGTGAAAATGATCTTTCTCATCTCAATTACTTGCTGAGTCACTAATAACTAGTTTTCTAGAACTAGGGTTTCTCCTCTTTCCCAAAGTCGCGAATGACGTAACACCAACAACATGTGTGGGAGGTGAAAAATGTTGTGCAGGATTTAGCAATTTTTGTTTATGTTTTGCTTCAACTACTCTTTGGGCATCCATTTTCGATAATTGATACTTGATTTTCTGCAAATTTAACTATGTGCTGTGTAAACATATTTCGAATTAGAAAAAGATTTAGAGGCACTATTTTCTTACACATTATGACATGAAAAAATTGCATTGGTTCTTTGTTCAAATGAAATTTAAGTTATTAGAGAAAAGCAAATGCAAATGCGAGAGGAAAAACAGAAAAAAAAAAATAGTAAATTGATAAGATGCAATGAATACTACATGTGTTAAAACTTTTATTAAAGTTCCTTTGTTCATAAAGTGTGAAATGAGCAAATAAAATTGCCTAAACAATTCTACAAAAAAAGAAATAAATTGTAGAGAAAATTGTGAAAGATCCTTGTTTATGGATAAATTCCTTCCGCGGACAGAAGCAATCACCCTAGACCTAGTGGCTTGATCTAGAAATAACCAAGAAAAAACTGCTATGGTTTCCTTAGATAAGTTTGAAATATGGAATAAATACTTATTAGGAAACGAATACAAGCTCTCTTCTTTTCCTCGCTTGTAAGCTTTAGATCCAACTTCAAATGCTAAAATTAGAACCTACAAATAATCCAAAACAAGAAAGAGAAAAAAAAAACATCCAAATAGCATATATAGACAACTCTAAACAATAAGCCAATGATTCATTGTTCTACAGAAGCATAAATGAGACATAATGTATAGGAAAACAAGACACTTTTGTATTAATAAAAGTAGGAGAAGATTCGAACCCTTGTAGGCATTGATACAAAATTCGCGTGGGAACACTAGTTGGATACAAAAATTTGATTCCTCATCCATGGAGTATCCATGTTTCATAATTTTGATGGACCCTGCTACAGGAAAAATGATAAATACATGAAAAATGTGATTGCAATCATGTTTTTTCATGTATTTATGATTTTTCATGTAGCAACGTCCATCAAAAGGATGCAACATCAATACTCCTTGGATGAAGAATTAAATTTTAAATACAACAAGTAATCCCTCTTTAAATTTGAGTACAATATTAGGGAGATAAGTTGAAAATACGAGTTGAAAAAACAGTTTTATTATTTTATTATTTTTTAAGTTTTTTACTTTTTTACTCCAAAAATGGTGAGTCATCCCCCATGGTTGACATCATCATATTGAATCCTATTAGTTATTTTAAAGTTTACTTTGGTTTTACATTTTTCTTAGGAGGCCCATTTTAGACCTCAAAATTCCCCCAATGATAAAAAGCTTTCAATCATACCTCAATCATATGGATGGGTTATGGATTTGTACAGACAAATCAACAACATGAGGGCATAACTAAGAGTCTAAAAGTTCCAACCCATTCCTAATAGAAGGTAATGCATTTATAGGAGAAATGAAGAGGTTGTAGATCCATTAAACTAGGGTAAGATCCACTTTAGAAGAGGATAAGATCCATGAGATAAGTGATAAGACATCATTTGTCGAAATTCAAGGACATCTTTAACAAAGAATGGACACTTCCATGATATAAGTCTCTAGAAGCGGAAGCTTCAAAATTATATTTAATTTTTTCCTCATTTCAAGGGTCATCACAGTTGTAGTGAAAGTAGTCAACACTGACTAATGCTTTTCTCTTCAATGCAACCTGCGCCATCACACTTACTAAACTAGGAAAGTGTGTTGATCCAGAAAAATAGGGGTTTTAGCCAATGTAATAGAAGATTCTTGGAATTTCTGGAAAGGACATGCTTTTTTATTTGTAGGAGATGATTACAAAGTGTGAAGGGATGATGATTGATCTGTGTTCAAGGTTAGTTGGTTGAATGTGACAAAATGACCTCTAACAAATTCCCCCATAAAGTGCAAAGTAAAAAACAGTGGATGAGGACTGAAGTGCTTTACCATGTGAAAAGTATGGATCAAGAATATACTGGTCAAGATCATTAGCTGGCTATTACAATACACTATCATCTTGATATCATTGTTGAGGTAGGAATACCCATACTCAACATGGAAGCCACTTTACATGTACAATAATCAAATTTATTTCCGCTGATAACATATTGTGGACCCATGTGTTGTGGATCATTATCTACATATCCTTTTTATATTTCATTTTGAAATTTTAAAAAGAAAAAATTAAAAAATAATAATAAGAATTCGAAAATATGCTATAGTATGAAGTTTTAATACTTTAGCATAAAAAAAAGAGGAATGCAATGTATTTTCATTTTTCTTTATATACATGAAGCGGGCGTCAACCTTAGGTTGATATATATATATGTTAAGGTTAAAGCCCGAGCAACGTCCCGAGCGGAAGTTGCAATCATACAGAGAAGCTTGTGGATATGCAATTGCGAGGGGTGAAATAGTCCGTCGGTTATCAAATCCCGACCCCCCGCAGTTGACCGATCAGATCTTAGAAATTTGGTGATCAACGGTTCTGGTTAATTACGGGGGGTATGGGTAGAACTTCTCCGCCGTACTCACAGACCCCCCGCATGACGTCATCAACTGAGATGGAAGACAGCTGTCATCCACTGCCAACTGTTTTTCCGCGTCACTCCTGCATTTATTATGGTTTCCGTAGCCTATAAAAGGATTCTCCCGTTCCGTTTTGATTTATTTGTGATTGTTTGCCCTGTTAAACCGCGTCCCGCCACCTTTGCATTACCCATTGCCTTGCGAATTGCTTTCGAATTCCTGTCAGCCATGGCCAAGCGAGCATCATTGTCTGGTTTATCAACTCTCATTCCCCTCCTAGGTAGCGAGAAAGATGTTCATGATACTGCGTCGTCCGTCAACCATCCTCTCTTGCATTACCAAGTAACCCTGAACACTGACAAGTCCCCTGTGTTCTCTGCTATGAAAAGTTCAGGTGTGTTGTCTGCTTGTGTTCCAAAAACTCATTTCTTCCTCGAATTCATTTCTTGGTTAGTTTCGTCCATGTACCCTGGCAAGTGTTTCATTATGAATTCCCAGGGGGAAAATATCCTGCAGGTTTCAACACAATTAATGCATCAAGCATTATGTTTTCCAGAAGATGAGTCTCCATTGCAGTTCTCTGAAGATTCGTTGGTTCAGCATTTCGAGGAGCTTTCAAATGAAGAGTTTAATCGCTGCATGTCTTTTTTGATACTAAGTCCAGAGAAAACTCAATTTGAAGCAGGAAAGTTCAGTTTGGAGGTGTTCAATGTTCAGTACAGGCTGGTTCTTAGCTGCATTACGGAAATTTTGGGAAGAGATGATGATCACGAAATTGATAAAGCAGTCTTGGGAATATTCACTATGATGATGAAACCAGGTGTGGTGCTAGACATCCCGTCTTTTTGGCAAGAAGTAGTAAACTCCCAATTGATCGCCTTCCCTCTAACACGTTTCTTCAGATTTCCATCATTGGTAGTTTACTTATTTTTATATCAAAATGTTGAAGAGTTCGTGAGTGTGGGTTTAAATATAATTGATAGTAATAAAAATAAGTAGTCAGTTTTGTTCTGGACCGATATGGTTAGAAAAGAGGAGAATGAAGCCGGGCTGTTTGAATTTGCTGACCATTTCATGTCTACTGCTTATAAAATTATGAATGGAACTCTTCCTCCATGCTTTCTGCCTAAGGCCCAGGAGTTCTTACAGTTGGGACCCAATTGTAAATTTGGAGACTGGTTTGTTTTTGAAGATTACTCTGAGATAAGGCTTTATGGAGTTAGCATTGAGCCCTATAGGCTCCCAACCTTTGTTCCCATGAGACTTTTTGCCCTGGAATTTATAAGGCAAAGTCTTAATGTAGATCAAGTTCATTTTATTCCCATGAAGAAAGGATTAATGTACAAGTTGCCTATGAGTGTAGGCCCTTTTATTGTTAACACAAGACAAGCTTTTGAAGAAGTATCAAAAATATTGAAAGGAACGCAGTTGTTGTTGGGAGAGAAATGGCCCTATGATCCACATGGGATAATTTCTCAGAGAAGGGTTGAGAATGGGTATGCTGCCTTTACACATGTGAGTAAACCTGATTTAGAGAAATTGGCTAATCCAGGAGGGTCAAGTTCATCAAAAACCAATATTCAAACACCTGCAATTTTGGAAAGAATGAGCAAAAGAGGTAGGGAGGATGTTATTGATATCGATGATGAGGAGCCTCGAGAGGAAAAAAGGACCAAACTAGCAGAAGACCATTCCTCCAATTCACCTGGTTTTACTCTCCAGGTCAATGAAGAACAAGATTTCCCTTCATCTCCTAATAGACAGGAACTTCACTTGGAAAAGGCTTCCTCCATGAAGAAAGTGTTCACACAGATTGAGGAAAGGAACCAAAGGATTAAGGCCAATATAGAAGCACAAGCAGAGCACAATATGCCTGCTGACCAAACCAGATTGCTGACTGTGATGGATTTGGAGAAAGATCAGTTTAAGATGGCTCTGTCACATCCGACAGGAATGTCCCTTGGACCTTCAGGCAGCTTTAAGGAGTTAAATATTGTCATGGATGTTAAAAAAATCCCCTTGTGGGACAAAATGAATCTTCACATGCAGACTGGTCAGCTGATTGTAAACGATTTGAGCAAGACCAATGCTACAGCAGTTAAGACTGAAAATATGCTGGCAAAGGTTATTAAACAATGCAAAATGGAGAAAGCAAACGCCAGGGCATTAACAACTCAGAATGAAGAGCTGAAGAAGATTATTATGAAAATTGGCGTGGATCCAAATGATAAAGCCGCAGTTCAGAAGCTGATGAAAAGTGCAGAAGCGGAAATATCATCATTAAGGAAAAAGTTGAAATTGCCAGCTACAGAGCACTCATTGGCAGCCGAAGTAGCTGAGGTTGAAAAGGAGAAAGAGGAATTGCGACAGCAGCTGATGAAGAAGGACGAAGAACTCACTAAGGTAAAGCAGACTGCTATAACCTTACAGAATCAAATCCAGAACCATACTTGTACTTTCGATTTTTCTGCAGGTGGAGCTGATCCGCAAGCCCAGGTTGTTTAGCTAAACACAGAATTAAAGATGGTGGAGAGAGATTGTAAACAAGCCCAGTCTGAATTGGCCACAGTTATCAAGATGATGCAAGGATGGGAAGGAAAAGCAAATGAGAACGAGCAGAAGCTACAAAAAGCTGAGGATGAAATCAAAGAGCTCAAGGAGAAATTAAAGGGAAATATTTCCCTTATCAAAGCTAAGGATCTCATCTGGAACGAGATCATTTCAGAAATGCAATCAAAATGGGATTCCATGAATATAATTGCCAGAGAGAAAAATATTATTTCAGAGCATGAAAAGGAGCTATTATCGGAAAAGCAGGCCGCTATTAAAAGATCGAATTGGGCCAAAAAATTCATAAATTTTATTAATGCCAATACAGATGAAGAGTTGAGAGATATGGGGATACAGGATAGGTACTTCTATGCTGAAGAGGTAAATAAAATGATCATCAAAAATGACCTTCTAAAGGCCTCAGAGAAACGGTTACAGGGAATTAAAGAGATAATTAAGAAATTTGATATTTCGTTCGATGCCGGACGAGAATGTGCTTGCCTCGTGCGTCGGACTCGAGAAAGGGGAGATTAACTGAAATTTTATGAGGATCAATTGATATTTGCAAAAAGCAAAGCAGATGGCCGACATGAGAAGACACAGATATTGAAGTGAGAAACAATATTCAATTTCTTACAAAGGCATTTCCTTCTGCTGTGGATGGTGAAGACATTGTTCGCAAGTAACCTCACTCACAGTCAAGTTGTTGCCTTTACACTGGAATATCATCGTTATAAGAGCGCTCCGATAACTCAAGATAAACTCTAGAAGGAATGCAAGAAATTTTTTATTGACACAGAAAAAGGATTTCCAGCCAAACAGCCACAAGTAGCCGTTCAGCTGCAACTAGTCATTGAGTCAGCCGCTATTCCAGGAACATCAGTTCCTTTAGATTAGGAGTTATCATCTTTTATTTTGTTTTAAGTGAAGTTATGTAAATGTAATAAAATGTTTTCGAGGCATGTACCTCCGCTACAGAGAGTAGTTAAGCAGTTACAGTTAGTTAGAATCAGTTTTATAACTGAAAACCATTTTGGTTCAGATTGTATTTAAAGACATCTTAAGGAAGAAAGAAGGTTCTGAGTTTTGAACCTTGAAAGGCTAATTTTGTACTGAAAAATATTGAATGAATGAAAAAGCTGTGCAAGTTTCCATTATTCCATCTGTGTTGAATAGTTTTCTTCGTTTTCATTTCATTTCCATATCTGTGAATAAAGTAGAGTGATTAGAGCTGCAGGTCTCTTGATATTTATGTATCTAAGAGTTAAATATCCTTAATGGGCGCTCCTTTACTTTAGCTTATTTGTTATTCACTTCTTCAGGATTTTATTATGGCAGTTTCTGTTTTAAGCAGCATGACAAACTGAAATCATTTTCTTTCTTCATCTTCCATTTCGCTCACTTCAATATAAAGGGAACATGGCATTGCAAAGTTTATAAAGATTTGATATTTGTGAGATATATTATTAATATTTGAAGGTTTTAATAAACAGAGACATATATACATTTTGTGACAATCTTTAATGTCTTGAGCACGGATTCCTGTTCACAGCAAGGAATTGTTTCTCAAGGAACAACATTAATTGGTGTCGTTGCCGGGGAACGAAGAGTCGAAGTTCTTCCCTGGGTTTTGTTCTACATTTCCTCTGGTTGTTCAGAGAGGAGGAAATAGTACGCTGTGATTATTTGAAAATAGCTCTGGCTCCCAAGAAACCTCACACGAGGTCAGACACCTCTCAGCAAACAGTTCCCGTTTTGTCAAATCCTGAGAAGCTTGTTTCAAAGAAGGGCCAGAAACCAAAAATATTGGTTACACCTGAAACCACACTGCTTGCACCTGGCAGCAGTTCACACGTTTTCTCATCCAAGAAAGCTTCCAAGAAACTCATTTTCTCGGAAGAAGAATCATCACCATCACCCATCCATTTTCAAGAACCCACATTAGAAGAGAAATCTTTGGAGTTTGTATCTTTTCCTTTTATAGAAATTCAGCCCCATACAGTTGCCAGCTCTTCTGCTATCGTTCATAGTCCAATCCCTATATCAGTTGTTTCCCCTCATTCATCTTTTCCTACAACTGGTATTCATTTTACCCCCGCTCAAGGAGCAGTTAACCCAGGCGTAAACATGGCAGTTCCTGCAGCCCTGCTTTCTTGATGAACAGATACGCACCATTAAATCTACCACAACCACTGCATGATTTGCCTCAGGAGTATCTCAAGTTACTCCCTAGATTTACTGGTGAAGATGAAATAACTGCAGAACAACACTTGCCCCTGTTTTGCACTTTTGCAGAGAATTTAAACGTTGAACATTTGGATGTTGTTATGAGACTCTTTGTTCAGTCTCTAAATGGAGAGGCAAGGAAATGGTTTAAAGGGTTACCGAATGGTTCCATTAATGATTGGGATGCCCTGGAAAGACGTTTCATTGAGAGATGGGGCGAAAAAAGGGACCACGACTATTCTTTGACAGAATTTAATGCAATCAAGAAGAAATTTGATGAAAATATGAATGATTTTGTTAAAATATTTAACAAGTTGTATAATAGTTTGCCTGTTGAAATGAAGCCCCCTCCTATTGGAGCAAGGGTTGTTTTTGCTGGTGCGTTTGAACCAGAGTTCAGTTTCACTCTGAGGGAAAGAAGATCTCCTACGTTGGAACAGATTCAAACTGATGCTTTGGAGATTGAAGCAAATATGTCCGCTGCTGGTAAAGTTTCAGATAAAGGAAAGGCTAAAGAAGAAGCCTCAGCTCAAGATCAGAGAATTGAAGACATGTCTAAGGTCATAAAGAATCTTTCAAATAAATTGGTAAAGTTGGAAATAGATAGTAAGCCTGCAAGACAGAATAGAGGAGTTTTTAATCCCCAATTAAAAAAACAGCCCCTGCAAATTTTACAAAGAGAAAGGAAAGATCAAGATCAGGTGCAAGCACCACTGTACATAGAAGCAGCTCCATCCCGTTCAGCAGATGAAGATGACGAGAGAGAAGATGATGCCCGGATATCTGCTGTGTATATGGAAGATGATGAAACAGAAGAAGAAGTTGATGAAGAAGGGGAGAAAGAAGAGGAACAAGCTGATCTCTCATTCGATCAAGAAGAGATGGATGATTACTATAGACAATTCATAGATTTTATGCAATCTGAGTTGCATAAAAAGTATGATTTGAGGTCAAAAAAGAGGTTGAGGACGCAAGAAAACGAAGAAAAGGAATCAGAAGTAGCACCTACTCCAATGGTGACTCCATTATAGAAAGGGAAGCAGCAAGCAGAAAGTTCCCAGACGAAAGTTAAAGATTCTAACATTTCGGAGAAAGTGGTTACAATTTCTAATCAGAATCCAAATTCCAAAAAATATCAAGAAGAACCTGAAAAGTTGACAAGATCAAATCAAACTTTCAGTTTGTCGAAAGAGTTAGAAAAAGTGAAAATACCAGTACCTCTTCTTGAACTAATAAAAACACCGGGTTACAAGAAAGAAATCGCTGAATTTATCAATCTGTCTCAACCTGACGAAGTGAGCGATACAGTGAATCTTCAGGAAGAAAATCCCGTGGTGACATTCGGACCTCATGTGGAAGAGGTAGATTCGTCTGTTCCTCCTTTTTATATATCTCTTCTCTTGCATGATTTCGTTTTACACAATTGTATGTTAGATTCTGGCGCATCACACAATCTGATGCTGTTGAGTGTGATGAAGGAGTTAAATTTGCAAATCACCAAGCCATACAGAGATCTTTATTCCTTTGACTCTAAGAGGGTTAAGTGTGTAGGTCTTATTAAAGATATGGTTGTTTCATTGGCCCAAATCCCAACCAAAAGCATTATGATGGACGTTGTAGTGGCAGATATTCCAGCCAGGTTTGGTATGTTATTATCTAGATCATGGGGGGCAAAGCTTGGGGGAGTTTTGAAACTGGATTTTACATATGCTATTATTCCCGTTTTCAATGGTGAAGAAAGAAGACTGTATAGAGAGACTAGATTTCAAAAAACTGCTACCAAGAAAGATGCAAGCAATTCACCAATTTATGGCCAGGAGAAGGACGACCTGTCTTGTTTCATGCTACATGAGGATGCAAAATTTGCTGAAGAATCTCAAGGGAAGCTTGATTCAGCAATTGTACATAAGGAACTACATTCAGATAAGCCGTGGAAGTGTTATTTTGATGGCGCATTTTCCAAAGAAGGTACTGGAGCGGGTTTCATTTTTGTTTCTCCGGAAGGTAATTTGGTACCTTTTTCTTTCAAATTGGAGTTCGAATCTACTAATAATGTCGTAGAATATGAGGCATTAATTATTAGTTTGCAGACAGCTACGCAGATGGGAATTAAATCTATGACGGTGTTTGGAGATTCAGAATTAATTATAAGACAAATCAAGAATTTATGCCAAACCAAACATCCCAGGTTACGAGCATACCGGAATGAAGTATGGGACCTAATTGAAAATTATTTCGAAGCATTCAATTTACAGTTTGTTCCAAGAGAAGAAAATAGATTGGCAGATTCTTTGGCGGTTGCAGCAAGTACCTTCAAGCCTCCTATCAGCGTGAAACTAAGGTATGAAATAGAGATGAGACATAGACCTTCCATTCCTGACAATATTAAACATTGGCAGGTCTTCGAAGATGATGAGCAGATTAAACAGTTCCTGTTGATGACTGAAGATTTTGAAGATCATCAGATTGATTTGGAAAGTGATGAAGATGAATTGGCTGGTGAGACTCTTAAAAAGAAGATTGGTGGTCAAGAAATTATTCAATTGAAAGATAATATCTTGCCAAGAGGCCTATTACCTCTCGAAAGACTGTTCGGGGCTAATGACGTGGTCGTGAATCAAAAGAAAATGAATCAAGACGAGTAGGTGGAATATTGCAACTTGGGTACTCAATTGGAGCCTAAAATGGTTAAATTGTTCAAAGGGATCCCGAAGGAATATAAGGAAAGGTACGTAGAGTTGTTCAAACAATTTAAAGATGTATTTGCTTGGTCGTATGATTATTTGAAAACATATGATAAGAGCATCATACAGCACAAAATTCCACTCAAGGATGGAGTAAAGTCTCATAAACAAAAGCTTAGGCAAATTAATCCATTGCTGTTGGCTCCGATCGAAAAGGAAATAAAGAAACTGTTGCAAGCCAAAATAATCGTTCCACTCAGATATTCAGATTGGGTTTCCAATCTTGTACCCGTCCGAAAGAAAAACGGAGAGATAAGGCTGTGCGTAGATTTCAGGAATTTGAATAGGGCTTCATTGAAAGATAATTATCCTTTGCCGAAAATGGATTTTGTCTTACAAAAAGTAACCGGAGCTTATAGATTGTCTATGGTGGACGGATTTTCAGGGTATAACCAGGTAGCTGTGGAGAAGGAAGATCAGAAGAAAACCGCCTTCACTACGCCTTGGGGAACGTTCATGTACGCCAGGATGCCATTCGGCCTGATGAACGCAGGGGCCACATTCCAAAGGGCGATGGATATCGCATTTGTGGGAGACAAGTTTGTGGTGGTTTATTTAGATGATGTCACAATTTTTTTGAAGTCTGATGAGGAACATTTACAACATTTACAGAAAGCCTTCATGAAGTGCAGAAAGTTTGGATTATCACTGAATCCTAAGAAGTCTTTGTTTGCCCTGGAGGAGGGTAAATTACTAGGCCACATTGTTTCAAAGGAAGGAGTGAAGATTGATCCGGCCAGAGTCGAAGCCATTCAGACAATTCCTCTACCGCGAAGTAAGAAAGATATTCAGCGATTTCTCGGAAAAATTAATTTTTTGAGGCGGTTTGTCCCTAATTATGCAGAGATCGTTAAAAAGATAACAGATATGTTAAAAAATAACGCTGAGGTGAAATGGGACAAGGAAGCGAGGGATTCTTTTCAGAGAATCAAAGAGGCTTTAAAGGAAGCACCTGTTTTAATCAGTCCAGACTATTTGAAACCGTTTCAAATCTTTTCATTTGCTTCTTCCTCAACTATTGCAGCCGTGTTATTGCAGAGAAATGAAGAAAAGCAGGAACAACCAGTTGCATATTTCAGTAAAGTTCTCCGAGATGCAGAATTGAATTATAATATATTGGAGAAACAGGTGTACGCTCTGGTAAAAGCACTGAAAGCGTTCAGAACTTATGTCCTTCATTCTCAGATCTTAGCATATGTTCCTAATTCGGCTGTAAAGGACGTGCTAGTGCAAAGCGATGTGGAAGGTAAGAGGGGAAAATGGATCGCTAAAATTCAAGAGTATGATTTGGATGTAAAACCAACCAAGCTGGTTAAAGGATTGGGATTGGCCAAATTATTGACAGAATCCAACTTCCAAGCACTGGGAATCAATTTGCTGGCCCTTGTAGAAGAAGCCGATGGAGAAACGCATGATAATCAATCAAAGACAACAATTAAGTATAAATTTCTCTGCTCAGAATGGTATAAAGATATTGTACATTATTTATGCTTTCTTTCATGTCCTCCTTCAGTAAATAGAGCTAAATACAGGGCTTTGAAACTTAAGGCCCAGCCTTATGTTATAATCGAAGCGAAATTATATTGGAAGGATCCGGCTGGTATATTGCTGTTATGTCTAACAGAGGAAGAAATTTCTGAAGTGATTAAAGAATACCATGAATGCTTGTGTGGAGGACATTACAGCTGGAAGGTAACTGCTCACAAAATATTCAAATCAGGTTTCTATTGGCCGACTGTGTTTTCTGATGTTTACAAAACAGTCAAAAGTTGTCGAAAATGCCAATTATTTGCAGAGAAGAAAAAGCTAGCTCCGTTACCTCTTCTCCCAGTTTTTATTGAAGAACCTTTTAGACAATGGGGGTTGGATTTCATTGGAGAAATCAATCCACCATCCAGTGGGCAGTTTAAGTGGATCCTTACTGCTACAGATTATTTTACAAAGTGGGTGGAGGCAATTCCCACCAGGAAGGCGAATGATCTAGTTGTTATGAAGTTTTTGAAGGAGAATATTTTTAGCAGGTTTGGATGCCCAGTGAAGATTGTGACAGATAATGCCCGGGTTTTCAGTTCCCTCAGGTTTATTAATTTTTGTCAAACTTACAATGTAATATTGTCTCATTCTACAGCTTATCATCCGCAGGGAAATGGATTAGCAGAATCCTCCAACAAAACATTGGTAAGAATTTTGAAGAAAACAATCAGTGAGAATCAAAAGAATTGGGATACGAAGCTAGTTTTTGCCTTGTGGGCAACAAGGATGACTACAAGGAGGTCTACCGGCAAGTCCCCTTATGAGCTCGTATACGGCACTCAAGCTTTATTCCCCACACAATTGGTAAAACCTGTGATTTCTTTTCTCCAAGATGCTCAAGCAGAACCAAACGCCATGATAAGAAGAATGAACAATGTGTTGGAACTAAGTGAAAACAGAAATCAAGTTCGGGACAACTTGCTCACTTATCAGCAGAAGATGAAGGTAATATTTGATAGAAAATAAAAGGAAGTTTTGTTTCAAAAAGGAGATTTAGTATTAAGATGGGATACACGAAGGTAAGATAAAGGAAAACACGGTAAATTTGATCCCTTGTGGTATGGCCCGTTCAAAATTAATGAAGTCAGAGGAAATAATACTTTCGCGTTGGAAAATCTGGAAGGAGAAGTGCTGGATATGCCTGTGAATGGGCAATATCTCAAGCATTATTTCCGACATTAAGCAGTTGCTGGTTCATCATTGTATATATCCGGTGTGGTCATTGTACATTTTCATCAAGCAATATGTGACTCCATGCCCGAGATGAAGGCACTAATCTGCAGGTTCTTAGTGTTTCGTGGTAAAAACACTATCCCCAGGTGGAGCCAGATGTTGTGGATCATTATCTACATATCCTTTTTATATTTCATTTTGAAATTTTAAAAAGAAAAAATTAAAAAAAAAATAATAAGAATTCGAAAATATGCTATAGTATGAAGTTTTAATACTTTAGCATAAAAAAAAGAGGAATGCAATGTATTTTCATTTTTCTTTATATACATGAAGAGGGCGTCAACCTAAGGTTGATATATATATATATATGTTAAGGTTAAATCCCGAGCAACTTCCCGAGCGGAAGTTGCAATCATACAGAGAAGCTTGTGGATATGCAATTGCGGGGGGTGAAATAGTCCGTCGGTTATCAAATCCCGACCCCCCGCAGTTGACCGGTCAGATCTTAGAAATTTGGTGATCAACGGTTCTGGTTAATTACGGGGGGTATAGGTAGAACTTCTCCACCGTACTCACAGACCCCCCACATGACGTCATCAACTGAGATGGAAGACAACTGTCATCCACTGCCAACTGTTTTTCTGCGTCACTCCTGCATTTATTATGGTTTCCGTAGCCTATAAAAGGATTCTCCCGTTTCGTTTTGATTTATTTGTGACTGTTTGCCCTGTTAAACCGCGTCCCGCCACCTTTGCATTACCCATTGCCTTGTGAATTTCTTTCGAATTCCTGTCAGCCATGGCCAAGCGAGCATCATTGTCTGGTTTATCAACTCTCAGTCCCCTCCTAGATAGCGAGAAAGATGTTCATGATACTGCGTCGTCCGTCAACCATCCTCTCTTGCATTACCAAGTAACCCTGAACACTGACAAGTCCCCTGTGTTCTCTGCTATGAAAATTTCAGGTTTGTTGTCTGCTTGTGTTCCAAAAACTCATTTCTTCCCCGAATTCATTTCTTGGTTAGTTTCGTCCATGTACCCTGGCAAGTGTTTCATTATGAATTCCCAGGGGGAAAATATCCTGCAGGTTTCAACACAATTAATGCGTCAAGCATTATGTTTTCCAGAAGATGAGTCTCCATTGCAGTTCTATGAAGATTCGTTGGTTCAGTATTTCGAGGAGCTTTCAAATGAAGAGTTTAATCGCTGCATGTCGTTTTTGATACTAAGTCCAGAGAAAACTCAATTTGAAGCAGGAAAGTTCAGTTTGGAGGTGTTCAATGTTCAGTACAGGCCGGTTCTTAGCTGCATTACGGAAATTTTGGGAAGAGATGATGATCACGGAATTGATAAAGCAGTCTTGGGAATGTTCACTATGATGATGAAACCAGGTGTGGTGCTAGACATCCCGTCTTTTTGGCAAGAAGTAGTAAACTCCCAATTGATCGCCTTCCCTCTAACAGGTTTTTTCAGATTTCCATCATTGGTAGTCTACTTATTTTTATATCAAAATGTTGAAGAGTTCATGAGTGTTGGTTTAAATATAATGGATAGTAATAAAAATAAGCATTCAGTTTTGCTTTGGACCGATATGGTTAGGAAAGAAGAGAACGAAGTCGGGATGTTTGAATTTGCTGACCATTTCATGACTACTGCTTATAAAATTCTGAATGGAACTCTTCCTCCATGCTTTCTGCCTAAGGCCCAGGAGTTCTTACAGTTGGGACCCAATTGTAAATTTGGAGACTGGTTTGTTTTTGAAGATTACTCTGAGATAAGGCTTTATGGAGTTAGCATTGAGCCCTATAGGCTCCCAACCTTTGTTCCCATGAGACTTTTTGCCCTGGAATTTATAAGGCAAAGTCTTAATGTAGATCAAGTTCATTTTATTCCCATGAAGAAAGGATTAATGTACAAGTTGCCTATGAGTGTAGGCCCTTTTATTGTTAACACAAGACAAGCTTTTGAAGAAGTATCAAAAATATTGAAAGGAACGCAGTTGTTGTTGGGAGAGAAATGGCCCTATGATCCACATGGGATAATTTCTCAGAGAAGGGTTGAGAATGGGTATGCTGCCTTTACACATGTGAGTAAACCTGATTTAGAGAAATTGGCTAATCCAGGAGGGTCAAGTTCATCAAAAACCATTATTCAAACACCTGCAATTTTGGAAAGAATGAGCAAAAGAGGTAGGGAGGATGTTATTGATATCGATGATGAGGAGCCTCGAGAGGAAAAAAGGACCAAACTAGCAGAAGACCATTCCTCCAATTCACCTGGTTTTACTCTCCAGGTCAATGAAGAACAAGATTTCCCTTCATCTCCTAATAGACAGGAACTTCACTTGGAAAAGGCTTCCTCCATGAAGAAAGTGTTCACACAGATTGAGGAAAGGAACCAAAGGATTAAGGCCAATATAGAAGCACAAGCAGAGCACAATATGCCTGCTGACCAAACCAGATTGCTGACTGTGATGGATTTGGAGAAAGATCAGTTTAAGATGGCTCTGTCACATCCGACAGGAATGTCCCTTGGACCTTCAGGCAGCTTTAAGGAGTTAAATATTGTCATGGATGTTAAAAAAATCCCCTTGTGGGACAAAATGAATCTTCACATGCAGACTGGTCAGCTGATTGTAAACGATTTGAGCAAGACCAATGCTACAGCAGTTAAGACTGAAAATATGCTGGCAAAGGTTATTAAACAATGCAAAATGGAGAAAGCAAACGCCAGGGCATTAACAACTCAGAATGAAGAGCTGAAGAAGATTATTATGAAAATTGGCGTGGATCCAAATGATAAAGCCGCAGTTCAGAAGCTGATGAAAAGTGCAGAAGCGGAAATATCATCATTAAGGAAAAAGTTGAAATTGCCAGCTACAGAGCACTCATTGGCAGCCGAAGTAGCTGAGGTTGAAAAGGAGAAAGAGGAATTGCGACAGCAGCTGATGAAGAAGGACGAAGAACTCACTAAGGTAAAGCAGACTGCTATAACCTTACAGAATCAAATCCAGAACCATACTTGTACTTTCGATTTTTCTGCAGGTGGAGCTGATCCGCAAGCCCAGGTTGTTTAGCTAAACACAGAATTAAAGATGGTGGAGAGAGATTGTAAACAAGCCCAGTCTGAATTGGCCACAGTTATCAAGATGATGCAAGGATGGGAAGGAAAAGCAAATGAGAACGAGCAGAAGCTACAAAAAGCTGAGGATGAAATCAAAGAGCTCAAGGAGAAATTAAAGGGAAATATTTCCCTTATCAAAGCTAAGGATCTCATCTGGAACGAGATCATTTCAGAAATGCAATCAAAATGGGATTCCATGAATATAATTGCCAGAGAGAAAAATATTATTTCAGAGCATGAAAAGGAGCTATTATCGGAAAAGCAGGCCGCTATTAAAAGATCGAATTGGGCCAAAAAATTCATAAATTTTATTAATGCCAATACAGATGAAGAGTTGAGAGATATGGGGATACAGGATAGGTACTTCTATGCTGAAGAGGTAAATAAAATGATCATCAAAAATGACCTTCTAAAGGCCTCAGAGAAACGGTTACAGGGAATTAAAGAGATAATTAAGAAATTTGATATTTCGTTTGACAAGTTGACGAGAACAAGTTTGCCCTCATGCTGGACGAAGAGAGGGGAGATTATGTCCTGGTAATTTTATGAGGATCAATTGATATTTGCAAAAAGCAGAGCAGATGGCCGGCATGAGAAGACACAGATTTTGAAGGGAGAAACAGTATTTAATTTCTTACAAAGGCATTTCCTTCTGCTATGGATGGTGAAGACATTGTTCACAAGTAATCTTACTCACAGTCAAGTTGTTGCGTTTACACTGGAATATCATCGTTATAAGAATGCTCCGACAACTCAAGATAAACTCTGGAAAGAATGCAAGAAATTTTCTATTGACACAGAAAAGGGATTTCCAGCCAAACAGCCACAAGTAGCCGTTCAGCCACAAATAGTCATTGAGTCAGCCACTATTTCAGGAACATCAGTTCCCTTAGATTAGGAGTTATCATCTTTTATTATGTTTTAAATGAAGTCATGTAAATGTAATAGAATGTTTCCGAGGCATGTACCTCCACTACAGAGAGTAGTTAAGCAGTTAGAGTGAGTTGGAATCAGTTTTATAACTGGAAACCATTTTGGTTCAGATTGTATTTAAAGACATTTTGAAGGAGAAAGAAGGTTCCGAGTTTTGGACCTTGAAGGCTAATTTTGTACTGAACAATATTGAATGAATGAAAAAGTTTTGCAAGCTTCCATTATTCCATCTGTGTTGAAGAGTTTTCTTGGTTTTCATTTCATTTCCATATCTGTGAATAAAGTAGAGTGATTAGAGCTGCAGGTCTCTTGATATTTATGTATCTAAGAGTTAAACATCCTTAATGGGCGCTCCTCTACTTTAGCTTATTTGTTATTCACTTCTTCGGGATTTTATTATGGTAGTTTCTGTTATAAGCAGCATGACAAATTAAAATCCTTTTCTTTCTTCGTCTTCCATTCGCTCACTTCAATATAAAGGGAACATGGCATTGCAGAACTTATAAAGATTTGATATTTGGGAAATATATTATTAATATTTGAAGGTTTTAATAAACATAGACATATATACATTTTGTGACATAATCTTTAATGTCTTGAGCACGGATTCCTGTACACAGCAAGGAATTGTTTCTCAAGGAACAACATACACCATAAAGTCTTTTAAGGCCTTGACCAGAGCGTAGGCCTGATTTTCCATTATGTTGTATTTCAAGGGTGCATCTCTTAAAGCTTTGCTGAAAAAAGCAATTGGCTGTTCATTTCCTTCTGAATTTTTTTGCAGTAAAACCGTAGCCATTGTATGCTGGGAGGCGAATGAAAAAATCAAGAAATCCTTTGAAAAGTGTGGGCTGATAAGGATAGGGGCTTGAGTGAGTGCAAGTTTTACTGACTCAAACGATTTCTTGGCTTCCACAGTCCACTTAATTCCTGCACCTTTCTTCAACATGTCAGTCATTTTCCTAAGGTGCTCAGCAAGATTTGAAATGAATCTCCTAAGGAAATTGATCTTCCCTATGAAGGACTGCAATTCTTTGATGTTTCTCGAGTGTGAGATTTGAAGTATTCCCTCAACTCGCTGCGGATCTATCCTAATTCCTTTCTCGGATATAATGTGGCCAAGAAGTTTGCCTTCTTGCAGCCCAAACACAGTTTTCTTAGGATTTAAGGATAGACCGTACCTTCTACATTTTTCAAAGACTTTCCTCAGATGTTTCAGGTGTTCTTCTTCAATTTTAGAAAAAATAGTCAAGTCATCCAAGTAGATGACTATGAAGTGTCCTATCTCATCTGAGAAAGCTATATCCATCGCTCTCTGGAAGGTAGCCCCAGCATTCATCAGTCCGAAAGGCATCTTCACATACATAAAGGTGCCCCATGGAGTGGTAAAAGTTGTTTTGAGTTGATCTTCTGGGAGTACAAGGACTTGATTGTACCCTGAAAAACCATCAAGCAGGGAGATTCTCTTAGAGCCCACTACCCTCTGTAGGATATGTTCCATTCTGGGCAAAGGGTAGTTGTCTTTCAGGGAGGCTCTATTGAGGTTTCTGAAGTCTATGCATAGTTTGATCTCCCCTGTTTTCTTTCTCACAGCCACTAAGTTTGACACCCAATCAGAAAACGTCACGGGTACTATGATACCTACATCATACATTTTTTTAATCTCTTTCTCTACTGCAGGCAATTGTTTTGGATTGATTCTGCGGAGTTTTTGTCTGAAAGGCTTCTGATTTTCCTTCAAGGGTATCTTGTGTTGTATGATGTTGGTGTCATAGGCCTTTAAGTCTTCATAACTCCATGCAAACACCTCAATGAATTCCTTAAACAGGTCAATGTATTTCTTCTTCATGTCTGCAGGCACATACTTAGCCAGTTTAATCATTTTGGGTTTATCTTCAGTGCCTATGTTGCATTCTTCTATGTCCGAGTCTGCATGTTCTACAGTGGGATTTTTTGCTACATCATCGAAGTCAAATAGGTCCTCTAAGGGTGCCAGGCCTCTGGGTATGTTCTTGTCTTTGGCCTGCAGCACCTCTATCTCTTCCCTGTCTGCGTTTTCACGTTCTGTGGTTGCACTTCCAGTTTCTAGGGAAAAAGTGTTTATTTCTATGTTACAAGGTGGGGTTTCTTCATCAGAGGATTCTTCACTCAGGCAGCTTTCCTCAGATTTAGAGTCTGAATCAGAAAATTTGAACTCATTTCTGCCTATCAGGAAATCCTTGATCTGTTTATCTCCTTCAAAGACCTGCCAATATTTTTCATTGTCTGGCACTGCAGGTCTGAATTTTGTTTGAATGATGATTTGTTGGTCGGCTGGAGTCTTAGGATATGAACTAGCCAGGCAAGCTAATCCGTTGGCAATAACGTTTTGACTCCTGGGAACAAACACCAATTCATATTCCACAAATGTTTTCATTATGTCCATGGTATCATTCCTATATGCCCTGACCCTGGGGTGTTTTGCTTAATACTCACCGTTTACTTGTTTTATGACCAACTCTGAGTCTCCTCGTATAGCTATCCTATGGGCTCCCAACTTCTTCAATAGATTCAAGCCCAAGATGAGAGCCTCATACTCTGCAATATTATTTGTACATTTGAAATGTAGATTGACAGCGTGGCTCTCCACATAATCACTCTCTGTATTACGTAACCACACCCCTGCTCCGGCAGTTTTCCTAGTATAGGATCCATCGAAATTCATTTCCCACAGGGGTTCGCTATTATATTGCGTTACAGGGTCTGTACTAAGCTGCAGGTTGTTTTTTTCTTCATGATATGTGTGGAGTTCAGAGAGTTGGTTATCTTGCTATTTACGTTCTGTTTCTATTTCTGGCTCACTCAGAGTTCCGTTTTCAGTACCCTGCCCATGGTTTTCTTCATCGTATTCTTCTAGGGCAGCCATTATGTTAAATTCCATGGACTCTATGTTATTGTTTGTATTTTTGTTTTCTGACGTTGACCCTCCCAGGGATGGGTCGTTATAAAGAATGAAATAATCCAGGTTTGTGTGTGCAGAGTATAATGGTGAATTTTCAGGTTTCTTGGGGCTACTGACTAGGAATTTCATCTGGGACTCTCTATACAGTCTTCTAAGTTGGCCAAATATAGGGATAGTGGCGTATGAGCCATCCATCTGCATCGTTCCTTGCAGTTTGGCTCCCCATGATCTAGATAATAACATGCCATACTTGGGTGGCACATCTGCCACCACAACATCCATGACCATACACTTAACAGGAATCTGGGTGAGGCTTACACACAAGTCTTTGATTAGACCTAGGCATTTTACCCTGCTAGAGTCGAATGAGTATAGATCTTTGTATGTACGTGTTATCTCTAGGCCTAGCCTTTCCATGACTACCTTAGGCATTAGATTGTGTGATGCTCCAGAATCGTGCATGGAATTGTGAAGTATCTTGTCATGAATGTTGAGATTGATATAAAAAGGTGGAACTACCCCTTCCTGAAACTTTCCCTCGATCTTTGGACCAAACAGGAGGGCAGGTTGATCATCATTTAGGTTTACAGTATCATTGTTTTCCCTTAGATTTAATGCTTTCAAAATTTGGCCTTTATATACATCTTGAGTGGCCAGCTCAGATAATGGTACAGAGATTTTAATTTTTTCAATCTCACTCTCTAAATTGAAAGTGCACTGGGTCTTTGGAGTGCTCAACTCTGTTTTATTTGCTACTGCCTTAGTAGCTGAATTGGTTTGTGATTTCTCACTATGTACAGGGTCAGGAATCGTTTTATCAGGAGCACTGACTGCAGTGCTAGTGCTGCTGGTTGGTTGGCTTTGTTTTTCAGTGTCTTGGTTGTCTTTTTCCTTGTTTTTCCCAGAACTTTCAGCTGCTGATTTGATATTTACAGCAGATGCTTTAGAATTTTTATCAGGTCTTTTCTTGATGGTAAACTCAGGAGTCTCAGCTTTGGAATTTTCTTGGTTCTTTTTGCTCCTTAGTTCGTATTGTTCTCTGACCTGCATGATAGCATTTTCAAATCCAATTCTGTAATCTTCGGACCTCAACCACTCCTCCTCATAAGAGGGTGAGGGATGATCTTCCTCTGAGTCACAGTTATCGATTGAGTTCTCTGTTTCGAACATGTTTATTGTATTCCCTTCAGACTCTTCTATGATTCCCTCACCTTCATCAAGAAAGTTTTGGAATGGGGGAATAACTTGTTGATCTGATTCTTTTTGCCTGTTGGGAGCATTGTTGTTTCTTCTAAAGTTTTGATTCTGATTTTGGTTCTGGTTTCTGTTCTGATTTCTAACTGTGACAACCATTTTTTCCATCATTTGTTGCAGCTTATCCACATTTTTAGATAGTCTGTCATAGTTTGGGTCTGATGTGGAAGCCACAGTGTCATCTCTATGTGTTACTCTCTTCTCAGCTCTTAGTCTTTCTCTCTTCTCAATCCGATTTGCCTCTATGTTCACTGCTCCTTTCTGCATGTCCTCCAATGTGTTATATTCTTTATCTCTAAGCTCATAGGCCATGTTAGCATCAAATCCATCAGGATATTTGGCTAGGGCCATACCTTGACGAGGTTTCATGTGTGGAGGAAGAGCATTGTAAATGATTTTGAATCTAGTGGTGTAATCATGGACACTCTTTCCCGCATGTCTTTTAAGGCTCATGTATTCAGCTAGGAGTTGGTGAGGATTTTCCCTAGTCTCCCATTTGTTGATGAAAGTATGATATAATGCAGGGAGATCTTGGATACTACCAGGAGGTAAGTTTTTAAACCATTTCTTTACATCACCCCCTAAGCTTTGGGCAAAGATTCTCATTTTGATTGTTTCATCATCAATTTCCATGTAGTCAAAAGAATCCTCCATATTATCTACATGTTGCTGAGCTGTGATGGACTCTTTAGCAGTGAAGTGTGGGATTTTTGACTGATAATCATTGGGTAGGGGTAACAAGGGCTGAGGTAAAACCAGAGGTGCATACCAGGCTGTCATGATGATATTCTGATGAGGTAAAGGGTTAACTTGAGCAACTGGTATATGGATGACAGGGATATTAGGACCAGCAGAAGTTTTTTTAGCAGATCTAGGGTGGGAGAGCCCCAAGTTTTGAATGAAGTGGATATCAGGTGGTGTAGATGGAGGGGTTCCTCTGTCCCTAGTGTGTTGACCACTATGACATGGTGAACTGCGAGACTCAGGGTCTGGCTGGTCTAAATGATTGCATGACCTAGGTCTAGGTAAACTGTTTGGTAGGTCTAGGTCAAGATGAGGGCATGATAGAGCTATAAGGTCTTCTGGAGTAGAGTTAGCTCTATAGATATGGCTGGAAATTTGATATTTTAGGTACAGGAGATATCTTGAGGATACTCTCAGGGTTATCAACTATTTCAGGTGGATTAGGATTAGGGAAAGCTCTTGTGTGAATGGTCCTATAAGCCAGGATGTTATATCTCTAACTAAGCAGCTTAACCCTACTTGTTACTTCTGTTGTGGTTGATGTTGTTATGAAGGCAGGTCTCCCAGTGGAGTCTTATGTGGAACCAAGATAACTAGCAGGCCTACTGATCACCAGTGGAATCTTTTATCTTTTAGGAACTATGGAGTCGCCAGGTGGAAGTTTTAAGATATGTCTAAGGGGTCACACTGTCCACCGTAGTGCTCAGTCACTATCACCTTTCAAGGATAACCTCAGAACACAACGAACTCTAACCAGAGATCGACTGAGAGGGAATTTACCAGATATGTCACCTCCAAAGGAGGATGAGATCCGGAGGCTACCTGGCCCTGTCTAGGCTCTGTCTAGGAGTACAAGAGAACACAACAAATGATACTGAGGCTGTCCGAGAAGAGGTGTGACTAATATCCAACCTAACCAGAGATGGAGGGTTTTGAATGCTTAGGGATGTTCAACGTGTAATGCACTCAATTTTTCCCCAGTGGAGTCGCCATCATGTTGGGGTTCCCATGTTTTGGCCAGATTGGCAAGACCAAAAGATGAGACAACATCAGAACCACTTTTAGACCTTAGGATCTAGCCCTCCTAGGTCCAGAGAGGGATCTCTCTATAATAGCCAAAGTATATGTCTGTAAGGCTCAAAGGTTAAGATTTTAGGCTAGTTATAGGCACAAGGTTTCTTTGTTTGAATTATTTGATGTTTGGTTGTTGGGAACCAGGAAAAGAAGGTCCAATATAAGACAAGGATGAGCATAGAGGGGATTAGGCTAAGATAGATAACTCAAAGAACATCAAGGCCATTGGGCAATGGAGTCAAGAAAGGGTTTACTTGTTGTTCAATGTGCAAGCTTTCAGTTGGGCTAGTCATCTAGAGCATTTGGATCTTGAAAGATGATGGATGAAATGGAACATTAAGGACTGAAAATGAAAGGAGGAGAACCATCCAATTCTGTCTATAGATCAGGTTAGAGGTCATTTAACTCCAGAACTGCTTGGACCAAATCAGTGGCAATACAAGGGGTCTTGGAAAGGCGTAATTGGGATGGAAAGATCCTAGTGAGGCAGAGACAGGGTTCTAGACCTCCCAGTGTTCTCAACTCATTCAATCAAATCTTAACAAGAACATTTAAACATAGATTCCATTAATCCATACATCAAACATCAGGCAATAACATCCACTACACTGGTTAAATCAATTGAAATCAATATTTAGATACACATATAAGCAGAAAACATAAAAGGTTGGGAGAGCAACAACATAAGGTACCTAACAAGGGTAAATCTTATGCCAAAATTCTGATGCGAGCCTAAAGAAATGGAATGAAATGAAATTAAACACAGGGATAGGAAAACATCACCAGTTACTTTAGATCAGGATCCAAAGAAACGTGCTTGTCATATTAAAAACAATACCAATCAGGTACAACATTGCCCACAGCTTGAACATTCAGACTGAATACATCAAATCTCAACCTATTTTACAATATTACACAGAGAACTTGTCTCAAGAGGAAAATCCTTGCATTTCTCTGATATCTCATCAACAACCCTTACAATACTTTCCTTCTGTTTTTATAGCAGAGGATGAAAAGAAGATCGACTGAGGAGGTAGGTGAACACTAAATGTAACATTAAACACAGAAATGAATGGAGGGCCAAAGTCCATCCTGTTTTAAATCTCTGCATTTATCCTTGGTATGGCTTAGGTGTTCCGACTGCAGTACTATGTGGTAATTATTGGTAGAATAACAAAAATATGATAAGAAACAGTGAGGTCTGCCTTGCTGTGAATCAAATGCTCTGGTAGTTTCGGTCTACTGTTTGGTGGAAATTTCTTCAGGGGCACGGTGCATAATAAAAGCTATATGGGTGCCCTGTCCTTAATGAAGAAATACATACTGCTGACGAATAAACTGATGTTACCTTTTACTTGTGCTCAAGATCCTTTGATCGATCCTCGGGGTCTTCAAACTGGTGCTTTGCTTCCTAACTGCTGATTTAAGGCTCAAGATCTTCATTAGCGTGCCTTAATCTCCTTTGCTTTGTACTGAGATACTCCGCCACTTCATCTCTGCATTTGTCAGGTTAGCTCAAGCTTTAATGGCTCTAGAAGGTTTTCCTCAGAGTTTTAAACCCCGTTCCTTTAAATGATCGTCCTGTCTTCACCTTCCCGGGTCTTTACTCATAAATTCTGCCCCTGTAAATGATCTTCCTTGATTTCGCCGTCGTTGTAATAGAGACAGCGCGTCCTGGCGGTCTCTTATCATTTACAACCCTGAAAAACACGAAAACTGTGAAGAAAACACTGGATGGGGTGGCGGATGATGTGGATAATGAGCATGATTGTGCAGATGATGAGATGGAGGGAAAAACTCGTAGAGAAATGGTGAAAAAATGCTATGGTGGAGGCTAGCAGTCTGCGGGGCGAAATACGGATGAAAAACCTTAAAAGCATGGAACAAACCAATTTTATGTAATGAAATGGTGATTGTACGATGAATGCACATGGAGGCGACGTGGCAAAGACTGGGTGGCAGCGGAATATTCAACATTGGAGAGGGTGAATCTGGGCCGTCGATCTCAAAGGAAATCAACGGTTAACAATGCGGCAGAGGGCGATGACGGTGGGCCAGGGGTACGGTGATTGGGGCTAAACAGTGCACAGCTCTAACGGATGATGACCGTCGAATGAGGCGCTCAAGATCAGACTGCTTGCGCAAATGTTGCTGCGAGACTTGGGCCGAAAGATAATGTGCGGGGAATGGGCGGTTTTGCCGTCGTACAGGGGACATGCGTTGGCAGCTATATGGAATCGCTGGGTGCTCGGGGAAAACCACCCACTGTGCATAAGCGGTGCAGGATAAACCAGGTTGTTTTATGGCTATTGCGCGACGAGGACCACAAGGACAGACACATTCCGGACTGTTGATCTGGCTGATGAGCGGACGACGATGGCGCGTTCAAAGGGATGCACCGTGGGCATGGGAGATTAGCGCCTTTCGGGCCAGCGAGTGGTTCGGCGCCGGGTCACGTGGAGGAATCAAGGTGCGGGGCTCATGCAGAGGGGCTAGGCCTAAATATAAGGTTCAAAGCAGGTTTTTAAGCCTTTTTAATTCATTTTGAAGCCTTATAAGGGTAACGATAGGAAAATAAATACCGAATCAGGCTAAACCAAGGACATGGGTAGAGTTTGAAGGGGACTTTTGGGGATTTAAGGGAGAAATAGAGGGAACAAGGGGACTTTGACAAAGGGGGCAAGGGTTTAAAAAGAGGGCATTTGCAGGGATATTAGGGGGAAAACAGGCCCTTTGAGAAATGGATCAGCAGGGGGAAACTGTTTTAGGCATAGCACCTAGAGACTTCAAGGAGGATGGGTTTTCAGGAGAAAGGCATTCCTTGAAGGCTCCAAAACAATCTAGCCCCCAGCTTTCTTGTTAAGAATTTCATAGGGGGGCTAACAGAAGCATAGTAAATCCTCATTCAAATGTTTTAAGCAAACACTGTGCAAGAGGTAAAACTACAGAAATCGATGGACAAGTAAATTGTAGAATCATTTAGGAAGAACCCTGAAAAAATAATGTACAGTCGGGCGAAAACACTAGAAAACAAAATACCCATATAACTTATAGTATTACTTTGTGAGTTATAATTACATATAAACAGGAAATTGTCCAGAATATTAAAGTATTGAGACTGAGATTGGCCAGCGGCCGAATCCTTTCAAATCTTAACAAAATCATTACAAATAACCAAGACCAGTACGAAGGCCTGATAAGTAACAAACCATTTGGAGGGTTGACATAAACCACCATTGGAGAAGCACCCAACTTGGGAATTCTTGTCAATTCTTGCCAATTGATGTGCCTCTTCAAGAACCAAGGGTTGTGTCACCACTTTGTGACAAGGGTTCTACTCGGAAGGGGAACTTGCGAGACAAGAAAAAGATTAGAGAATTTTTGCTATGAATCTACACCAGATTAAACACATAGAAAAGCTACATATCTCAACAATCCATCACCTGTGAAAATTGTCGCTGAAACCCTTGTTGGTGGTTCGAAGTTAAACCCTGTAAGGTGTGGAAGAGAATGCACACATTGATAACTATAAAATTCTTGCAACCTATGCAGATGCCAAGTGAATCGTTTAGAAGTGCAAAATTAAACTGAAATAAAGAAAAACGAAGAGAAAAAACCCATGCTAGGGGATCAATACCTGTTTTATGGGCAACACCGAGGTTATTGACTTGCAGGGCATCCGGAGGTAGGAACCATAGTGGCACGGTGATAAACCTTGGTTTACCACTGAGGCCATTAACCAAACGTAGAGCATGCATGCCTTAGAGAGTTGGAGGAAAGACAACCATGCAAATGACCAGAAGGAAAACTAGGTGGTTACACTCATTTACCTCCCAAGTCGATAAGAGTCGTGGATCAAAACCCTTCATGAATTGAGGGTCAACAATGGATCCAGGTGTCTCATTCAAACCCCGAGGGAGTACACCTTGAAACAAGTGTGTAGAGACAACTAGTGTCCCTAACACTAGTCCATGAGTTATTAATTTGTATATGCTCAGCTCTTTCATATGGGTACCATTCTTCTTTCATAATCGAAAAGACATATTATCTAAGTCTAAAATTTGTGTATTGCAAAGTCATATGATATAGTTAAATAATATTTGGAGTAGGAAGTTTTATGATGATCCAATCGACCTTAGAGTTTAACTATAACATACATGATTACTTCATTAAAAAAAAAATTACTATGCCACATTTTATGCACATTATTACCTTCGAATTTGAATGCATATGTATCAATTACATTGTTTTTCAATTTACACTAATCGACCTTACTATATTTACCATGGTAACCTAATAGAAATTATCAAATCCCTAACTTAATGTTCCAGCTGGGATCCTCTTAACACGAGGCCTTCACAGGTCACAATTCAATTTGCACTTAATTCTTGCGTACTAGTCTTTATGGCAATCCAATTGCTGGACTAAAGTTTTTCAAGTCATTCGACACGATATTCATACTTGATGGTAAGGTGTAATAAATTTGTCTCTCGAAACCCTCGTTCCTCCCACTGGATTGCAATTATGATGGACAGTTGTATAACCTCTCCACCATAGATCTGATTCTCCCGCATCTGACGATGATTATGCATTAGGGTTTTTGGGGTAATGACTATCTCGTTAACCATTTTCTTCATTATTCATTTGGTATTCTCTTAGGCACTCTGCGGATGGACCTCGGTCTCTGCAAAAATCCTCTTCCGAGCTTCTACCATGGAAAAACAGTTCTATCACTGACCATTCCTTGACAATTCTAGCAATACCATTCCGCCACCGTCATTTCTTCGGCAAAGCATCCATCATACCTCGATTCCTCGGGAGATTATAACCGCTATTGTGTTTTCTTCTGTAAGAACCTGGTATTTTCTTTGTTTCTTTTTTCGATAGTTTGTTTCTCTGAAAGTTGAAGTTGAAGCATTGCTTATAAGAAGATTTATCTTACCCTTGATTTCCTTCTTCTAGCTACCCTCACAACGAATCTTACCCAGACTCTCTCACTGGAGAAAGCTATCTTGGTTCACACAGTATCAATGGTAGAAGGTAATACCCTCCTTCATGGTAGCAATAGCTTCCAGTGCTGATAGGGTTTATTTTCGTTTTCATTTTCCTTTACTAAACGTTTAACCACAACTGTAATGTACAGGATTTCGGTGCTAGGTTCTTGGTGGAAACACTATCATATTTAATTAAAGTAATCCTTCCACTGTTCTTTTCTTATATTGTTTTCTGCATTTTTACATAGGTTAACAAGGGTTTAATCCATTTCTGCTACTCCTTGCAGGTAAACTTGTTATATGGTGTCTACAGTTGGATGAGGATTATGGTTGCAATATGTTTTCTTCTACCTTGACTGAACACTTCTCATTTCATTCCAAACAGGTACCCTTCCATATGTTTGGTTCGGAACTCAAACCCTCAGCTTGAGTTTCCTGATTTCCTAAAGATTTCTTTGTTTTATATCATTCGTAGTTTTACTTGCATGCCATGCCGAGGTTGCAAGCCGCATTATTTATTAGGTTATGTTGTAATAATGGTACTCAATCAGTTCAAGGGTCTCCTGTAGCATAGTATTTCATATTCATTTGAGTAAGAGAGTGATTATGGTTTGATATACGATACTGTAATTATTTATATAGTTCTTGTCAATGTCTATTTTCTCAATTTTCTCCATTTGGTACTCTTATTCTTTTGCTCAAAGATAAACTGGCAACAGTTATCTCCTGTTTTGTACTACTATGTGAATTAATGTGTTTATGTAATAATGGTTCTATAACTAAACTCTTGATAATACATTTCAGAATTATTTTGCTTATATTTCATAAGAGTTCGTTTTCGGGTTTGAATATTGATTCATACTGAGCTACGATATTTCTTGCAATAATTCAATATCACTATTATATATAAAAGAGGACAAAATAGAATCCTTGCCACAACTTTTCTTGTTCAGACTTGCATAATATTAATACTATTGTATTGCTTATTCTTCTCATAGCATTTCTTATTTGATCTTCTTGAAAATTGAACAATGGATGCATATTTTACAGTTCGGTACAAAATATTTACAATATATATATTTATAGTTTTCTGTTGGTAATATTGTAATTACAGTTCCTTCAAAACAAATTTCTCCATATACTGTTTTGGTTTTCAATAGTACTTAACTAAATAGCTTTGGTCCATATCTATGGTAAATCTCATCTTTACATCTACTTACAACATGATCTTTCTTTAATTTAAAGCTATACTATTCCTTCTCTTTTTGCAACTATTTAGTTCAATGTCACAACAATTTTCTCCGTGTAATATCATAGGAAGCATAGAGCAACCAACACAGAACCCTTCCTCGATGGTTCGGTGTTAACAGCTCTTAGCGCTACAAGTTTTTAATGGGTTTTGCCTTATCTATAACAGGAAAAGAAACATGTACAAATTTATACTTCATTAAACCTACATGTAACTCTCTGCATAATCCATAATTTTTAACAACATAAAAACAAAATACTTATCTTGATCCGGATCTTGGGGGGAGGCCCCCAAGATCTAAGAAAATTGAAATGGATCTGACTAGATCTGCAAAATTAGAATGCCAGAAAAAAGAGAGAACACAATGAAAATAAAACCACAAAGAAACTTGTTTTATTAAAACAGAGAATAACTGTAGAAGCTACATTTTGGCAGACAATATATCCTTTTACAAACTGAGGCTTGTTATTTATAGCCTTTTTTGAGTTACAATACCATGTGTAGATACCATAGGCCAATACCATGTGTAGATACCACTTATAATACCATGGGTAAATCCCATGTGTGGATGAATACCATGGGTGGATACATACCATGGGTCACTTACAATACCATGGGAAAATAAATATCATGGGTAGATGAATACCATGGGATGATGCCATTTACAATACCATGGGTGGATGGATAACATGGGTAGATGAATACCATGGGTTGATGCCATTTTCCATTCGGATCATTCCTCCCTCCTTATGAAGCAATGGTACCCATTACGTGAAGTTCTCTCCTGAGAAGCATTTGTGGAATATGAAGAGCCACTGAAGAGAAGGGTTTTGTGTAGTTAACCCATAACTGTGATGAACGAAGATCCAAGGATAGAGATACCCTGTAATGCTTGTGACCAACTGTGATATTGACAGTGTGCAACCTAGAAAATGGACTTCGATGAAGTGTGGGTTTGTGGATGAACCAAAACCATGACAAACGAATATATGAGGATAGAGATACCCTGTAATGCTTGTGACCATCTGTGTGACTAACAGTGTGTGGCCTAGTAAATGGACTTCGACGAAAATGATTTTGTGCGGTTGACCCATAACCGTGATGTTGATTGTTGATGAAGTAGCAGGTGCCTACATAGCTCAGGGTGGGAGGAAACGTCTCCAAATAACCCAAGTTGAATGCTGCTATGCTGAAACTGATGAATGTGAAGCAGGTGCCTACTAAAGTGGGGTGGGAGGGAACGTCTCCAAAGGGAACCCGCTCCGAATGATGCTCCAGATTTAAAATGAGCATAACTCGGTCAATATAACTCAGAATATTTGTTATAGCCTATTTTTGGAAATGGAATGATCATTTTTCATCTTCTCATGTGTTTGAAACCACTATCTGGAGACTCTATACTCTCAGATTCGTGCTGGAACTGTCTCGCCGTCACAAAATTTCTGAAAAAATAGTTGATTTTAAATCAACGATAACTCCCACATTCGGACTCTAATTCGACCGAATTTCTTTTTTAAATTGGGTGAGTTTTCAATAGGAGCTTAGAGATATATCCATTCTTCTGAAATTTTGCACTAAAAATTGCAAAAAATGACAGGAGAGCCGCCGTCCATGAATTGTCATAAAAAAAATTGCTTCAACATTGCTGATTTTGAATTAGCGATATCTCCCTCATCCAAACTCCAATTTGGCCAATTTGTTTTTTGAATTTGAGTATTTTTTCACAAGGAATCGAGATCTGGTCTTTGTTTTTATAAATTTTTCACCAAAAGTTTCAGATCTGATCTGAAAACTCGCCGCCCAAAAAAATTCATGGATTCTGCTAAAGATTACTGAAAAACATTGAAACTGAAATATGTTTCAAACCCTCATTCCCATGGAGGCGTAACCTGAATCTAATACCACTGATCCAGATCTTGGGGGGATGCCCCCAAGATCTAAGAAAATTAAAATGGATCTGACAAGATTTGCAAAATTAGAATGCCAGAAAAAAGAGAGAACACAACGAAAATAAAACCACAAAGAAACTTGTTTTATTAAAACAGAGAATAACTGTAGAAGCTACATTGTGGCGGACAATCTATCCTTTTACAAACTGCGGCTTGTTATTTATAACCTTTTTTTGAGTTACAATACCATGTGTATATATCATAGGCCAATACCATGGGTAGATACCACTTACAATACCATGGGTAAATCCCATGTGTGGAAGAATACCATGGGTGGATACATACCATGGGTCACTTACAATACCATGGGTGAAGAAATATCATGGGTGGATGAATACCATGAGTTGATGCCATTTACAATACCATGGGTAAATTCCATGGGTGGATGGATAACATGGGTAGATGAATACCATGGGTTGATGCCATTTTCCATTCGGATCATATCTGTACTTAGTTTCTTTGACTGATATTTTCCTCTCTACCACGAGTTAGGCTATCACGTCCTCCACTTTTCCCTGTACTCCAAGACTGAGCTTTATAAGTTAACATAAATTTATGGAAGAGACCTTGGGACAATCCAGTCCAGTCTTTGATTCCAACATTAACAGAAATTTGGAGTATTCCACTAGTTAGCACCAGTCTAGGAATTCTTCTCCAAAATTTTCCTTCTCCAGTTACTGAACAGAACCCCCCTTCCTCACTGGGATATCCCTTTATCCCTAGAGGTGGGGTAACTGTTTGAACTGATTCTGTTCAACTAAATCACAAATATTGAATTACTTTTTACCATCAGTCTATTTCCTTTTTATGGAATCCACTTCCATATTTAATTTTATTAAATCCAAAAATTAATTTATGTTCATAATATATCATTTGCAATATAAATACTACTAATTGTCTTAATGTCTTAACAATGCATTTAATCATCATTTAACATTAAACTAGCTGTTACAACTTCCCTCCTTGGAAGTGAACACCGTCCTCGGTGTTCTCATTCTTCTCCAGTAAACAGTTCTGGATATGTTTCACGAACAAAACCTTCATCCTTCTAGGTAGCCTCATCCAGGCCAAAGTGCTTCCACTGCACTTTAACCTGGGTGATGGCTCATTTCTGGAGCATGATTTCTCTCTGATCGATTATACATTGAGGTTCGACCTTCAATCAAAAAATTTTGAGTTAATCTTCTCATAAACCTTAGCATTTTTAATCAATTCTTGTATCCATATCCTACATGAATACTTTGCCAATGAATTATATACTTTGGATAGTGAATGTATCATTTCAATAACGATACATGAAAGACGTTGTGCACACAGATATGACTAGGTAGTGCCAATAAGTAAGCCACGGGTCCTACCCTTTCCAATATTTGGAAAGGGCCACAAAACCTGGGAGCCAACTTGGCACAAGAGGCCCACCTTAAAGTGCCTTTCATTGGCTTGATTCTTACATACAGATGGTCCCCCACCTCAAACTCACGATAAGTTCTTTTCTTATCTGCATACACTTTTTGCCTATCCTAAGCTGCCTTCAAATTTTGTTGGATCTTCTTTACTTCTGCCTCCATTTCAACTAGCATGTCTGGTCCAAGCATCAATTTGGTTTCTGGGCTACTCCAATTAATAAGAGTTCTGCATTGTCGTCCGTATAAGGCTTCGAATAGACTCATTTTAAGGGATTCATGATATCCGTTATTGTATGAAAACTCCACTAGGTGCAGATATTCTTCCCACCCATTTGGTTGTGCATTACATAGTAACATATCTTCCAGGATCTGATTTACTCGCTCTGTTTGTCCATCCGTCTGCGGATGGTAGGCAGTGCTGAAATTAATTTGAGTTCCCAATCCTGTAAATAATGTTTTCCAGAAAGATGAAGTAAATTTCACATCCCTGTCAGATATGACAGTCTTTGGGATACCATGCAGTCTAAAGATCTCGCGCATAAATATGTCCGCTATCTGCACTGTCTTATAATTCGACTGCATTGGTATAAAGTGTGTTGATTTTCTTAATTGATCCACCACTACCATTATATAGTCATTATGCTTCTTTAACCTTGGTAATCCAGTGATAAAACCTAAAGATATCACCTCCCACTTCCACTCAGGTACCAGTATAGGCTGCATCAGCGTCGCTGGGTGCTGGTGCTCCACTTTCACTTACTCGTATTGTAAACACTTGTTTAAACATTCCACAATATCTCTCCTCATACTTGGTCAGAAGTAATTCTTCCTTATTTCTGTTAGCATTTTCTGATACCTGGGATGTCCAGAGTAGTTACTTCGGTGATACTCATTTAGAATCAGTTCCTTTAATTCCATTCGATTTGGAACAAAAACCCTTTCTTTAAAAATTAACAACCCATATTTATTAATTTCATAATCAGTAGATTTTCCTTGTTTTTTGAATTCCTCTGCTTGCTGCTACATAAAATGATATTTAGGATCTTTCTCAGCGTCTGCTTTTATTTGCTCCAAAAATCTGCACTCAACCTGATTATAGTATAGCTCATAGACACCATGCAATTTTCTACTTAATGCATCAGCTACTCTATTCTCCTTACCTTTCACATGCTGCATATCAATGTCAAACACACTCAGGAAGGAATTCCACCTTGCCTGACGAGAATTGAGATCAACTTGCTTAAAATAGTTGGCTAAGCTGCTATGATCAATTTTGAGTACAAATATTTTTCCAAGTGAGTAGTGCCTCCATACCCAGAGTGCATGCACTATTGCAGTTAGCTCCAAATCATAAGTTGAGTACCAATGCTCATGCTTCTTTAATTTTCATGATTCATAAGCAACTACTTTACCCTCTTGTGACAAAATCACCCCAACTCCTTTTTTGCACGCATCTGTGCAGACTTCAAATTCTTTATTAGGATCAGCTACCCTTAATACTAGAGTTGTAGTCAATAACTGTTTCAGCTTTTCAAAACTGTCTTGATATTCCTTTGTCCATTTAGATATTTTTCCTTTTCTTTGTAAGGAAGTAATTGGGAAAGAAATTTTTGAAAAACCTTCAATAAACCGCTGATAATAACTAGCCAAACCCATAAAGGATCAGATGTTTGCCATGTTTTGAGGTACTTTCAATTCCATAATCGTCTTTATTTTTTCTGGGTCAACTACAATACCTTCAGTAGAAATAACGTGACCAAGGTACTGTATTTCTTCCTTAAAGAAATCACACTTGCTGAACTTAGCATACAACTGATGCTTCCGTAACATTTCCAGCACTATCTGCAGATTTTCTTTGTGTTCTGCATTCTTTGAATAAACTAAAATGTCATCAATAAATATTGAAACAAATTATCTAGATAGGGGTGAAATACACAATGCATTAGCCTCATAAAGGTTGCTGGTGCATTAGTCAACCCGAAAGGCAGCACCACAAACTCGTAGTGTCTGTACCTTGTACGAAAAGTAGTTTTATCTATGTCTTCATCCTTTATCCGGATCTAATGGTATCCCGACCTTAGATATATCTTTGAAAATATTGTCGCTCCCTTCACTTGATCAAACAAATCATTAATTCGATGTAGAGGATATCTATTTTTAACAGTCAATCTATTAAGCTAGCGGTATTCCATGCACATTCGCATGGTTCTATATTTATTCTTCACAAATAGCACAGGTACTCCCTAAAGGGATACACTTGTTCGGATGTACCCTTTATCCAACAATTCCTGTAACTACATCTTCAATTCAGTTAATTCAAGTACACTCATTCGGTAGGGTGCCCTTGAAATTGGTGATGCTCCAGGTATCAATTGATTAGTAAAATCTATGTCCCTTCTAGACGGTAAACCTGGTATTTCCTCTGGAAATACATCCATAAAATCTTGCACTATCAGAATATTTTCCATCATTGGAGCCTTTTCTTTGGAATTAGTAAAGCCCATTTGAATGACATATAACTGCCATGCTTTCCTCATGCACTTACCCATTTGAGATGTTTTAATAAGATGCAACTGCAAGGGTTTCTTTATACCTTGAATTTCTTTACATGTTCCATCTTGTATTCTATAGTATATAAATTTTTCTTTCCAATCTACCAATGTCCAGTGCTTCTCCAACCAGTCCATACCAAGTAGCACATCATAAGAACCCAGAGGTAATATATTCACATCCATAGTTAGTTGTTGTTTAATAATGTCTAGTGCATAGTTCGGTATTTTGACACTAACTTTCCTCTTTGCTCCAGTGGCTAACTGTACTGGCCATGGTGTTGGGCACCAAATCTGGCTACCTTTCTAACCATTTTTATCATCCTTTTTATCCTTTTGTGCTTAATTACCTACATTTGCTATGCTAAACTTATGAGGTAAATACCCCTAACTTGTCCAATTGGAATATTTTAATTAATGAAGTAAAGTCATGGAGTCTTACCTATTTGTGGCACTAAGATATGTGCTTGACTGCAGTTTGGAGAACAGGAACCCTCGCTCCAGCGTCTTGCAACAGATTTGGTAACGGTCAGCTATAGGGAGATCATGCAGCTGGAGTCACAATTCCTTGGGCCTATTCTTGGCCCTTGTTCTATCCTGGACATCTGATGTTCGTGATGTTCCAACTGATGTGTATTTCTAAATGCGCGATTACCACATTCCAGGGAGATCTGTTATTCTCTCGCGCTGTGTATAAAATGGATATTGTTCCTGTAAATGGGGGTTCCCGAACAGGATGTTGTAATCACATCTTACAGATTAATAAAGCACTTTTGGTTTTGTTGTTCTAAGCATTTTCGTGACTAACGCAACTCTAATCAGAGAGCTGGGCCCGCTCTTCTGATCAGGTGCTGTGTCTGCGTGTGTGTGAATTGTTTCCTTGTTATGGTTGTTGTTATCATTCTTTACTGTTAAGATTTTTTTGAAGTTTAGTATTTGATTTTATCTCACGACAATGTTTGAATCTTAATTATAAACCATTGGTTGAGACGGATTATGTGTTTGTTCCTACATATACCTTGCACGTTGCCTTGAAAGGATACGCTCCTGGATTGATAAAATTAATGTCGGATTAGGGTGGATAAATCATTCTTACCTGGACACCAACATTTTGGCACAGTTGCTAGGGAGGCTAACAAGGTGCAAGCAACGATTCTAACTGACCAGAGGGTCAATCTCTCGTCTTGGGGGGAGATCAAGCTTTCTCACTCTGCTTCAGGTCCTAAGCGTAGGTTTTGATTTTGGTTTGTGTATTTCTATTTCTGTTTTGGATTTAGGGCCATCTTCTTGTCCTGGGGAGGGAGGAGTTGTTTGATGCCCTGCTCCAAGCCCTGAGTGGAATTATTTCTTTTTTTTAACTTTCGTGTGTTTTCTTGTGGGGAACCCTTAGCTTTACCCTAGAGAGGGAGGATTATTTTGACACCCTGCTTCAGATCTAGGAGTATTAGGTCTTCCCATGGATTTTTTTGTTTTGGTTCTTGTCCCAGGGAGGGAGGAGTTCTTTAACACCCTGCTCCAGGCCTGAAACCCTAGATTTTTGTTCTGCCGTCTTTCTTTTATTTCTCTTTGTGAGCTCTTTTATCTTGGGGAAGGAATGGTCTTTTGACACCTTACTCCAAGATTGGAGCATTGTACGTTCATACACAGACTTTTCCATCATATCAATTTTTGTATGAACAAATAACCAAATAAGAGGGGCGGAGTGAGAGCCCCAAAAAGGGGAAGACCAGATCTGGGAAGAAAAACTTATATTCAGCAGATTATAGAAAAGGCAGAGTCAGAAGCATCTTCTCGCGCAGTTGTAAGGCTGGGGGCTAGGAGAGTGAAGTCCAAGGGACAGTCAGTGGAACAACCAGTGCAGACCACGGTATCCCTTGATGATTTGGTACAACAGGGTCCTCCAATAGTGGAAGAAATAATCAGCAGTAAATCGGACCAAGAGGATCTTGTGCTGGTAATAGCAGAGGAAGAAATCGCAAGTAGAAAATCGACGGAGTCAAATTGCTCTAGTAAGGGAAAGGAAGTTGTAGTCGAGGGATTGAACCATCAGGACACAGGAAGAATAAACGAGGAGATATTGGTATCGCCAAGAGATTGCGGAAGTGCCACTAAAGTAACTCGTGTCCTAGTAGTGAGGAGTCCCCAGCCATCCTCCATAGAGCCTATTGAAATCCCCAACGATTATTGGAAGATATTTATGGCTCCCACAACCTCCACTATCAAATTTCCCATTGGGAATTTGGGAGTTTGTGCGCCTACAAAGCCTATCCCATTGGCAGCCTTACCAAACTTCCATGGGCTTGTTTAGAGGATCTCGACACATTTTTATTTGAGTTTGACATAGTGTGCCGAGGGTATGATTACACGATAGATGCCCAGAAGTCAAATATTTTTCCTTATAAACTAAAATGGACAGCTATGCGATGGTTTATGGGCCTTGGAGGAAAATCCATTTCCACATGGAATGATATGAAAAAAGCGTTTCTGGAAAAGTGCCAGGATTACTGCAAATCTCAGAACGTCAAGGAGGAGTTTTTCAAGTTCACACAAAAATAAGATGAAAGTTTGGAAGATTTTGTGGAGAGGTTTAAGTACCTCTTACAGAGGTCAGGTCATTCTGATCTGGATAAAGAAATTTTGAAGGTTATCCTCCTTCGATCATTTCGAGAGGACTCAATGGAATTGTTGAATATTGTGGGAAAGGGAGACATCTCCAAGGAAATCTTTTAAGGTATTTGCAATTTGTGTATCCAGTGCTTGAGGGGGCTTGCAAGAAATAGATCAGGGATCCATTCAGTAAAAGGATCTGGTGGGGGTGTTACAAAAGCAGAAATCGGGAACCTGCTAGACAACTTAAGGATAGATATTCTCAGTACCCTATCAACATAAATGGACACTTTGCAAGTAAATAAAAAGCAGCTAGAACTGGATAGGACCATGGCAATCTTTTGCCTGAAGTGCAAGACGAATCATATGGAAATGGAATGCCCATTAAATTCCATAGAAAAATGTGACATCTATGAGCTGAATCATGTAACAAGCTCATGCCCTTCCTTGTTGGGCTTGAAAGCAGTGTTTCAAGGAGCAGGGGAGGACATGGAGCAATTGTACCTTATGGGCGCTAAGAAGCCGTGGCAATTTCGACCACCGATGGGAAATCAAGGTATGTACCCAGATCCATCTTAGTATTTCAATAGTTACAACATGAGTCCTCAAACCATGCCTTGTCCCCCTATGTGGCCACAATACCAGTACCCATTGTGGCAACAATGGAACCCTCAAGCCAGTATGAGCTCACCATGGGCTCCAACTTGGCGAGGACCCTCTTTAGGGTAGTCTCCTAAACAGATGCCACAGCAGCAACTCCAATTACCCTCAAATGTGCCTCCTGGTAATCAGCCTGTCCATCCTCAGCTTCCAATGTAGCCAAATCCTAATCCCAATAATAAAGGAGCCCATCAAGCTGATGTTATTAACCTGCCTTCATATAGTATCTCTACTGCAAAACTGTATGAAATGAATTTGCGATCAGGTCAAATATTCAATGTCCAACCCCCTCCAGTTATCATTGAACAACTTGATAATGAATAAAGAGAGGCACATCCGACCAGTAGAGAGCCAAAACAAACTGATAAAAACTAGGTGCCTCCTATAAAACAACATCAATATGAACCACCTTACCCAGAGAGATTGATTATGAGTAAGCCAAGCCCACAAGCTGAATTTAATTTATTAGGATAATTGCAGAATTTATTTGTTAAATTTCCCTTGTTACAAGCTATGAAGGATGTGCCAATTTATGCAAAGACTCTTAGGGAATATTGTTCAAAGAAACCTGCAAAGAAAACTAAGGACCCCCTCACTATACATGTTATGGGAAAATTATCAGACTTCATGATGGGAAAATCAATACCAGTGAAGTATGGAGATCCGTGGAACCCGGTTTTGACAATACAAATTAATGGGGTAGAGATTCCAAATGTGTTGGTAGACCTGGGCGTTGCCATCAACGTCATCGCCACTGAAACCATGCATACATTAGGCCTTCAAAATTTGAAGCATACACCTATAGTGTTGGAATTGGCAGATCGATCTACAGTCAAACCTGTAGGGAATTTGGAGGACGTGACAATTTCAGTGGATGCATGGCATTACCCTATAGATTTCCTAGTATTGCATACACAATCTTCAGTGGGTGGTCACTCGTTAATTCTGGGTAGGCCATGGCTGGCTATTACAGACGCTTATATTGGGTGCCATTTAGGAAATATGGTTATCTCTAATGGGCATAACACCAAGAACTTGGTACTATACCCACCTGCAGAACCAGATGCACCTAAAAATTCAGCAGGCGGCAAGAAGGTTGTATCTATGAGAGAGGTCGAAGACAAAGAAGTGAGACTGGTCCTTACTATTAGGCAGGCCCTTCAGTTGAAGATGGAATAAGAAGATGACGTGATTACTTCCTTCATGAACGATCCTTGTTCCGTTTCAGAGTCAAATTAGCAGGTCTTAGAATCCATCCTAAGTCGTGAAACTCAGGAAGTTATTGAAACAACGGAAGAGTTAGAGGAAGATGTTGATGCACCTCATGAAAGTGTTCAGGTGGAGATAAAACCAGGGAAAACTTTGAATATTAATTCGGGTTTGTCAGAATCCCAGAAGAAGCAGCTGGTAGATGTTCTTCAGAAGCATAAGGAAGCTTTCACCTGGGATTATTCATACATGAAGGGGATCCCTACCAACTTATGTACCCATCACATATATGTCAAGGGAGATTGTATTCCTATAATACAACCTCATAGAAGGATGAATCCTGCATTGAAAAAAATTGTGAAAGAAGAACTTCAGAAATTATTGGATGTGGGTTTTATCTACCCTATCTCAGATAGCCAATGGGTCTCGCTATTGGTAATGGTCCCTAAGAAGAATGGTAAATGGTGGATTTGCGTGGATTATCGAGAGTTAAATAAGGCAACGCAAAAGGACCATTTTCCCCTACCATTTATTGATCAAGTTTTAGACACATTGGCTGGCAAGAAATTTTTCTCATTTCTGGATGGGTTTAGTGGATATAATCAAATCCAGATCCCTCTTGAGGACTAGGACAAGACCACTTTCGCATGCCCCTAGGGAAAATTCGCATACCGGGTCCTTCCTTTTGGCATTTGTAATGCCCCTGCAACATTCCAGAGGGAAATTCCGGGAATCTTCTCTGATCTGATAGATGATGGTGTTGAAATTTATATGGATGACTTCACTCCATATGGGGATTCATTCTTAGAGGGGCTGAAGAATTTAGAAAAATTTCTTGAAAGATGTATACAAGCGCGTGTTTCCCTGAGTACAGTAAAATGCCACATGATGATGGAAAAAGGAATTGTTCTGGGACATTTGCTTTCAGCTAAAGGAATCAGGATGGACCCAGCAAAAATAAAGGTAATTATGCACTTTCCAACACCTAAAACACCCACACAGGTACGTAGTTTCATTGGCTGTGCTGGTTATTATAGGCGTTTCATAGAAAATTTTGCAAAATTAGCACACCCACTATTTCAATTACTGACAAAAGACTCAGAAGTTGTGTGGTTAGATGACTGAGATGTATCCTTCACAAGAATTAAAGAATTAGTCTGCAGTTCCCTGATTCTTAGAGGACCAAACTAGGCGTTACCTTTCCACATTCATACGGATGCTTCCCAAACAACAATTGGTGCAGTATTGGGACAACAGGAGGATAAAGTACCTTACACAGTTTACTATGTTAGTAAGAATTTGGCCCCTGCTGAATTAAACTACACGGTGACTGAGAAAGAGTTCCTTGCTATCGTTTATGCCATCAACAAGTTCCGGCATTATATTACTGGGTATTCTACTTTTGTGCACATTGATCATGCATCCATTAGGTATTTAATGAAAAAACATGTTACCCCTGGTCGTGTTACAAGATGGTTGTTGCTACTACAAGAATTTGATATTACTATAGTAGATAAACCAGGGAAGGACAATGTGGTTGCAAATTTCTTATCTAGGATAGAACATGATGGTAAGAATACACCAGTTGAAGATAATTTCCTAGATGAGCATCTTTTTGCAATTTCTGCTAACACTCCGTGGTATGCAAATATTGCTAATTATCTTGCTACAGGTGAGGTTCCTCGACACTTTTCCTATAAGGAGCAAAGGAAGATCATTCACCGGAGCACCCGATATTCATGGATGGTAGGATATCTCTTCCATATAGGGATTGACCAGCAGATTCGGCGTTGTGTGGCAAAGGAATATATTTATGAGATCTTAAAGGCTGCACATGATGGACCCTGTGGAGGACATTTTTCAGACAAAAGGACAGGTCATAAAGTGTTGAAGATCGGATATTATTGGCCCTCCATCTTTCGTGACGGTCGGGATTGTATTCGAAGGTGTGATAGCTATCAGCGGATGGGACAACTTGGGAGAGCAGATGAAATGCCTCTTCAACCCCAGATAGTCCTTGAACCATTTGAGGAATGGGCCATCAATTTCGTTGGACCCTTTAACCCACCTTCTCATCAGAAAGCCTACATCCTAGTTTGTATCGATTATGTAACTAAATGGGTGGAAGCTAGTGCAGTCATGAGAGCAACAGAGCAAGTAGTGACAGACTTCCTTTTTGAAGAAATATTTGCTCGGTACGGGACTCCTAGAGAAATTGTATCAGACGGAGGATCACAGTTCACACCCCATATGATAGAGAAAGTGATGCAGAAATACGAGGTCAAACATAAAGTAACAACCCCCTATCATCCACAGGTGAATGGGAAAGAAGAGAGTACAAACAAGGTATTGGAAAATATCTTGACAAAGACAGTAGCAAGTCATCGCCGGGATTGGGCACAAAAACTTCCAGAAGCTTTATGGGCCTATAGAATAACATGGCAGAACACAATTTGGTTTTCTCCATTTGAATTAGTTTATGGGAAATCCCCCTTGTTTCCGGTAGAATTTGAAATTAGCACACTCATAACAGCTCTGGAAGTAGGCTTAGATCTATCAGAAGCACAGAAACACCGACTGGAACAGTTGAATGAGTTAGATGAGATTCGATCAATAGTTTTCCAGAGAACTACTGCTATTCAACAACAGAGAATGAAATGGCATGATAAATTCATCAAAACTAAGGTGTTTCATGAAGGGGATTGGGCATTACTGTATGAAGCCTGATTTAAGGATTTCAAAGGCAAGCTTCGCACTCACTGGATGGGACCATATCAAGTGGATGTAGTGTTCGACAACGAAACAGTCAGATTAATTACAATTGATGAGAATCAGACCACGTTTGTGGTGAATGGACACTGTCTAAAATTATACCGTTGTCCAGCCTCTAAAGATGCCTTTGTCAAAACCCTTTCAGATTCAGTTGATCTAATGGTTATTGCAATAGAAGACACTCTCACTCTTCCTTAAAAAATAAAATAAAAAAATAATGATGATAATATGTGGTTATTACTTACTTGTTTGCATTTTACAGGAATAATAAAGAAATATGGCCAGGAGGAAAGTAACATTCGGTGTGTTACTCCATCAGTGTTGCTATAGAGATATTTTGTTTCACTGATGCTGTTACTCTGAAACTGTTGTTACTTCGTAGCTGCTGATACTCTGAAGTTACTGTTACTCGGTAACTGTTGTTACTCCGCAACTGTTGTTACACCGTAGCCGCTGTTACTCTGAAGTTGCTGCTAAACCGCCGATGTTGTTACTCTGAAGTTTCTGCTACACCATCGATGTTGTTACTCCGAATTTGTTGCTACACTGCCGATGATGTTACTCCGAAGTTTCTGCTAAACTGTCGATGTTGTTACTCCAAAGTTACTGCTACACTGCCGATGCTATTACTCTGAAGTTGCTGTTACACCGCTGATGTTGTTACTCTGAAGTTGTTGTTACTCCGCAACTGCTGTTACTCCACAACTGTTGTTACTCTGTAGCTGTCGTTACTTCGTTGCTACTATTGCTCCATAGCTGTTGTTACTCACTGTTGTCGTTAGTCATTGGTTATGTTATTCACTGATATGTTGATACTACGACGAATATTTTTGCTGCTACTCCACTTTAAGGTAAGTCTGCAAGTTGCTGTTACACTGCCGATGTTGTTACTCTGAAGTTGTTGTTACTCCGCAATTGATGTTACTCCGCAACTGCTGTTACTCCGCAACTGTTGTTACTCCATAGCTGTCGTTACTCCGTAGCTACTATTGCTCCATAGTTGTTGTTACTCACTGTTGCCGTTAGTCACTGGTTATGTTATTCACTGATATGTTGATACTACGACAAATATTTCTGCTGCTACTCCACTTTAAGGTAAGTCTGCAGGTATTTCTCCATTTATTTTATGGATTTAATTAAATATTCCAAAAGGATGGTCAAACGTGCCAAGGACGACCGTCATTTAGTTGGGGGGAGGGAACCTTCATAATGAATGATGACGTACTTTGTAAAGTTATTTATGACACACGATTCCCATTAAACCAAATTTAATGATTTCAAGTACTTTGTAATCATACCGTATGAGTTGGAGTGCGTACTCGTATGCATAAAATTCATATCAGTCACCTCCCAACATGCTGCATTAAATCCTGAGAATATCTAACAATACTACCATAATATGTCATTACTCCCAAGCATACTAGTATTGTTTATCCATTATATCCGAAAGTGGCCATGACTTTATTTCAGTTGCTAACAGTTTGGAGCCCTGTCACTCCCCCCTGCCAGCTAACTGTAGCCATCGTGCTGACTCCGCCTTTGTAGCAATGGGTGGTCGATCTATGCGACATGAACCTGATGATTCAATGAGAATTCGAAGAAATTGGGAGGTATGGCAAGTATTTGAAAACGCAGGTTGGGATGTTTATTTTGACAGGCTGAATGGATGGGATGAAGAAATCGTGATGGAATTTGCATTGAATTTGGAAGAAGGAGTTTCTTGGATTCGTGGAATCGAAATTCCAGTGAAAGAAGAAACCATCGCGGAAGTCAGTGGATTGTCGCAAGGCGGAGAATGTTGGTTTTCAAGGAGAACATCCCTCCTAGAACTCCCTGAAGCCTTTCTGTAAGTTGGAGAAAGTATTGCGAAGAAGGGTCGAGGATACGACATAACTTCATTACCTTGTCCATGGGGAGAAGTTGTAGAGGTTGTTATAAAGTATATGACATGTGAAGGAAGATATTCTAATATCTTCAAATATCACCTTCGCATATTGGCTCACCTGCGATTTCCACAAGCAGAGGCTTTTCAATGAATGTGCCCTATTTTCTATTAAGGAGCCTTCATTTGATGGCAAATTCGGCTCGGGGTGCGCAACAGGTGTTGGTAGTCCTCTCTCACCATGGGCTGGTCCAGTTGCTAGTAATGAATGCCATTGAGAAGATCCTGATTCTGTGGGAACTATTTCGGAATTCCACAGAGGAAGAAATGGAAGTCGCTATGGCTGCTAGGGCAGAAGAACCTGAAGCCATGCAGGAGGATGAAGCCATGTAGGGAGATGCAGAGGATGATGATTACATTGATCAGGAGGAGCCTAAAGAGATGGAAATGGAGACTAAAGAGCATAAAGAAGAGAAGGTTCCCGAAGAACAAGTTGAACTCATGGAATCAATGGAAGCTGCAGAGATACCCACTGGCACTACAGCTGAGGCTGCCCCACAAGAACTAGCCCCGTTCGCGGAGTCAGCTGAGCAAATAGATAGTGCGATGGGCATGGAGGTAAACCCACAGCAAATGAAAGAGGGTGAATTTTTCGACATTGCGACCGAGGCCACTCCACAGGGATCTCCTATCGACATGGAACCAATGGAGGAGGGTAATTTGATTGAAGAAGAAGTCGTGACTGTTATCCAGCTATAAAATTTGCCATATCAAATGGTGGCTAAATCTCTTTTAGCCTTTAAGAAACAATTCATGTTCAAATTGTTAGTTCTTAAAGTCTTATGAAGATCTTTTCCCTTTGATTTAATCTTCACTACTGTTTCCCTCATTATCCTAAAGTACCTGCTATTCACCAAGAGAAAAACTGCTTAAAAGGCCCCATTTTCCCATCATTTCACTTCTCTTCTCTCTCACAAAGAATTCCATTTTTTACCCTTATTCCCTTCACAAATCCTTCTAAACCCATTCATTTAACATCTAAATCATCAAAAACCCCCTTTAGACCTTATATTTCCCTTTTATTTGGTTTAAAAATCCCTTCTTTCATTTACCAAAACCCCTGTTTTGCCTTTAAAATCACTATTTTTGGGCCTAAAAATAGTATTTTTACATGATATAGGTCTTAAGCCCTTGAGGGCTTATTTCCTTAAAGCCCCTCTGTTTCATACGACCTAAAGCCCCGCAATCGGGTGCTAAAGGCCTAAAACCCTTCTTCCAAACCCTTCTTTCCTTTATTTTTTCTACCCCGAAAGTTCAATTTTAAAATGAATATGGACCGTTGATCTATCTATATCAACGACCATCAGGCTCTATTCTTCCACCCGATCCCCTGCCTTACCTTTTCCTCCATTCATATAACCCCACTTCATCTTTTGATCTCGACCGTCCGATCCGTAGATCCGACAGCTCGGACTAAACCTGATAACCCAATCCCTATCCGCTACGCGACAAAGAGACCACACGTTATCCAGCGGTCCCACCATCCCTCGTCCGGGCATATTATCTCCTGTAGTGTGATCTGCACCGTCAGATTTGGAGCCTTCAATCCAACGGTGGATGTTGTGTTTCAAAAATGTTTTGCGCCCGAAGTTTAACTCAAAAATATTTTGCAAAAAGGGTGGTATTGCCGGGGGGGGGCAGGTGTCAACCAATGAATCGTATCACATTATTTTGGGCAATACCGCCTACCCCAAAAAATATTTTGCGAAAACCGCTGTTGGTTTTCCACCAAACCACTGCCCTCCTCAACCACATTTTCACTTTTAATCTCAGCCGTCGATCTCTGAGATCGAATGGCTAGTATCATATCCCAACCCCAATCATTGGCCATTCACCTCTTCGCCCAAATACTCCATCGGAAGATCTCTGCCGTTGATCTCTGAGATCAGACGGACCTAACTTAATTTCGCCCCCGTGCATTTTCCATCCATCAAATCTCCCCAATGGCCCCACCAATTAATCTCAACCGTTGGTTTTTCTAATCCAACGGTTCCGATTTGCTCTCGCGTTGAAACCTTCAAAGCAGTCTTTGAACCTATTTTTCACAGGTTTTTTATAATTTTTGTTTGTTTCGTGCAAGATATATGGGTTTTCCCATAGTTTTAAAAATAATGCAAAGGATAGGGATGAAAATCCACAGGCCATTATTCATGAAGAAAGGAAATATGCAGGGTTCAAATTATGTTTTTACCCGTGCTTCATGAGAAGTGGTAATGTCGTGAAACCCTCTGCGCACTTGCAAACATGCAAACACAGTCAGAATCCATTAATTAAAGAGTATCGACGTTAAAGACACAGGATGAAAGCATAAAGTGAAGAAATAAAGATTTTGATCAGTGTTTAAAGGGATTAAGGCACAAATTCAAGAATCAAAGGCCTAATCCACAATTAGCAAGGAATAAAAGACCTGAAGATGAAGATCAAGGCTAATTAAGCCTAAACACATATCCTAAGATAAATCATTGTGTTTATGAAATAGATAATCAGATCCAGAACACCTCAGAGCCACATCAAAGGGGCTAATTGATTCCCCAGCTACCAAATTGACACCTTGCAGTCTCTCTGCCTCAAAGGAATACCTAGATCGAATCCCAATCCGAAACATTAAGGCTAAAGACTGCTAACAGTTATTACAAGAAAAATCAAATATCCCAACTATCAATAAAGTTATTTTAAAAAGACAAAAAGAGCCTTAAAGTCAATCTTTTTTCCCACTAAGCCTAAAAAGCAGAAACAGAGTTGTAAATTGAATGCTTCCTGCCTTATGCCTTGCATGGTTTTCAAGGCTAGGAGTTGCATTTAGTGTAGAATTAATTGCACTTCAATCCTAAAAAATCTTCCACCTCCTCATTTCTTCTATAAATACTTCTGAACAAGATGAGAAGTTGTTGGTTGGTCACTAGTTGTAATACTGAAACTCCCTGAAATAATACATAGTATGTTTGAAGTTGAAGAAGAAATTGAATTCTTGGAAGCTTGATGATGTTGTGACATGCTTGTTCTTGAGAAGGCTCTATCATTGGATCCCTAAGCTTGGTTGTTGGTGATGTATTCTGAACTGTCTGTTGTTTTTCCTATTTTCATTATGTTTCATAAATTCTTACTACAGTAGGATGAAAAGTTTAGGCTAAGAAATGACTCCTAGAAGCACCTTAGACTTGTTTATCTTTCACTGTTTTATGTTTTCTACTGCTGAGGTATTTTAGAGTCTTTCATCTTTCTCTTTAGTCCTCATGCTTGTTTATTTCTCTAATAGTTCAAATAGTTGGTTCCAACATGATTTATGGTTTTCCCTGCTTATCTGCTGCCATTTGAAAACTGTTATTGAAGTCTCCCTTTGAAGTACCATTGTTTATAGTTAGCCAAGGAGGTCTGTTTTGATCATACCCTTTGTCCCTGCTTAAAAAATTGTTTTAAAGTTCTTTATAGTTGTGATCATAGATGTGTTAGGTGTTCCCTCTTTTATGACTGCAATTATCAGTGAATCTTTTATGTTTTCTAAGTCCTTTGAAATAAAATCTTTGAGGAAATAGGATGTGATCTCGAATCTTAGATTTCATTTTAAAAGTTGTCTTAAAGTCATCATTTTCTTAAAGTGTGGTTTGTAGAATTTATGGTTAGCCCTGTATATCAAATACCTCTTTATGTTCAAGTTATGTTTTTAAGTTCCCTTTGTTGAGAATTCAAACTCTCTTTTCAAATCATTAATGTCCATCTCATTCACAAAAACTAAAGGATCCTGTGGTCAAGTTAGATTTTCCCTTTGATATCCCATATCCATTTATAAGCTTGTTACCAACTTCATTTTGACTCCATTGCCCAATGAAACTGACACTTCTTCTTTCTACCTGTCTTTCCTAGATCTTTCATATTCTGCTATACCAATTCAACCAAACAAACAAACCAAACAAACATCTGCACTTAATAACTAGTCTAAAATCAATACTTAAAAGCAAACAAGACATAACTTTGCAAACAATTTGAGAGATCCCTCTCTGAGAACAGGAGGACTAGATCTTGGAACTCTAAAGATTGGTTTTGATGTTGCCCTGTATTTTGGTTAGCCAATCTATCAAAACACAGGACCCCAACAGTGACCACTCAGACCAGAGAAACCACGGAGGAAATGACGGGAGAACTAAGGTGTGAGGCTGACGCTGCCCCACAAGAACCAGTGTTGACCTCGGGGAAGAATGCAGAGGATTTGTTCCAGTTCCCCATATTTCTTCCTAGAGGAGCAAGGGTAACTCGTTCCCCACAGCAAAGAGAGGAAGAATATTTTTCCATTCCTATGGCTTCGAATTTAAAATGAAGACCACGACCGGAAGAGGCCCCAACAGACATATTAGTAGGGGAGCATCGTACCGAGTCACCACTGGTCGTGGAGAATGTAAATGATGAGAGAATGGCCATTGGTGAAGAGAAGGGACCAAGCGGAGTGGTCCCGATGAATGAACCAATGAAGCACGTAGGCATGAAAAGAGTGAATCAAGAAATAACAGAAGAAGTACAGGCAGAGGAGGTTGGACCGATCATTGGCTTGATAGAGGCAATCCCGAGGGATTTACCTCTAGCTGCCGAGGTAGAAGAAACACAGTTCAAGCAATAAGAGGCAGAGCTGCATGGATAAAGAAGACTTCCCATCAAACAGAGATACCAACAGTAGTTTAAGGAAGTAATACAGCTGGAAATGGAAGTAAGGGATTTGAGAAGGAAAGTGCATAGGATGCAGAAACGAATAAACAAGTACAAGTGACGAGCCAGGAAATCCAAAGTCGTCGGGGTTGAAGCAGGAACTGAAACGGACCCGATTGAACAACTGTTCGAAGCCAGAGAGGATGCCTTAATGGCTGAATTACAGACATGGAAGTCTATTGTGGCTCAGTATAAGAATGAGATCAAAAGGACTAAGGAGAAAGCCTCCACAACCATCTTTGGATACGTGGAGCACATAGATGTTATGAGATTAAGGCATGCAAAGCAGCAACTCAAGATGGAGCAGCTGGAAAAACAAGTGGCCGAATTGAAAGATGATAAGGAACAGATGTTCAATCTGGTGCAAGAGGTGATGGCATGTCATCCCCCTGCTTCTTGTTATTCTTTATTTTTGCATGAACTTTTTCTTTTATTCTACATGGAGAGCATAAAAAATGACGTCAGTTATGAAATAGAATATGGTGTACAATTCCTCCGAATCATGAGGAGTCGTGATGTGCCAACTCAACATCTAATGTGTGAGTTTTACCTGCATGGGTATTTTTTACGTCTGGACAGAGATTTTAACCTAGTCCCGTATGTAGGGGACATACATTTGAGGACCCTCACCTCTTATGCTTTCAATCAAATCCATTGGCAGAAGGATTATAACACTTTTGAGTCTAATCAAGTTACAAAGACATTTATAGTAAGAGGAGAACATGAGAGGTCAGATACACTGTACAATAAACACCATGCCCTTTTGAAATTTGAGGAGAACAGAGATAGAATGCTGAGGACACAAAGGTGGTGCCTCGACCTTTGTATAAATCAATTAACTGTTTTTCAAAAAGAGGCCCTTGATTGTTGTCAGAGAAGGTGGATGATGTCACCGACAATTGTCCGGAGCAGAGAGCCTTTTGGGGAACCCAACTTTGCATGAGTACTCGCTAGAGTACCCAGATATGTGGCATGTGTTCAAACATGTGGGATCCGATGGATGGGGCTTTGGTTTTAGTATCCTGTTATTTGGTTGCCTGCAGAAGTTTACAACCCAGCATACAATGTTCCAGCAGATTGGTGGAAGGAAGTTCTCCTTTTAGATGGATTTAAAGTTCCAGGGACAGATATGGCTTTAGAATATGATCTTGTCGGGCTTCATGAAGCTCACAGTTTGCAGAACCCAGAACTACGGAGGCGAGACTGCATGAGGGCATGCAGAAGGCTAGTTGGGGGGAGATGTTGGGCACCAAATTTGGCTACCTTTCTAACCATTTTTATCATCCTTTTTTATCCTTTTGTGCTTAATTACCTACATTTTCTATGCTAAACTTATGAGTTAAATACCCCTAACTTTTCCAATTGGAATATTTTAATTAATGAAGTAAAGTCATGGAGTCTTACCTATTTGCGGCACTAAGATATGTGCTTGACTGCAGTTTGGAGAACAGGAACCCTCACTCCAACGGCTTGCAACAGATTTGGTAATGGTCAGCTATAGGGAGATCGCGCAGCTGGAGTCACGATTCCTTGGGCCTATTCTTAGCCCTTGTTCTATCCTGGACACCTGATGTTCATGCTGTTCCAACTGATGTGTATTTCTGAATGCGCGATTACCACATTCTAGGGAGTTTTGTTATTTTCTTGCGCTATGTATAAAATGGATATTGTTCCTGTAAATTGGGGTTCCCGAAAAGGATATTGTAATCACATATTACAAATTAATAAAGCACTTCTGGTTTTGCTGTTCTAAGCGTTTTCGTGACTAATGCGGCCCTGATCAGAGAGTTGAGCCCGCTCTTCTGATCAGGTGCTGTGTCTGTGTGTGTGTGAATTGTTTCCTTGTTATGGTTGCTGTTATCATTCTTTACTGTTAAGATTGTTTTGAAGTTCAGTATTTGATTTTATCTCACGACAATGTTTGAATCTTAATTATAAACCCTTGGTTGAGACAGATTATGTATTTGTTCCTGCATATACCTTCCGTGTTGCCTTGAAAGGATACGCTCCCGGATTGATAAAATTAATGTCAGATTAGGGTGGATAAATCATTCTTACCTGGACACCAACACATGGATTTCTAAATTTCTGACTCTGCAATTTACAAATATCTACTAATTTTGGACTTACATAGCTTAAAATTTCACCTGGGTCTACCAAAATAGAAATAGGTTGAGATAGAAATTTACCTTCTAATTCTATCATTTTCGGTTGGTAGTCTGCCTACCGATCTTCTAGAGATACATTAATTCTAGGTATATTTCTGGCTACATCTCCCACTGTTGAGGCCTCCTATAACTTAGTAGCTGCCTCGCTTCTTCCTCACTGTGGACAATTTCTGTAGTAGTGTGCCTCACCACACCACCAACACTGTAAAGGTGGCTTCTGATTCTGTGTTTGTTCTGGTTTGCTAGAAGCTTATGTGGATTTATCTTCTACAGGCCATCTTATTCTTTGATGATTCCTTCCAAACTGTTTGCTAACTGAACTTTTGGCAGCACTTTTGAAATTACTGGTTCTGTTTTTCTTGAAACCAGAACTGCCCTTATGTTCCTTCTTTGTCTGCTAGCTTTTACCTTGCTCTCCTTTTGCTTTAGCTTGCTGGTAACACATTCTTGCTTCTGGATTATGTCATCCATAGTTTTGGGATTCACAAACTCAATTCATTCTTTCATATAAGTCGGAAAACTACTCAGGAACCTCTGTACTTTTGCCTTCTCATATTTTAAATAAGGAACGTAACAGAGTAAGGAAGTAAACTTAGTGATGTACTCATCCATCGTCATTTTTCCCAGCTTTAAGTCATGGAACTCTCTAGATTTTTCATCATAGAAGCATTCAATTAAGTATTTATCTTTACTGCTGGAATGAGTCCCAAGTCACATCCTAATAATCTATACTGTGAACATTTTTCACTTCCTCCCACCAAAGTGCGGCCTTCTCCCTCAACTGATAAATAGCCAATCTGGCTTTAAGATTACTGCTATATTCGTAAACTTGAAAAGACTTGTTCATGTTTATTAGCCATGCCTCAACCACCTCTTCCTCCACCCCATCAAACGTTGGTTGTTTTATTTTTCGAAATTCACCTTGTAGCTCCACTTTCTGTCTTTTAACTTCTTTCTGATCTGACACATTATTTGACTCAGCCTCATTGTAGTTTTTATTTCTATTACTCCCTTGAAACTGAATTCTTTCCATTCTTTCAGTGGCATAGTCTCTTGTCTGTTTCTCATTTCCTTCCTAAAACTCCCTATCAGTGCTTGGATTTTCATTTCCCTGATTCCGTTTATCTGAGAGGCTTTTTAATATCCTCTACTGCTCTTGCATCAAACGCGCATTATCATTTCTCACCCTCTCCATTTCCTCTTGTAACTTCTGTACTATAGTTAGCAGAATGTGGGTTTGGTGCTGCTACTCCTCCAGCAGTCTGCTTGTTTGTTGGTGCTGATCCACACTCAGCTACACCCACATCTTCGGATTCACTTCTGGTCAAGGTTGTGGTTCCCCGGTATTTTGGGTTGGCTATTGTGTTTGACCTCTCCTCATACTGTCTCTTGTTATACTTCTTCTCTTTCTCTGTGCATCAGTATATACACAGCTTTAAAACATTAGATGACCCATAGGGTCCCAACGTACAAACGCTGCTCCGATACCACTTGTAACATACATGATTACTTCTTAAAAAAATAAATTACTACACCACATTATATACACATTATTACCTTCGAATTTGAATGCATATGTATCAATTACATTTTTTTTCAATTTACACCAATCGACCTTACTATATTTACCTTGGTAACCTAATAGACATTATCAAATCCGTAACTTAATGTTCCAGCTGGGCTCCTCTTAACACGAGACGTTCACAGGTCATAATTCAATTTGCCATTAAGTCTTGCGTACTAGTATTTATGGAAATCCAACTGCTGGATTAAAGTTTGTCAAGTCATTCAGCACGATATTCGTACTTGACGGTAAGGTGTAATAAATTTGTCTCTCGAAACCCTTGTTCATCCCGCTAGATTACAATTATGATGGATAGTTGTATAACCTCTCCATGGTAGATCTGATTCTCCCGCATCTAACGGTGATTATGCATTAGAGTTTTTGGGGTAATGACTACCTCGTTAACCATTTTATTCATTATTCATTTGGTATTCTCTCCGACGCTCTGCGGATGGACCTCTGTCTCTGCAACAGTCCTTTGCCGAGCTTCTACCATGGAAAAACAGTTCTGTCATCAATCATTTCTCGACAAGTCTGTCATACAATTATGCCACCGTCATTTCTTCAGAAAAACATCCATCATACCTCGATTCCTCAGGAGATTATAACCGCTATTGTTTTTTCTTCAGTAAGCACTCGATATTTTCTTTGTGTTTTTTTTTCGACAATTTGTTTCTTTGAAAGTTGAAACTGAAACATTGCTTATAAGAAGATTTATCTTACCCTTGATTTTCTTCTTCTAGCTACCCTCACAACGAATCTTACCCAGACTCTCTCACTGGAGGAAGCTATCCCAGTTCACGCAGTATCAACAGTAGAAGGTAACACCCTTCTTCATGGTAGCAATAGCTTTCAGTGCTGATAGGGTTTATTTTCGTTTTAATTTTCTTTTACTAAATGTTTAACCCACAACTGTAATGTATAGGATTGCGGTGCTAGGTTTTCAGTGGAAACACTATCATAGGTAATGAAAGTAATCATTCCACTGTACTTTTCTTATATATTTTTTTGCATTTTTACATAGGTTAGCAAGGGTTTAATCCATTTTTGCTACTCCTTGCAGGTAAACTCGTTATATGGTGTCTACAGTTGGATGAGGATTATGGTTGCAATTCGTTTTCTTCTACCTCGATTGAACACTTCTATTTTCATTCCAAATAGGTGCCCTCCCATATGTTTGCTTTAGAACTCAAACCCTCAGCTTGAGTTTCCCAATCTCCTAAACATTCCTTTGTTTTATATCATTTGTAATTTTAATTGCATGCCATGCTGAGGTTGCAAGCCGCATTATCTATTAGGTTCTGTTGTAATAATGGTACTCAATTAGTTTAAGGGTCTCCTGTAGCACAACCTTTCATATTCATTTGAGTAAGATAGTGATTCTGTTTTGATATACGATACTGTAATTATTTATATAGTTCTTGGCAATGTCTATTTTCTCAGTTTTCTCCATTTGGTTCTCTTATTCTTTTGCTCAAAGATAAACTGACAACAGTTATCTCCTGTGTTGTACTACTATGTGAATTAATGCATTTATGTAATAATGGTTCTATAACTAAACTCTTGATAATACATTTCAGAATTATTTTGCTTATATTTCATAAAAGTTCGTTTTCGGGTTTGAATGTTGATTCATTTTGAGCTACAATATTTCTTGCAATAATTTAATATCACTATTATATATAAAAGAGGACATAATAGAATCCTTCCCAGAGCTTTTCTTGTTCAGACTTGCATAAGATTAATACTATTGTATTGCTTATTCTTCTCATAGCATTTCTCATTTCGTCTTCTTGAAAATTGAACAATGGCTACATAGTTTACAGTTCGGTACAAAAGATTTACAATATATATATATTTATAGTTTTCTGTTGGTAATATTGTAATTACAGTTCTTTCAAAACAGAGTTCTCAATATGCTGTTTTGGTTTTCAATAGCACTTAACTAAATAACTTTGGTCCATATCTATGGTAAATCTCGTCTTTACATCTACTTACAGAATGATCCTTCTTTAATTTAAATTTATTCCTTCTCTTTCTGTAATTGTTTAGTTCAATGTCCGGACCATTTTGTCCATGTAATATCATAGGAAGCAGAGAGCAACCAACACCGAACCCTCCCTCGAGGGTTCGGTGTTAACAGCTCTTAGCGCTACAAGTTTTTAATGGGTTTTGCCTTATCTATAATAGGAAAAGAAACATGTACAGATTTCTACTTCATTAAACCTACATGTAACTCTTTGCATAATCCATAATTTGTAACAACAAAAAAATAAAATACTTATCTGTATTTCGTTTCTCTGACTGATATTTTCCTCCCTACCATGAGTAAGGCTATCACATCCTTCACTCTCCCCCGTGCTCCAAGACTAAGCTTTATAAGTTAACAGAATTTTTTGGAAGAGACCTCGGGACAATCTGGTCCAGTCTTCGATTCCAGCATTAATAGAAATTTGGAGTATTCCACTGGTTAGCACCAGTCCGGGAATTCTTCTCCAGAATTTTCCTTCTCCAGTTATCGAATAGAACCCTTTATTCTCCAGTTACCGAACATAACCCCCTTTCCTCACTGGGATAACAGTTTATCGCTAGTGGTGGGGTAACTGTTTGAACTGATTCTGTTCAACTAACTCACAAATCTTGAATTACTTTTTACCATCATTCTATTTCCTTTTTATGGAATCCACTTGCATATTTAATTTTATTAAATCCAAAAATGAATTTATGTTCATAATATGTCATTTGCAATATAAATATTACTATTTGTCTTAATGTATTAACAATACATTTAATCATCATTTAACATTAAACCAGCTGTTACATTAACAATAATACTAATTCGCCCCCGATTGGGGTGCCAGGCTGACAGTCAGGGAAGTGGGATTCCACGTGGTGGATGACCTTACATTCCCTCTGCTTGATCATATGGGCGGCAATCCTCCGGCAGAAGACCTCCACTCTCCGCATTTAATTGCATGCAAATTCTTGTCAAAATCAACCAAATACTATCAAATGGGTTAATGAAGGGTTTCTCGCAGCGTATGATGGGTCATTATGCTCCTTCCTTCCTCACTAATATTTTCTCATGGTATATTTTGCGCATTGGCTTATTCCAGCAGGCGAACGATCCAGAATTGAAGTAGGTTCTCAGGCGACAGGGTGGAAACCGTTTGTGGTATGTCATGGCATTTCTGCCTTTCATACTCCGCTTTCATTTTCTGTTTTTGCCTATGTTTGCATTGAATGATAAATACCTCTTTGTTTCTGCATCCGAGGATTTGTATTGGGATTACTTTGTCCGTAATGTTTCTTCTAGGTGGTTTCGAACAGGGAACATGGGATATATATATATAGAACCGCATTTCAGAAGCCTTACCTATTCGATTGTTATCTACCATTGTTCTGTTCTTTTCTCTTTGTTTCATTCTCAGGGCTTTCTCGCCTTCTCTAGGTCGTTGAATTTGTTGTTCATACTCCTTCTGTCTGGTTTCAGGGTTGGAAGTATTGCCTGTTCCCTCAATCTTGTTAGCTTTTCTAATGGGGGTTTCTCTTTTATTGGCTCTCTGTTTCAGAATTGCATGTTTTTTGGGATTAGTAATGTGCACCCTGGTTATCTTTGGTCGCCTGTCTGTGCAAAGGTCTATGTAGTGTCTGTTGGGTATGGCTATTCCGCTATTTATGGTTTGCAACTTTTTAACAACATGGGACGGCATTGCCACAGTCTTCTTTACATCCATACTACTTTCACGTTTTATGTCGTAGCCTTTGAAAACGATGTTGAGACTGTTGGATAAGTAACTGCAAGGCGGACAGTTTATGGCTATCCTATTCTCTCTTGTTTGCAATTTTCTTTAATTATGGGGAGGCATTGTCATAGTATTCTCTGCAATTTCGTTACATGCGAGGGTTGTATCCTGGTTCATTTCAATAACAATTTTCAATGTTCTGTCAACCTGTTCATAAATGGTATGGAAATGAGAGCTGGGTTAGCTGCGAAGGAGCCTTATTTAGTTTTATTGCATTACGCTTCTGATTTACTTCTGCCCACAGGCTTGTTTTCAAGTTTCACCGACGCCAATATGGTTAAAGGGAAAACAGGGAAGGTAAATCATCGTAGGCAGCCTAATCAAGAGGCTAGAAGGAGCCGGAGAGGTAGGAGGTCAAATGAAAAAGTGTTGCAAGACATTGCAAAGGTCTATGAATCAGGAAATTTGGCTCAAATTAAGACAACACTTCACGATTGGGAAACACAAACAGACAGTGAAGACTTATCCAGGGAGCACTCGGGGTCGGGTGTCCCTCTTTCAACAATCAGTGAAGACTTATTGGAAGTTGAAATGCCTTCTTTCAAAGGCACTTGCATGTAAAGAGGAAAAGAGCATCAATTCTTCAATTCTATTTGAATTGCAACAAATGAAGTTGGACATGCATGAGATGTCAAACCTCAGATTCAGCTGAATGATAGGGTTGGTAAGATAGAAAATCAGCTGAAAATAACACAATGCAGTGAACAGGTGCTGCGTACTACTGCTAAGGCTCCGACACCTGTAGTTTCGTCTGAGGATCTTTCTGGTTAAATGTTTAAATTTCTATATAATTTTGGAGTTCATTAGTTTAACTACTTGTTTTATTTGTAAATATTATGGACATACTGAAGTTATTAAAGATGTAAGTAGAAGGATAAGACAATTTCGTTTTTGTTCTACCTTTAACTCGATACGGTGGCCAATAGACTTGGTTTCCTCCGGGCAGGTTGAGGTCACTGTGTTTGTTTTATTTTGTATTACAATTTTCCCTATATAAATATGAAAATAGAAAGGTACTACGAAGCTTACAAAATAAAATAAAATACTAATTCGGTAAACAAATAAACTTTAGGGAATGATTATATTAAATTATTTCTTTATTTTCATTTTGTATATAAATATGTAGAATGATAGTAAATGTTACCTAAAATTTTAAATAAGCTATATATATATATATATAATTGTTATTAAAATAGGTAATATTTATTTTATTAATATAATGTGTAATTAATTACTAAATGTTTTATATTTATTTGTTTAGTATTTTTTGAATTTTTATTTGTATATGAAACTTGTATTTTCTTATATATAATTATAATAAATTAATTGTAAAGTAATTATTGAGTAACACTAAATTGATGTTTGAATTTCAAATTGTTATTATTGTTAAAAAATATTATTTTATATTAATTGCAAAAAATTATACTCAACAATATAAATACAAAATAATCTATAGATGAGGTGAGAGTATAAACATTTTATTTTTTATTTTTCTATTAACTATTATTTATTTATGGTTATTTATTAATTGTTAGTAAAATTGTAATTTTCTATTACTTAAATTATATTTTTAATGCATAAATAGATTTATCACTGAGAAAGAAGTGCAAATGTTTTGTATTTTAAATATTTTTGGTTAGTTTTGTCTTGAAATTATGGAATTGTACATTTATGGCATTGTTTAATTTGGATATAGTGGAGCTTTTTGAGATAGTTAATTTTTGTATTTATAAATGTGATGTAAGAAACGTAGTTAGAATGTTTGTGTTTTAAACATTTTTTGGGAACTTTCTTCAATTAGTTTTGTTTGATTATGAAATTTTGGAATTGTAGATTTTAGTTAGTGACATTGTTTCATTCGGATATTGGGGAACTTTTTTAGAAAACTAATTCATGTATTTAAGAATGTGATATATTCAAGTAAAATTGTGATTCAATATATTCATTCAAAATTGTTGTATTTAAAAATGTGGTATATTCAAAGTAGAATTGTGATTCAAAATATACATTCAAAAATATGATATAAACGATATAAAATTGTGGGTATACAAATACTATAAAATTAAGTTTTAATTTATGCATTCAAAAATGTGATTTAAACAATGTAAAATTGCAATTTGATATAATGTAAATAGTGTAGAATAGGGATTAGATATATGCATTATGCAAATTTAAGATTTGCCAAACAATTATGTAGTTGTTTTGGCATTGCTTAACCTAGTATCAAGAAGTTCTTTGAGGTAGTTATTCATGCATTTAAAAAATGTGATGTAAACAATGTAAATTGAGATTTGATTTATACATTCAAAATTGTGATGTAAGCAATGTAAAATTGTGATTATGCAAGTCATGTAAAATAAATCTTTAATTTATGCATTTTAGATTGAAAGGTTAATAGTGTAAAATTGAGATTTAACATAATGTTAATATTGTAAAATTGAGATTTAAAGTGATGTTAATATTGTAAAATTGTGATTTTATTTATACAATTTAAAATACGATACAAACTATGTAAAATTAAAATTTGGTTGACAATTATGCAGTTATTTTGATAATAATTATTATATGAAATTAAAATAAGCTAATTGAGCTTTAATTTATGCAATCAAAAATGAAAAGTAAATAATGTAAAATTGAGATTTGAAGTGATGTTAATAGTGTAAAATTGTGATTTTATTTATACAATTTAAAATATGATATAACCCATATAAAATTAAAATTTCTTTATGTATTTATTTAAGAACTAATTTCTATGAGCTTTGGAGTGAGACTTCTTGAACGATAGAATTGTCAAAAACTTTTTTTTACATTACCTGACTCTTACTCACTAACATCTGCCACACTTGCAATCTTCTGAACTTCTGCCACACTTGCAATCTTCTGAACTTATTAAGCTAGCTCACCTATAGCGACCTTAGAGCACTTATTTCCCTTCTCTTTGACTATAAAAACAAGATTTTGACCATCATCATTATCAATAATAATTAAAATATAAAAAAATATAGCATTTTTATTATACCATCGTAACCACTCATATATAATTTTTAATTTCTACGGATATTTTCAACGAAAACTGATTATTGAAAAAAGGGATCAAAATAAAAAAATAAGAATGTCTAGCGTATTACATAGATAAGGAACGAACAATGTAAGGGGTGCTTACGTCATGTGAACGTCAGCAACACTGGAAATTAAAAGTGAGTACAGTGAAAGCAACGGGGGACGTGGATGTGAAACAAGAGAATGATATTTTAATTAAAAAGTCCCAAACTCGACGCATATAGGACGTCACGCATAAGAGTAAAAGGCGTCCTGGTTTGGAGCCAGTTGTGCCGTGCCCCTCTTTTTGGACGGAGTATCAAATCGGGTGCGAGTCCCGACGTGTGAGAAAGCGCCCCGCCCACTCACCGCTCCAGTTTCCAAATATTTATAATATAACACTGCCCACTCCCACCCCCACTCCAAATTCCAACCCACACCACGCCCCGACCGCTCGGTCAAAAGCATGCGAGCCGTGCGCCGACCGCAGCGCGCTCCTTTAAAACTCCCATCATCCCTTCCCGATTTTTTAATATTTCATATGAGCTGTTTACTACAACGCGCGCACGCATAACAAAATAGCAACACCAGATAAGCCAAGGGAGCAGAGCATATCAGCAGCTTCGATTCCATTCGATTAATCCCTCCTGCATATGCCTTCCATTATTCGTTCGCTCTGGAAGCTTTTGCAGCTGCTACTCTCCATCACAACATGATGGACTTGCGCACTGGGATTCCAGCGGATCACGGCCAGCAGAGACAAAGCTGGCAGGTACCCGGTATGCCCGAAGAGTTTTTCAGATCCAAAATCTCTCCCTGTGAAGAATCTCGCAACAGCAATCAGAACGCCAATACCAATTTCTACGCGAGAATCCTCGGAGCAATGCCGCCGACGAACCCTTACAAATGCAATCCGGTGGCCATGGAAGCTGGATATCAGGTAGATTCTTCTCGATTAAGTACCCATGACGGGATCAATCGTAACGCGCCTCCATTTTTGCAGTCCGGGCTAACCCTCAGTCACAAAAATCTTTCGCTTTCCACCCACGATGCCAACGCCAACGCTCAGTCGAAGCAGATGTCGCTGCCCGAGATCTTGCAGTTAGCGGCGGCCGGGCGGAACCGAGCGGCCGAAGAATCGAAATTTTCGAGCAATCCGGCGGAGGCTTTGCCTGCCGCGGCTTTTGTTCTTTTTGGATATTCGGAAGGCGCGGCGCCTCCTATCACTGTGGTGCTTGAGGGGCGCTCCATTTGCCAGAGGATTTGTCTGCAAGATCATGCAAACTACGATAGCTTTGCGCAGGCACTCAGAAATATGTTTGAAGATATTGTGATCTTGCCCGACGGTATGCATGTGGGAGAATCCATCAACTTGGCCAACGCCGTACCAGGCTATGTGATTGCTTATGAAGATATTGATGGCGATCTTCTGCTTGCCGGTGATTTATCCTGGAAGTGAGTAAATGAAGATTTCACAGTCTCATTAACTTGATGTTGATGAAAGTTTATATAAACAGTGTGTTGTTGTTCAATTTTTAGAGTGAACACTTGATCTATTTTTAAAATACTTGCTCACTTTGCTCACTCTACCTATTTTCAAGGCAAATAATCCATCTTTAAAACACTTCACCTATCTTTAAAAACTTAAAGCAAACTAATAATAGTGAAATGTTCGCCTGAAATCATTAACTTGATGTTGATGAAAGCTTCCGGTAAACAGTGTTGTATTTATTGATATTTATTAAGATGCCAAACTTTTTAGGCCAACATTTCACCATCTTCATGTTCAAAAACATAAAATAAAGTGAAAATAGGTGAAGTGTCAGAAAAGTCAGGCATATCCACAAACACAACACACAATTTACCCTAAATTTTTTCATCAATCCGGTGAGTAACCTTATCCTTATCCTTACCCTGAACCCAAGCTTCTAAGCTTCTGTGCACGTCATGTAAGCTGAACTGAATCTAATTTTTGAATGTTGCATCACGATTTGTTTTCTTAGATTTTGAATGTTCGTTATTTTTTTTTTTTTTTTTCCAGGGATTTTGTGAAAGCTGCAAAGAGAATCAGGATTTTGCCCGCTAAGAATCCGAGAAGGCAGATGATTGGATAAAGTGTATCAGAGCTATAATAAAGAGAGGATTGGGTTGCGTCCAATAGTATCCATCCACGAGTCATGGGAATTTTCTTCTGGTCTTTGCCCTGTTTTTCTGTCTGGCCCTCTTGTAGTGAAAGCGCCCTGTGGATAAAGCCTGCAGAATGTTACGAAATGCCAAAGGCTGTAAATATTCCGTTTGTACGAGTTGTGTGGCTTTTATAAAGTTTATACCAGCATTGCTCGGTTTCACAGCACACCAGTTTACTAGTTCGATAGTACTAGGCCTATATTGTGTGCCCTACCTAGTTCAACAGCACTGGGCTCATATGTGTGTCCTGCTGCTTCGGACATATTGTAATTTCAAATAGAGCTTTCTCCTTTATTATTATTATGTGTTCAGTTATGAAACTTGCTTATCTGAACTTATTCAGTTACTTATATGAACTTATTGAATAAAGAGACTAGCAAATGTTTTTTGAGTATTGGGCATTCAACTTTATTTTGTAAAAAGTATCAGAAGATCCTTCACAAAATTGGGAGAAGTTTTATTCGAGACAGAAGTCCATGGCTCTTGCTTTGATCCTCAACAGAAGTCCCAGCTAATATGTTCATCCCAAAAACCTCGTGTTCACTGCGAATAGATGCTTTGGCTCTAATGCCGAGTAATTAGAGTGTTCTTCTTACGTATACTTGAAGAAACATATTGCAAAATAGGGTTTTCTTCGGTCGGACGGGGTTTTAAATAGATTTGGTAGAGTGGTTAAGGAAATTTGTTAGAAGTTAAAGTTGGACTACATTTAAAAACTAGTGCAAGTGAGTTGGGTAAAATTATAGTAATATACATGTTTATAGGATTTTGGATTCATCGTAAATGGATAAATGGTTAAGGACTTCACCACTCTTTGTGAGAGATTACTAATTCACATCCCAATAAATTTTGACTTAAAAAAATAAAAAAACATTTTCTTTAAGATGAGATTTTGAGGATGGCATTTCAACTATTTTGATTAATGTGTTATGTGAGCACTACTGATAATAAAGAAAGTGATCTCACTTTTATTATCAATATTATTAATGTATATTTGGAAGGATTTCATATTATTGTGTTTGTAGGATATCATTTACTACATGAAATAGATTTTCATATTGTAGGTTTACTCATTTTAATTGGTGTCCATTTTCTTGGTCAGTTTATGTATATTTGGAAGGATTTCATATTGTTATGCATGTAGGATATCATTCATTATATGAGATTGATTTTCATATTGTAGGTTCATTCATTTTAATTGCTGTCCAGGTCCTTGGTCAGTTTAGTTTGTGGTGATGTTTTCGAATATCAAGCAGTGGATTATGCTGATCCTTTCCTGCACTGTTATTGTTTGAGGATTCTTTGGCTGTTGAGGAGTGATATATTCTTCATTGGTATTAAGTTGTTTCAGGGTTCTTTGGCTGTTGAAGAGTGATATTTTCTTGATTGGTATTAAGCTGTTTCCTTCTTTCTGACATCTATTGCTGTGGCGGATCAGCTTTGAAATATTTATTTTATAATTTGTTACAAGGAAGAAACATCGAGAGATTTTATAGTGTTGAAGCATTGTAAATGGTGACCTGAGTTGGAAAATTCAAATGATTAACTTTCAGACTTCAGTGGACTGTACTGTACTGGGTAGTTATAAGATTTGGAGAAACATCAATCCTGGTTGAATAATTCTCAATATAAACTCGCATGTATAGTGTTTGAAGAGTATTGAAAAGTGTTACATGAGTTTTGTTATAATGACCAAATTATCGATTTTAATTTACACTTCTGGTAATGCATAAATTTTGGCCTGAGAAGGAGGTCAGTACAGATAATGAGGCTGCTTGAGAATGTGTAAATTTTAGCTTGAGGAGGTCAATACAGTACAAAGTTAGTAGCAATGTTGTTTCCTAGCCAAATTAAACAATATTTTGTTCTGAGAGAGCCATGGTATAAAGAGTATTAAAAGAAAACAAGATTTGCACATCCTTTATCTGGGAGATTTAGTTCGTTTACAACGAAATATAAGCCGAATCTCTAACAGTTATGTTTATTGTGTAATAAAGTCTACCTATCGCATATAGGGATCAACGTTTACTGTGTGTAATAGAGGCCCGCGCAGTTTATTGTATATATTTCTTGTTCAAGAACTCTATCACTAGAATAATAGTGTTGCATAATATTGTCATGCACTGCAGGTTGTGAGTTTAACTACTTAATATATTCATGGTTTCATTGACAATGCCTGCAAATCTGTCTCCTCGAGTCTAATATTCTCCTAAATCCGCATTAAACTGGGGATCCAGTTATGGGCTATTCTATCATCCATAGTTTCTCATACCTCGGTGGCCACTAACCTGAAAATTAGAAGATTTCGTACCACTTATTCTGTAACGTAGAGCCTTCAAAGTCCAGTATTTTTTTATCTGATCACCGCTTCCTTGGCACATTGTTAGCCACATGAGCCAATTTTGATAAGTCCTCTATATTATCTTCTTGCACCAACACAATTCAAGGAATGGATTTTTGCAATTGGGTTTTGCAATGCCTGCTGAATTCCTCGGATTTGTCTGATTGACTTACAAAAGGTTAAATCATTAAGATTGTTTTAAGTTGACATTTACCATTACAACAAATTGGTGTGATGGCATTTGTGAACTTTCAAACCCGTAACATTATCTTAGTTAATACGTATTCCTATCTAAGGTGGCGTTTAGTCCAGGTGATTCTCATTGCGACAGTTATCGCAACACTTTCATGGCGAGGAGGCCAGGTATAGAAAGGCCTTCCGTGACGAGTTTTTAAGTTGCTCCTCCATGTAAAAGACTAAATCTTTAATTTTCTCCTGACTTAGAGTTACTTAGCGGAAAATCTGCAACAATTGCAAGATTTCATGAGAATTTAGATAGGCTATCATAGCGTAACCTTGTCTTTGAATAATTTCCGAGGGGTTATGAGTTTGATTCTTTGGATTGGGCATCATTGTGGATTTGGTAGAAAGCTTACATAGATAGAAAAAATGTATTGAATCAATTGGTTTATAATTCTATTTTAACTGATGTGTAACTAGGGCTTATATATTGCCAAACCTCTTTTTTAAAATATTTCTTTTCGCTAAGAGGGAATACGGAATTAAGAGGGATGTCACTATAGATCTCTATAGGGGCACGCTGGTTTGGATGGACCCTAAGGGGTGGGTATCTTTGGCTCTAAAGTCTTTGACTTTTAAGGAGGCTCTCAAAACAGGATTGTGCTCTCAAGAGCCTTAGGTAACTTTTAGGGCATTCGAGGTGGATAACGCTGAGGAGAGAGTCTGAGGAGGTGCTCTCTGTTGAAATTTCGCATGTAGATATGGAGGACTACCTTCAACTCTACACTGAATGAGATCTTATTTTCTGCATCAATGGTGTATGGCCACATACAAAGGATCTATATAGGTGGATTCATACGGCCTAGATTAAGAAGTGCAACGTCATCTTTTGCTTTAAAGGTTTTTTTATAGTTTTGTTGAACCGAAAGATTCCTAGAAGGCCCTAACTAGTGGGCTTTGGTTCTCAGGTAAAGTTGGTTTGTTCATAACCCCCTGGTTTTTGGACTTCAATCCCTCTGCAAAAGTCATTACCAAACTACCAGTTTGGGCTTGACTTCCAAATTTTCCCACCCATCTTTGGCATGTTTTAGTTTTAGGTACTGCCTTTGGTCATTATCTTACCATTGATCCCTCTGAAGGGAAATCTATCCTATACACCTACAAAATAATGTGTGAAAATTGACAATATAAATGGGTTTCGTGATCAAATAAATTTAAAAGTCAGTGATTATCATTGGACCTCGCTTCTCAATTACGATAATACTATGTTTCAATATTGCATTTGTCTTCAAATTGGCCATTTATAGAATTCCCACCCTTTGTCAAATTCCATCAAGAAACGACACTTCGGATCTTCAAAATCTAAAAGTTGGAAACCTTGTAATCCACCCCCTATGGAGGACAAGACTTCTTCCATTTTGGATCAAGAGGAGAATGGTGTCGACTGTGATATGATTCGAGGGGAACAAGATCAAATTGTCACTCCTCATCAGACTTATGGGGTTTCAATAGGGATCTCAATACCATTTGGTAAGTCAAGGTGCTTCTTTGGGTATTTTGAAGCATGTGCATGAATCAACTTATTTTCACACCAACGGGGAATATCATTCAGGTCTCGACAATAATATGCAAATTACTTTGCTTGATCTTCCTTCTGTCGGTTGGACCAAGGTTGTGAGAAAGACAGGAAAGAAGTTTTTCTCTAAAGACCATCCCCAAGTCAGGTGATTTTGTTGGGTCTGACATTATGGTAGTCTCCTCTTTTCAGTCTATGAAATCCATGGTATGTCAAAGTCCTTAGATGGACAAATGCTACAACAATGTAATTTTGTATTTTGTGATAATTGCAAGTATCAATTTACAAAAAAATAAATAAAATACAAGTAACTTAATAAATTTAATCACAACCTTTCGTTAAATGGCGATAATAAAAAATATTATTTTTTATTAAATTTTGAATATACACTTAATATTTGTAATAATAATAAAATACTATAATCTCACACTCTCTTTTCAATATAAAGTACATATCTATCAAAGTAAGTAACATTACATATAACAAACTCTTGAGAGCATTAAAAACTTACCTTTTGCAAGACAAAAGGCAAGACCTATTTGATTGGTTGTGCAGTGGAAAATGTAAATCATCTATTACAATGCAAGATTAGTCCAGAAATCATCTATTCTACTCCCACTTTCCTCATGGAAGAAATTGATTGTGATAGACATATGTAAGAACTAAGAGAGGTTTTTTGAGAATTGCATTGTTGAGATCAGTAGAGGCTGAGGGAAGACACCATAGTTCATTGGAAATGTGAAATGCACTATAAGGAGGGGCTCTTCGGGGTCCAACACAGTGAGAAAGTGTAATATGAAAGGGTGATGAGCTTGTTGATTGAAGCTACACAATGCGTAGTGCTCAAGGGAAGAGGAGGCAATGATTGCATAGGTGAGCTTCACAGTGACTAAGAGAAGACCTCAATGTGCACTAGAAATGCACATTGCACAGAGGGAGAGAAGGCAGGACAAGGCATGGTGCAGTGATAGGATCCAGTCAGCAGAGGGGGCAAGACTAGGCACTGCAACCGCACAATGTGTAGTGCTTGAAGGGAAGAAACCTACGGTTGCACAATTAAGGGGTGCAATGGGCTAGACATGGGTTAATTGTCCACTAGACTTCTGTAATGTGTAGAGGGAGGTTCACTGGAAGGGAAGATTGTGCAGTTGGCTGATGCAAGCAGCAAAAAAACTAAGTCACTTTTCTTAAGAGATGTTCACCGCACTGTGAAGAAAGGATGACCTTTGCATTACACAATTTGTTATTGCAAGGGAATGAAGGGGTTCCGTGTTGTCAACTAGAAGTGTTACATGTGCTATAAAAGGTATAAACCAGTTTAGATCCATCTTAACTCCAAATCTATCAAGCACCGAGGGGGATCAAATCTCTATAGGTGCAAACCTATTTTTTGAGTGCAAAACGTGAGAAAAAGTTTGCACCTCGAAAGATTTGATCCCTCTCGGGGCTTGATAAATCCGGAGTTAAGATGGATCTAGGTTGGGTTTTTACACATTTAGAAATAGATTTTGGAAATCACTTTCCGAAAAAAGTTTAAATCATTCTAATTTGGTGGTCTTTCATTCTAATTTGGTGGTAAGAGTGATTCATTACACATGATGGCATCCATGGAGTCGAAGTAGATGAAAAGGTAAAAACAAAAAGGTAGAAAAAAAAATGCAGGAGCAAACGAAATCAAACTTAAAAATCTATCGCAGTTAGTAAAAATCCCAAATCCTAGTACAAATACCAAATCCTTCTTTCACTCTTTGCACATGAGAAAATGAAATCAAACTTAAAAATCTATCGCAGTTAGCACGAATTCCAAATCCTAGTACAAATCCCAAATCCTTATTTCACTCTTTGCACAGGAGCAAACGAAATCAAACTTAAAAATCTATCGCAGTTAGTACAAATCCCAAATCCTTATTTCACTCTTTGCACTGTCACACATATGCTTCCTCACAAATACAATTTGACACTTTATCTGTGTTAACTTTATATATTTAAGGAGAGAGGTGATTTACAAATCCCAAATCCTAGTACAAATCCCAAATCCTTATTTCACTCTTTGCATTGTCACACAGATGCTTCCTCACAAATACAATTCGACACTTTATTTGTGTTAAATTTATATATTTAGGGAGAGAAGTGATTTTCATTAGGATGCTTCCTCACAAATACAACTCGACACTTTGTTTGTGTTAAATTTATATATTTAGGGAGAGAAGTGATTTTCATTAAGGCCGGCATTAGATTAATTAGTTTAAATTTTAAATATTAGACGTTAAACGTTAAGTTTACATTTACATTTTACTTGAGATAGTCAATGCATGTAGTGTACTCAAATACAAACCTCCGTGATCCAAATTTATTAAATATAATAATATTAATATTATTATATATTAATATAAATATTATAATTAATAATATTATTAGTATTAATCTTTTAATATTAATATTAGGGTATTTGGCCCTTAGGCTTCCCCTAAATAAAACATCTTTTCAATGTTCTTAAATATAAAGAGGAGTATGGAGTAAATATAAAAAGTGTTTTTTTTTTACCTTACCTTTCCTTTATTTACATTTATATTTATTTACCATACCTCTTTTATTTGCCATGGTATTTGGCCCATAGGCTTGGTACATACTTAGATGTTGATTTCTATTCATATTTGATATATTTTTATGTATTTACCATACCTCTTTTATAAATACCTTAATTGGCCCATAGTATTTAGCCCATGGTATTAATAGTAATTTGTTCCATGGTATTTTTCCCATAGGCTTCACCTAAATAAAACCTCATTTTTTAGTTTTAGTAAATATAAAAAGGTTTATGGAGTAAATATAAAAAGGGGTTTTATTTATTTAACATACCTCTAGTCTATTTATATTTTTTTTAATTTAACATTCCTCTAGAGTAAGTATAAAAATAGGTTTTATTTATTTACCATACCTCAAATTTATTTATATTTTTATTTATTTACCATATCTCTGGAGTAAGTATAAAAAGAGGTTTTATTCTTTATTTACCATACCTCCGGTTTATTTATATTTATATTTATTTACCATACCTCTTTTTTGAGTGTTCGACATTTCAAATATTTACTTACATTACATTTCTTACCTTACATTTCTCACATTACATCTACACATGTACCCTATACTGGGCTATTGGGTTGTAGAGTGCCTCTTGGTGCTATAATCAAGGCTCAATGTTGTGAGTTAGTACAAGCAACAGGGATTTGGGCTATTGGGTTGTAGAGTGCCTCTTGGTGCTATAATCAAGGCTCAATGTTGTGAGTTAGTACAAGCAACAGGGATTTGTGACCATGCTTTGAAGGTTATCAATGTGTAATGATAGGAGATGACCTAAGAAAAGATTAGTTCCTAGTTATAGGAGGTAAAGGTTTGATCAATGAGGCTAATGAATAGGTAGTGCTCATCACCTGGGGGTGGGTTAATGCCTTCATAACTTGCATTGGACAATAGGACCAAGAAGAGATCTAGAATGACTAAATGTGGGACCAGTAGAGTAAGAGAGAGAAAAGCATCCAATCGAGAGTCAAACACAGATCACACACATGAATGCCATCAAAAAAATATAGGGGAATTCACATGAATCATGATCAACAATCACAACTTGAAATTACATCAAAGTGACATTTATTTCTAAGTGCGAAAGTTGAAACGTAGCATTGTGAAACTTATAACGTAAGTTGTGATGGAAGTGTCCACTACAACTAGAAAGTACGCTAAGAGGTAGGAATGTGTCCAGTGCATATTGTTATGATATATAGGACCATATAATATGGAAGAGTGTGTTATATTTTCCTCTCGTGATGCACAAAGGTGCGACACATACATGAGTGGAAATAGTTAAAAGTGGCACTTGCAATAGTAAGAAGTGAAAACGACACTTGAAAAATCTAAAGAAAGTGAAAGTGACACATTCTAGAGCGACGATAAAGTGTAAATGATATTTGTTAAAGTGAAAGGAAGAAAAAATGCAAGCGTGAAAGTGAAAGAGACACTTGCGAAAAAAGGTGCACAAAAGCGATAGTTGAGAAAACTCACTGGAATAGAAGTACAATTGCAACCAAAGTTAGAGGGATTGTCAAATGATATTTCACACTAATTGTCGACATAGGTTGCACAATTTAATATATTGAAAATTGAAAAAACACTAATCCTAGATATTGTGCAAACCTTTATTTCAGGAGTTGTGTAATGCCTATATAAGCTTGGATAGAAAGAAGTGCATTTATGAATTCATCAAGGATTGAGCATGTATGAGCAAGTAATTTTTACTTAGAATTTGAGATGAAGACTTGAGCGCTTAGAAAAACATCAACTAACCATGAAGTGATTATGATTCATATGGAATGATAGATCATAAGATCCTCAGTATTCTCCCAAATCAAGTGTAGGAAAAATTTTGGAGGGTGTTTTCCGCAACAACAACACTTGGCGAAACATTGGAAGAACTTTGGCTTCTCTATTTAGGTGTAACTTTGAGTATAAATTATTCATCCTTTAGGAAGTATTGATTCACCATGTGGATTATCTCAACTTCCCGATTCATCCCAGTTATAGGTATAGTCTCTTTTATCCCCTTTCTCAGCTAAACACATTCATAAGGCTTACCAAATCTCAATTGTTTAGATCTGAGAGAAGGATAGTATATATTCGCGAGTTTAAGATGATTAAAGTTTTTGTTCCATCACTAGTGTTTATCCACTACTAGCAAGCATTTTAAGTACCCTAGTTGAGTCACTTAAGGAAAACAACCATTGCTCTACTTCTAGTGAGCTTGTTTAGTACCCTAGCGAAATTACTTATTTGACCTCTCTCTACAGGAATCTTTTATCTTCTTTCACCCTTACTTTATTTTCAATATTTCATTAGTATTTTATCGGTGTTTATATTGCCAGGGAGGAAGAGGGATCCAAAATTATTGAGAGAAAGAGAGGTTATTCCTTTAGATACTATTATATACCTCTCATATTAACATGCTTTCTCTTAGTTTTCTCCTTTCCCTTCTCTACTCGATTGGATTAGAAAGAAAAACAACATTCAATTACCATACTGAGTCAAGGAATGAAGGTCCTAAAATACATGTGGGTATCATGGTTCTACTTATGGATTTCCATTCAAATGGATCATATTTTTTATTCAAACATTATTGACTTTAGAGATATGCATGCCAAAACAAAGAAGAGGAAGACAGATTGGCCAAGAGTTTCTCGTCATCACACATTAGAGAAATTTTGAGGTCTAAAATGGGCCTCCTAAGAAAAATGTACAACCAAAATAAACTTTATAAGAACCGATAGGATTCAAGATGATGATGTCAACCATGGGAGATGACTCACCATTTTTGGAGTAAAAAATTAAAAATATTAAAAAATAAAAAAATAATAAAACTACTTTTTCAACTTGTATTTTCAACTTATCTCCCTAAATATTTACTCAAATTTCGAGTGGGATCACTCGTTGGAGGGAAAATTTAATTCTTCATCCGAGGAGTGCTCATGCTATATACTTTCAATGGATTGTGCTACGCGAAAAATGAGAAATACATGAAACAACATGATTGGAATCAATTTTTTTCATGTATTTCTCATTTTTCATGTAACAGGGTCCATCGAAAGTATGCAACATTCGTACTCCTTGGATGATGAATCAAATTATGAATACAACGAGTGTTTCCACTCGAAATTTGAGTAAACCCATAAGGAGATAAGGTGAAAATACGAGTTGAAAAAATAGTATTTTCCTTTTTCCCTCTAAAATTTGATGATGTAATCTAATCTTATTTTATTTTATTTTTTTCAGTCAAAGTTCTGTCATTATATTAACATCAAAACGAAAAGTATAAAAATAATATCAACATGCCTCTTTCTCTCAGTTCAACCAGACTTGTTGAGATTGGGGTTTGGAGGATAACATGAGTTACCAACTTCATGTGTTATTTTCCGACGGCCAAGAGGCCATGACATCCAGAATGTAAAAAAAAGAGAAACATAACATAAGGAAACATATCATGGGGGGTGGAGAGGGGGGGGGGGGGATTATAGGGGGAGATGCGAAATATCCAACATATTCATTCATATGGAAAATGACACGCTCCACCCTTGCTTCCAAGATGTGAAGGTGGTCATTAGTGCGCCTTTGCTGGCGACACAAATTGTCCAATTGCTCCATAATTTCATTGTCACCAAATTCAATTTAATTGATGAAAGCTATTAGCTCCTTACAATTATCATACCTCTTATTTTGGAGGTTGTTCATGTTTAGTTGAATGTTCTAGAGTTGAGCAACAACAAAATCCAGTGACCTTGGAGCTACCACGTGCCTTGGGGAGCCATCAACTTGCTCCTCTGTCTCATGGTTGTCTGACGAACCCAATTAGGTGTCGATATCCCTTCCCAGATGGACTACTCATCACTTAATGGCACCCCCATGATGCAGTCTCCCACGGTGTCACGACATCCCTGTGAGCCCAAAATACATGAATGGGTGACGAAATCAAACACCCACCAAACCCAGCACAACAACATAAATATTGTGGCTACCACCACTACCCCCTAAGTGAATTATTGAGCTATCCAGCACCAGTCATCACTAAAATCCACTCCCCACACCCAGTCAAATTGGAACAAGAGTTCCTTAGCACATGGCTTTGGAAGTGGTATACGACACCCCAAACCCTCTGCTGCAAATTTCGTGATGTAATTCCACCAACTTACCACATCCTTCCCAGAAGTGAAAAATCTTAGGGAGTTAGGGAAACCAAGGATTTTCCATCGATGCCTCGCAAGCACCGACCATAATTCACTCGAGAAAATTTTCCAATGCTCACAAACCCGAAGAGGAATTTTCTCCAAAGTGTGGCCAAGTTTTGGCTACCTCGACGCTTCTCCTATCAACTCCTTTGCATCCTATAAAATAGTTGAATCTAGTAGAATACCAATCGATTCCTTCTCCCTGGACATTCCAGGTTCCCATAGGCCTTCCAACGTTACCAACACACCCTGCACTGTGCACCAGTCTCTGAATTCTCTGCTTCACCCCCAAGGCCTAAGCCTCAGCGAGGTGTACAAGAACATCATCACCCTTACCTTAATGTAGAGATCTACCACCTCCCACCTAGACCAAGAAATATAGAGCCAACTCTAGGGATGGGTTTTAAAATACTTCTTCGTTCATGGGTGAGAACCTTGCATGTCGGTCCTTACTGTAAATCACTTAAACCCGAGGATGGGGCGCGCATGGAGTCTAGACAGGCTCCGCCACTGTCTCTCCCACCACTTGTCCCACATTTAAGGTACCCCCATCAAGGAATCTAATCTTATTTTATTATTTCCACTATTATTTTATAATTTCTTTAGGAGGTTGATTTTAGACCTTAAAATTCCCCTAATGAATTTCATTTTTCAAAATTTACAGCCAAACATGATTAGTTTTCATGTAGGGTCTTATTAAACAAAACACAAATGAAAAGACATGACAAAACAAGAAGTAAAAAAGCGAAAGAATAAATTAAACACAAGAATCCAAAGAAAAACAACATGAAAGATGGGAAGCAAAGAGATAAAGAAAATTGAAAAACTAGATGTAGAGGAAAATGCAAGGTCCATTCAATGCAAAAGAAAGCAAAAATGCAACTAGACCTGAGTCGAATCTAACGGGCTAGAAGGTTAGGACTAAGTGAAGTGAAATTTCCAATGTAGCTACCGAAGTTATTTTCGACCTGCAAATAGAAATATACGAGCGATTAAGAAAAATATAATGCAATGTGCCAAAATAAAAATATGATTTTGAATAATTTTCACAAATAATAGAAGGAATTTTATAAAGGAGAAAATATGTTCCATAAAAATTAACCTTCACCAACCTGCAACCTTACCTCTTCGATCAAAACAACAGTCATACAAACCATGAAAGCCTATTTTGAATTTATCTTTATTCGTGTTATGATCCTTGGCAATCATTATGAAAGATCAAAACTTATTAGTAGAAATATAGCTTGCTAAGTAAGATGCTTCGATCAAATCATGGATTCAATCATGAAATCCAAAACAATCATCTTGAAAACGTTAAAATCCTTGAGAAAATAAATTTTCAATAAATGAAACAAAATCAAGGGGAGAATATTTTATGGGAAATTGAATCTGATCATGTTCAAAAGGCTTGTCAATATCATGAAGGCCTGACATAACCATCAACAATAGTTGAAATGCTTCAACTACTTGACAAGTATCTGAAAAGTAAAATGATGAACCATAGGAATTTATGGCCTTAATGGGATCAACAATTGTAAAACAATTATCATCAAATATACTAGTGTGAAAATGATGAATTAAAAGACAAGTGTTAATGCCAATGTTATGATTAGATGGGTCGACCACGACATCAGATTCTCCATTATTTGAACATAAAGATGGATCAATTTGAGCAACTTCACAAATGAATGTTATAATCACTTTTCTTAAGTGTTGAATACAAAAGTCACCACCTTGTATCTGACTATAGTCCAAAATAACATAGTGGAAATTAAAAGAATTAAGAACGAATGCTAGTATAAAAAATACATGAACCAATCAGGATACAACATATATATATGTATTTAATAAAATTTAACCTTCACAACCACTTGGGACATTACACTGTCAAGATAAGAAATTTGATCCACTAAATAACTTAAGCATTCACTAACACTCAAGAGGAGATCTTGTGACAGAAGGAAAATGATTAAAATCATAATATTCACAAGAATGACTAGGAGATTATTATTTTCAGGAGAGTTTGAGAGATTATTAAAATCATAATATTCACAAGAATGACTAGGAGATTATATTGCCTGAGTGCTGCCGCCTTTGCCTGAGTGCTGCCTCCTTTGCCATCAATGACAATATTTCCAATAGTCTCCCCCTTTGGCATTGATGGCAATCCACTTTCTCTGTTTGCTTTCTCTTTCTCTTGTTGCTTGCTCTTCCTGTTTGCTATTTGTTCTTCCTCCCCCTTTGACATCAATGGCAAAGGATGACTCCTCATCCCTCCGTATGGGTTCTGTCGTTGTATTTCCTTTCTCTAAGTTACGTTTAGGTCCTCTTCTGCCGAAATTGGACTATGTTGTGTTTCATTTGTAGTGCCTGTAATATGTGCTAGATTGCAGACATAGATGATGCATTTTACGATTGAAAAGTTCTTGTTGCTTCTGAATGCTGATAATATTGATAATGTTGATCCTGTGGACTTGTTTTATGCTTATCTTGCTGGCTGTTCTCCCCCTGGAATGATATCTTCGTTTTTTTCTCCCCTTGAGACTGTACTTTCTCTTCATATTAGAGAATAGTATCTACAGATACTACCCCTAGTTTGTCTCTCAAGTATTCGAATGGTTCTCTGGCAAGTGGTTTGGTAAATATATCTGCTATCCGTTCTTTCGTTGATACATAGTCCAGTTTAACTATCTTCTGAGCCACTTGTTCTCGGAGAAAATGATACTTGATTGGTATATGTTTAGTTTTTGAATGAAGCACAGGATTTTTAGATATACTTATAGCACTTGTATTATCACATTTGATTGAGATAGTTTCATTAATGCTTACCTTCATGTCTTGAAGTGTCTGCTTCATCCACATGACTTGTGTGCAACATGCTGCTGCTGCTATATATTCTGCTTCAGCTGTAGACAAAGAGATGGATGTTTGTTTCTTGCTTAGCCATGCCACCAGACTTTCTCCTAGATAGAATGCCCCTCCACTTGTACTCTTCCTATCATCCACACAGCTGGCCCAATCTGCATCTGTGTATGCTGTCAAGGTGAAGCTTTTGCCTTTAGGATACCAAAGCCCATATTGTGCAGTTCCTTGTAGATATCTGAGTATTCTTTTTACTGCCAGAAGATGGTTTTGTTTAGGTGCTGCTTGATATCTTGCCACTAGTCCTACTGCTAGCATGATGTCTGGTCTTGAAGCTGGCAAGTACAACAGGCTTCCTATCATGGATCTGTAGAGTTTTTGATCTACATCTGCAGACCTATCATCAGCACACAGCTTGCATCTTGTGATCATGGGGGTTGTCATTGGTTTGCAGTCCTCCATTTTGAATTTTTTCAGCATTTATTTTAAGTATTTTTCTTGAGAAATGAATGTGCCTGTGTTCTTTTGCTGAATTTGCAGTCCCAAGTAGAAACTGAGTTCTGCAATCATAGACATTTCAAACTCTATTTTCATCTCATCAGCAAACCCTTTTGCTAGTTCATCTTTGTTGCTTCCAAACATAATGTCATCAACATATACAACAACAATTAGGAGTTCATTTTCATGCGCTTTTATGTATAGATTGATGTCTACTCCACCTCTCTTAAAACCTTGTTTTTGCAAATATTTGTCCAGTCTTGAGTACCAAGCATGAGGAGCCTGTTTCAGTCCATATAGGGCCTTCTTCAGTCTGCACACATAGTCTTCTTTGTTTGTCAATGAGAAGCCTTCTGGTTGTTCCATGTACACTTCTTCTTCTAGATCTCCATTAAGAAAAGCAGACTTTACATCCATTTGATATACCTTGAAGTCTTGATAGCATGCAAATGCCAGGAACATTCTGATAGCTTCCATTCTAGCTACAGGGGCAAATGTTTCATCATAATCAAGTCCTTCTATTTGTGAGTATCCTTTGCAGACCAACCTTGCTTTATTCCCGATTACTTGTCCTTTCTCATTCATTTTGTTTTTGAATACCCATTTTGAACCAATGATATTTTTCTCAATAGGTCTAGGAACTAGTTCCCAGGTATTGTTCTTCTCAATTTGGTCCAATTCTTCATTCATTGCTTTTATCCAATACTTGTCCTTGCTGGCTTCTTCAAATTTCTTTGGCTCTATTTGTGATTACATGGCTATGTATACTTCTTCTGTTTGTTCTGTTAGCTGCCTTCTTGTCTGGAATACTGCTTTCTTGTCTCCTATGATCTGATCTTCAGGATGATTCTTCTGAGTGTATCTTGAGGGGGTTTTTGAGCTCAGCTCTGCATCTTCTATTGTCTTGCTAGTTTCTTCATCATTCCGGTCTTCTTCTTCATGATTAACTGATGGATTGCAGCAATCTTTATTTCTTGTATTGTTTGGAAATTCTTCATCAAATCTCACATCAATACTTTCAACTATTTTCCGAAGAGTCTTGTTGTAGCATCTGTATCCTTTACTTTTGGAAGCATATCCTAGAAAAATCCCTTCATCTGCTCTTACATCAAATTTCCCAAGGTTTTCATCATTATTCTTTATGTAACACTTGCTACCAAAGACTCTAAAATGTTTTATTGAAGCTGGCTTTCCATGCCATAGTTCATATGGAGTCTTGTCAATGCTTGGCCTTAAGTGAGCTTTATTAAGGATATGTACTGCTGTGTGTACTGCTTCTGCCCAGAAGGTTTGAGCAATATTATTCTCTTGCATCATAGCTCTGGCTATTTGTTGTACAGACCTGTTTTGTCTCTCTGCTACTCCATTCTGTTGAGGTGTCCCCGCAATAGTAAATTGTTGTTTTATTCCATGTTCATTACATAGGTCTGCAAAGTCATCATCTGTGAATTCTCCTCCTCTGTCTGATCAGATACATTTCAGCTTGCATCCAAGTTGATTTTCTGCTAATTCTCTGAATATCTTAAATTTTTCCAATGCTTCTGATTTATTTTTGAGAAAGGAAACCCATGTCATTCTGGAGAAGTCATCTATTATCAGCATGAAATAGGATTCTCCACTTGGTGTTCTAGTTCTAGCAAGTCCACACAGGTCCATGTGCACAAGCTGGAGTGGTCTTCTTGTTGACAACTCCTCTTTAGATTTAAAGGATGTGCGAGTCTGTTTCCCCAATTGACAAGATTTGCATATAGTACTTGAAGGCCTTTTTATTTCTGGCATGTCTTTGACAGCTTTCTTCTTGCTCAATTTGATGATATGGTCAAAGTTGAGATGTCCTAATCTCCTATGCCACAACCATGACTCCTCAAGTTTTCTAAGATGGCAGGCTTCATCTTCCTCTTTCACTATGTATACATTGTTCTCTGTTCGAACACCTTTGAGCAGAGTCTTTCCTGTTGTGCTTGACCTGACCACACAATCTTGTGCTCTAAAAAGAACTTCACAGCCTTTGTCACACATCTGACTGACACTCAGTAAATTTGCTTTCAGTCCATCCACAAATAGTACCTCTTGGGCTTTTCCTCTGCCATTGTATATGCTGACTGAGCCTTTTCCCTTGATCTTTCCTGATTTATCATTACCAAAAATAACATTGCCATATTTCTTTTCATCAAGAGTTATAAACTTGCTTCTGTCTCCAGTCATGTGTTTGGAGCAGCCACTGTCCAAGTACCACTGGCTTTTCAGATCTTGAGCAGTTAGAGCTAGGTCACAGTTATTCACCTTCTTTATCCACTGGAGGCCCCCTTTTGAACATTTGATTATAGCTTTTGCAGAATTGTGAGCATGAACAAAATTTCTTTGACTCATAAACCTCCTTGAGGTATTGAACATCAGTCTTTGTCTATACTTTCTACATTCAATAATTTTATGGCCAAATTCCTTACAATAAAAACAATAACCATAGAAATTATTTGCATACCTGATGTAGGGTTGTTTTTTCCATTTGTTTGTTTGAGATAGCCTCTTCACTGTTTGCATCTTTTGCAGGTCTGAATTACTCTTCCTTGCATAACAATATGCAGCAATGTGTCCTGGCTTGTGGAAGACATAGCAGGTGGCATTCTTCATAGGAGGGAAGAATTTCCTCTGATGACTTCCAAATTTGATATACTTAGGGGCATATGATTCTTTTTCTGCCATCTTAGTATTCATTATATTCTTTGTTACTAGAGGTTTCTTCTGCTCTTTGTCTCTCCTATTGCAGATTTCTTCTTTTGTTGGAATTATTTGAGCTACTTCCTCATCCTTCTTTGCTTTTACAAAAATAATCTCTCTGTCAACCTTTTCTTTTCCTTTACTTGATTCTCCTTCGTAGCCTATTCCAGCCTTTATCATAGGGGATCTTTGAGCAACCAAAATTTCATTCAACTTAATAGAGCTTGTTGTTTGAGAAGGGTATATAGAAACTTTCTGTTGAGCTTTTTCTAATTTCTTTCTCAGACACAGAATTTCTTCTTCCAGCTTCTCATGTTCTCGAGATTTATCTTTGATTTGCTGAAGTAACATATCTTCTATCTTCTTGGCTTCTTCAAGCTTTACCTTCAGCTGCATGAGGACTTCTGAATTTTTTTCTTCTTTCACACATTTTAGGATAATCTCTTTTTGTTTTCTGCATTTTAGTTTGAGTCTGTCAATCTCCTCCAGAGCACTTCTTAGCTCCCCCTCAAGGTCTACTTCCCCTTCTTCTTCATCTTCTAGTAGGAGTCCCTCAAGATCTTCTATGGCCATCAATAAAAATTCTGAGGTTCCTTCTTCACTTGAGGGTTCATCTGAGTCTTCAGATGCACTGCTGTCTTGCTAAGCATAGAAGGATTTTCTGCTGAATTTCTTTCCTTTCTGCCAGAACTTTGATGTGTCTTTCTCTGATTCTTGAGCTTGATTTCTTACTTTCTTGTGAGGACATTTAGCAGCATAATGTCCAACTCTTCCAAAGTTAAAGCATTTGAAGGGAAGTTTACCTTTGTATCTACCTGAGCCTCTATCCAATTTCTTGACAAATTTAGCCTCTTCTTCATCAGAGCAAGAGCATATTTCTTCCTTTTCTTCTTTCCCTTTTTTTGTTTTGAATGCTGCTTCCCTTGTACTTGGCTTCTTCTGTGGGAGCCTCATTTCATAGGCTGTTAGATTTCCAAGTATCCGGTTCATGGTCAAAGTCTCCCAATCCGCTGTCTCTTCTATTGCAGATACCTTGGGATTAAATCTGGGTGGGAGTGATCTTAGAATCTTTTGCACAACTATACTTTCCGGTATGGTTTCTCCAAGAGCTTTCATATTGTTAACAATTTCTGCAACTTTTAAGAAGAAGCTGCCAACATCTTCATCATCATTCATTTTTAAGTTTTCAAACTGGGCTCTATATACTTGAAGTTTGGCAGTCTTTACTTTCTGGTCTCCCTCATGTATGCCTTCAAGAGTATCCCAAATTTTCTTGGCAGTGTCTTTGTGCATTACTTTAATAAACTCGGCTTCACATAATCCATTCAGGATGGCATTCATGGCTTTTGCATTAGCTACAAAACTTTCTTTAGCTTCTTTTTCTGTATCAGTTGATTTCGGGGCATATCCTAATTCCACAGCAGCCCAGACTTCTATTCCTAGAGACATTATGTATGTCTTCATTCTGATTTTCCAGAAAGCATAATTTTCACCAGTGAAGAAAGGGGCTTTATTAGTTGAGCATCCTTCTTTACTAGCCATCTTGGGAACCTAGGATCTCCTTTCAGTTGTTAGACTTGTACAAAGGAACCCGCTCTGATACCAATTGTTGAATCTCTAATTAAACTGAGAGGGGGGGGGGTGAATCAGTTTAATACATTCCTGATCTTTTAAACTTTTCAATAAACTTATTTACACCTTCATTTCAAACTCTATTTAATGTGAGAGTAATCTTAGAATGTAATCTGAAAGTATTAGTTTAATAGAGCAGTAGACTTAATTTGAGAGCAACATGTATTAAGCAAATGATACATATCAGATCAATACATAAATATCATGCACAGAGACACCAGATATAAGTGGAAACCCATAAAGGGAGAAAACCACATCTTATTATTGTTGTGATGCAAAGGCAAGCTCCAACTCCCTCTCACCACTGTTTTTCTGCAGGCACCAACCCACAGGAGGCTCCTACCTCAATTCTGCAAGCTACAACTTGCAAGGAAGCACCAACTCCCTTCAGTTTTCTGCAGGCACCAACCTACAGGAGGCTCCAACCTCAGTCAGCTACAACTGACGACTATCAAGCTGCAACTTGATAGGGAAGCTCCAACTTCCTCAATTTATCAAACTGCAAGTTTGCTGATTTACCTCAGATATCAGCTTTGTTCTGTAGCTTCTCCTTCTGTTCTGCTTTTCTTAATATTCTTTGTCTTACTCTTCTATATTCTGCCTTCTCTCGATTTACTCTCTCTTCATTAAAAAAAAAAAACTCACTCTGCATATCAAGATGATATTATTTATAGATTTCCTCACATGACTATTTGTATTCTGCTTGGAATTCGAAATGGAAAGTCATGTCTCTTTGCCTTCTGCCTTCTCACTCCTTTTATCAGCTTACTCAGAAATTATAACTGTAGGTGTCAATTTTAACATTACAATGGGAGTTTGTTTTCTCTCGGAGACTTGCCAATGCATCACAAACAATAAAAATTTAAATAAAACATTTAAATTCAAATTTAAATGAGAACTCCAGCTCAACTCATTTAGTCTTTTGAATTGGTACGCATTTGTCTTTTCTTTGGCTGTCTTTGTCTTTTCTGTGACTGTGTTTTATCTTCTTTCGGATCTGTTTGCTCTTCTGTCCTCTGCTGTGGTGTAACTGCTGCATATGTGTAAATGTGCCTTTTATATCCGCTGACTGTAAATCTAGAGGAATTCCAATCCCTTTTATGCCATTAGTGTCTTGTTGATGTGGCAGGTTCCACAGGTCGGAACATACATATATCACAAGCGTTAATAATCACCCTCCCGTAAAGCTAAGGTCTGTGGGTCTAGAGACCACGCGGCTTATCGCAATCGTGTTATATATATAACTCAATAAACATTATATATCATATGTGTTATGCCCCCGGATCATATTCAAACGTTATTTAACATATATAATATATACAATTTATTTGCAAATAACCCGACGTCCATAAGGATTGGCTGCCAATACGATTAGACCTGGAACTCAAGTTGTATATGAGTCGTAGTTTATATACCAATTGGGTCCGGATTTCCAATCGCAATCGCAACTCTTATATTCTTCGATGCGATTGACCATTGCCGATGTGATTAGAACCTGGAGCTGAAATCTTTGTTAATCATAATTTATAAGTCCATCGGGTTCGAACTCTTAATCGCAATCGCAAGTTCTTTAATATGTGTTGTGATGGTTTGTTTCTTTCCGATGCGATTGGAACTGGACTTCAAACACTTTGTTAAACATGGTTTATAGACCCATCGGGTCTGGTCTTCCAATCGCAATCGCAAGTCTTTAACATATGTTCCGATTGACCAGTGCCGATGCGATTTGACCATAACTCAAATATGTATTAACCCCTGCTTATAACAGGATCGGGTCCACCATTTCAATCGCAACGTTTTACAAAAGACATGCGATTGGGAACTCGGATGCGATTAGCATCTATCAACTCCTGCTTATAACACGATCGGGTCTGCCATTTCAATCGCAATCGCAACTTTCTGTTGCGATGTTCCGCTGCCCTTGCGATCTCCGATTGCAATTGGGGAGGGGTCCCACCTTATCAAACTTTGTTTTATGCGCTCCATAATATAAATGCCTTGGACCTTTGTTTATGTGATGCACTGCACATATATGTTTATATATATTTTTTCCGCTGGAGTGAAGCGATTCCCTGAATAAGTTTGTGTTATATTATATGTATAACGCCGGTTGGAGTGTGTGATTCCCGGAATATGGTAATAAGTTTGTGTTATATTATATGTATAAATAAGTTGAGTAGTATTCTTTAATATGGTTCGTATTATAAGTATCGTATTAAGGTCAGTCAGAGTTATGATTCCCTTTAATAAGTTTACTTGTGTTATATGTGCTCCACGTGCTGAGTGTTTGCATAATATGGTTCTCAGACATAAATGTACCCGCCCCAATGAGTCCTGATTCCGGAATAAGATTCAGGTTAATAACCCTGCTGAGTGTGCGATTCTTAATATGGTTTCGCATTATATGTTAATTTGGGAGGAAGCGATTTCTTAATTTGTAAATCTGCTTTCCATTGTCGCTCACCAAGGAGATGTATTCTTTTGCACTTGTAACTTTCCGCTCGTCGTCGTCACTCGTCTTCATTCTCTCCGATACCCGTTCACTATGTTTACGATTCATATTTTTGATTCTTTCGCCGCCTATTACTTTTCGTTGTGCTCTTTTTGCCTCTCCTCGCCACAACGCCGCTCAGCTCGCAGTGCCGCCGCTCGTTCGAGTGTCGCTCCTTTGCCATCAATGACAATATTTCCAACAATGATTCCTTCGACATATGATAATCTCTGTCAAGATAATAAAAATGATCAGCCTCAAATTTTGGTGCATCCACAAAAGATACACATTCCAATCCCAAGTTAAATGCAAGAGGTTTATATGAATATGCATTAACAGAGTCATCTATTTGATCATAAACCCAATATTGAAAATTAGAAAAATTCTCTCGAAAAAACCCAAAATTCATCAAGAATGAGTGTGCATCTAGTGAAACAATACAAATTTTTTTTTTGGTGAGAAAATCAAAATCTGATATAGTTCGAGGATCTCATCAAGATCACAAGAACCTAACATAACCAAAATCAATATTACGAAAATATAAAAATTATTTCTATAAATAAAAATTATTCATAAATTAACTTCAGAAAGATATAACAAGATCATGCACATGAAAAACAAAAACAATCATCACATGTAGACATTTGGATTTTAGGTGGGAAAACCCCCTTCCAGGGAAAAAAACCATTGAACTTTTTGTTTCTTCTTCTGATGATCTATTGCTTAAAAATATTCTCATTTACATTACATCAGTTAGCAGCCACTAGCAATGGAGCACCCACCCTTGACTAAAATGAGAAATGTCATCCACAACAAACTTGGAGCACCCAGTCCTATAATAGAAAATTAACACGCACTTAGCTTGAAGTCCAAAATCCAAGTAAAAACAATTATGCTACAATAAAATATGATTCAGAACTAGAAATATTACTGCATAAAAAAAACATGCAACAAATAAGCACACCCATGCATCCAAAAATTTTCACTCCATTTGAGAGAAAAAATATCTCCACACACACACTCTCTAGAATGGTCTTCAATCTCTGCACACAACTCTAAAACATTGCTGAAGAATAATCTTTGAAGCACACTACAATTCTGAAACTCTGAAGTCACTACAAAAATCACTAGTTGTGCACTAGTAACTCATGCACACTCACTCACTCACACTGCTAGAGAACCAACCAAATGAACTTGCTTCCTTCATATATTTGTAATTTATAAGATCAATTAATTTTTCAAGTGATGGAGCTTACCCAAATTCTGTTCACATCCTTCATATTTGATTGAGATGTATTTTTTGACCAAATCAAGCCACTCTTTCCACTATCCTTTTGATAATTTCAACTTTGATCACTTTTTGGAGGCCCCACAACTTGTCTCAACCTTTTTCTGGAAAATTCTGACAATAAGCTCTGCACTAAAGGAAATTTAATTCAAATTAGCGCGTGAAATCCAAATATTTTTTCATGTTTTTCCTTGGTCTCACGCACAACACTGAGTAGATCTGGCTCGTCACTCCCACGACATAGCAAGCCAAAAATTGTTAAGTTTTAGTCACTCCCATAAGCCTTAATCCATGCGACTAAGGAAGAGAATAATCTAAAACAAGGAATATGTTACTCAGATTAGCAATAGACATTTAGTGGGTTGACAAGACCTGTAAACCATCCTTCCAAGACAAAATTGATATAAGAAATCCAGCTTCATAACTTCAATAAAAATCCACATATATCATCAACTAGACCTCTAGCACACATGTGTCTCAACTTCATATGAGCCCTTATTACCTCATGCCATCTCTTCTACATACCTTCTAAGACTTATGAAAACCCTAAAAAAGTATACAACAGACTCAAGATGATACATAGGGACTCATGAATACAGACTTCAATACGTGACATCAATGGAAACAAAAATATGCCAACAATTATAAACATTAGGACACAAACAAAAATGAGCCGAAGAAGAACTATGTATGAGATAATATGCATGATAAATCAAAATATCAACTGATATACCTAAGAAACCATTAATTTTTATATCAATGGAATCATGATCAACAAAATTATGGTTGCATAAGGCTTGATATTGATTAGACATCTTGATTTCACTTGATTTATTGTCAATATCACTAGATTCTAAATCAACTAAGAAGATCTTGACACATAGGACTTTGAAAAAGAGAAGATAGATCAAAAGTATCTTCATCTTTCTACTCCTATACTTGTGGAATGTGACCATATTGTACTTGATCAACATTTAGACCAGAAAATTGAAAATTAAGAGTATTTGAAGAACTAGCTGGTGGAGTATATTGATAAGGCAGATCAAGGTACAAAGGGTCATGAAATGTAGATGATAGAGGGTGACAAATTTCCATTGAAGAAATAATATTTTTAATCAAATTAGATACAATATTATGATTACACACATCAAATTCATATGAAGGAGTCAAGGGATCAATATTCACTTGTTGTTTCATGGAATTAGAATAACATTTAGAATTTTCTTGGATGGGGCCTTGATCATGGTAAGGAAATATAGGTAGGATAAATGGATCAACAATTTGATTCTCATATTTCCCAATGCCAACATCGAAAGGAGGGGAAGTGGGTATAAAAGGAGTGGTATATTCCTCCTATGAGATTAGACATGTGCCATAATTTATATGAATTGGAAGAGAAATATTATTTGGGGATTTTGATTTGAATTGCTTCAAATAGACCTGAACCAAATACTAAAACTTTTTATCCATGAAATAAAAATCCACATCGTCTTCTAAAAATTCATAACAAATATGAACAAACTGATCAAGAAAATCCTATAATGTTTCATCATATTTCATTCTAATTTGATTGATCCTTTTATATATACATTGATAATCATACTTGTCAAAGGCTTCACAAAGGTCCTTAACAATTTGTTTGAACGAATGAATGGAAGTGGTTAGAATTGTATGACACCAATGTTTAATGTGACCTTCAAGGGTGAGGATGGACAACCTACTCTGAACATCTTTACAATGAATTCCATCAGAGAGATAAAAATGAATAAATTAAATCAAGTTTCCAAGGAAAAATAATTTACTCTCACCAACAAACTTAATATTGATTATTTTCGTGGGGATTTTAAGATCTAATATTTTAGAAAAACACATCAAGCTTATGATTTGGGAATAATCCACTCAAGGTAACAGATTTAAAAAAAACTCAACGAGCTCAACTTGTCCTATGGCCCTCCTCACGCAAAATTTGTTGGTGGTTCTTGATTGTGTCAACAATAGGGGGTCTCCCTGATGTGAAGTCCCAATCAGACCTCACACTATTTGGAGTAGGAGCCCCATCTGGAGTATCATCTCGACCACCATAACTCAAAGTTTTTTTTTCCTTGGATGCAATTAATAAGATAAGAGGATATGCACATAACCTTTGAAATCAACAAGTAAGCTTACACTATGAAACACAAATTACAATGTGTAAAAGGAGGCATTAGAGAAATTTTGAGGTAAAAAATGGGCCTCAAAATAAAAATGTACAGCAAAAATAAATTTTATAAGAAACGTCAAGATTCAATATGATGATGTCTGCCACGAGGGATGATTCACCATTTTTGGAGTAAAAAGGTAAAGAGATAAAAAAATAAAAACAAAAGATTAAATAAATAAATAAATAAAAATTTACTTTTTCAACTTGTATTTTCTACTTATTTCCTTATGATTTTACTCAAATTTTGAGTGAGAGCACTCATTGGATGCAAAATTTAATTTTTCATCCAATGAGTACCCATGTTGCATACTTTCAATGGATCCTACTACGCGAAAAATGTGAAATACATGAAAAAACGTTATTGCAATCACTTTTTTTCATGTATTTCACATTTTTCATGTAGTAGGGTCCATCTAAAATATGCAACATGGGTACTCCTTGGATGAAAAATTAAATTCCACATCCAGCGATTGCTCCCTCTTGAAATTTGGTTAAAATTGTAGGGAGATAAGTTGAAAATACGAGCTGAAAAAGTAGTTTTTCCTTTTTTCCCTCCATTAGTTGATTGGATAGTCTAATATTATTTTATTATTTCCACAATTATTTTATAATATTCCTTAGGAGGCCCATTTTAGACCTTAAAATCTATATTCTTTCACGAGAAGGGAGTAAAGAGTGAGTCTCTAGAAGGAAAGTAATAGTACTATCCTAAGAGAGGCACACGAGAGAAAGGAAGGATTCATTAATTAGCTAGTGAAGTAGTTCACATAGACACAATGCTCATTAAGGCAAATAAAATAAACATCTAACAAGATAAGTACCACAACAAACATCCAACAAGATAAGTACCAAAGCCAATAAAGTAGTTCAATTTCCTTAGTACATATGAACATAACATGATTTGAAGGTTCTCAATGTGCAATGATAGGTGTTGACCTAAGAAAAGATCAGTTCAAAAGTGCAGGATGTAAAGGTTTGATCAATAAGTCTCATGAATATGTTTTTATCATCACCTAGGGGTGGGTTAATTCCTTCATAACTTGCGCTAGACAAGAGGAGCAAGAAGAGCTCCAAAATGGCTAAGTGTGGGACGAGTAGAGTAAGAGAGAGAAAAGCATTCAAACGAGACTAAAAAAAAAATCACACACATGAATTCCATCAACACAATCTATTTGGATGCACATGAATCGTGAACAACATTCACACTTTGAAATGACAACAAAGCGACACTTATTTCTAAGTGCGACAATTGAAACGTAGCGTTGCAACACTTGGAACACGAGTTACGACAAAAGTGTTGATTGTGACCATAAATTGCAATAAGTTGTAGGAATGTGTCTAGTGCATATTATTATGTGATATAGGACCATATAATTTGGAAGAGTGTGCTAGAGTTGCCTCTAGTGATGTGTGAAGGTGCGACAAATACAAGAGTGGAAATAGTTAAAAGCAACACTTGTGGCAGTAAGAAAAAGTGAAAAAAACACTTGCAAAAGCTAAAGAAAGTGAAAGAAACACATGCTATAGAAAATATAAATTGAAAAAAATTCTTATTAAGGTGAACGAAAGGAAAAATTACAGTCGCGAAAGTGAAAGCGACACTTGCAAAAACAAAGGTGCGTAAAAGCGATAGTTGAGAAAACTCACTATAATAGTAGTACAATTGAAAGCAAAGTTAGAGAGATTGTAAAATGATATTGTAAACTGACTGTAGGCATTGGTTGCACTGTTTACTTCATTTAAAATTGCAAAATAAAAAAGATTTCTTTTAAGAGCTACACAATTCTTATCTAATCTTGCATATAAATAAGTGCATTTATGAATTCATCAAGGATTGAGCATCTATGAGTAAGTGAATTTGACACTTAGAATATGAGAAGAATACTTGAGCACTTAGAAAAAATCAAATGACCATGAAGTAACTATGATCAAATGGAATGATAGATTGTAAGATCCTTAGTAGGCTCCAAAATTCAAGTGTAGGAAATTTTTTTGAGGGTGTTTGTTGTAACGACAACACTTGGCGAGACTATGGAAGAACTCTAGCTTCTTTGTTTATGTATACCTTTGAGAAAAAAAAATATTAGTACTTATAGAAGTATTGATTCACCATGTGGATTACCTTAGCTTCCCCATTTATCCTAGTTATAGGTATAATCTCTCGTATCCCCTTTCTTGGCTAAACACATTCACAAGGCTTACCAAATTTCAATTGTTTCAATTCGAGAAAAGGATAGTGTATAATTGTGAGTATAATATGATCAAATTTTTATTTTGATATATGTTTCTTTTTACAAAATGGAGGAGAGAAAGAATATGGATTGTTCTGGGATGAATATGGATTGTGATGCCAATAGACTTTTTCAGTACCCCAACAGAGTCACTTTAGGTAAACAAACATTAATTCACTACTAGTGAGTTTGTTTAGTACCTCGATGAAATTACTTGCTCCACCTCTCTGCACAAGAATAATTTCTCTTCTTTCACACTTATTTTATTTTCAATTTGTTCATTAGTATTTGATCAACATTTATATCACCAGGGCAGAAGAGGGATCTTTAATTATTGAGAGAAAGAGAGTTTATTCCTTCATGTACTGTTATATGCCTCTAAAATTAACATGCTTTCTCTTAGCTCTCTCCTTTCCCTTCTCTACTCGATTGGATGGGAAAGAAAATCACCATTCAATTACCATACTGAGTCAAGGAATGAACGTCCTAAAATAGATGCAAGTATCATGGTTTTCCTTGTGGATTTCCATTCAAATGGATCATATTTTCCATTAAAACATGATTGACTTTAGAGATATAGAGGGAAAAACAAAGAAGAGAAAGACAAATTGGCCAAGAGTTTCTTGTCATCACGATTACCTTTTTCAAACTTTTACACATGAATTTTTCGAGCAAAACAGGAGAAATTTTCATGCGGGATATTATTAAACTAAACACAAAAGAAAAGACATGACAAAACAATAAGGACAAGAGAAAATTAATAAAGAAAATGCAAGACTCAAAAGAAATGCAACATGAAAGACGAAAGAAAGAGACAACGAAAATGAAAAAAGAGACATGGAGGAAAGTGCAAGGTCCATGCAATGCAAAAGAAAGCTAAAATTCAACTAGAAATACTCCTAATCTAACAGGATAGCAGGCCGGGAATAAGTGAAGTGAAATTTCCTATGGAGCCACCGAAGTTTCTCCCAACCTGAAAATAGAAATATATGGGTGATTAAGAGAAATATACAACAATGTGAAAAAACAAAAATATGGTCGTGAATAGTTTTCACAAAATATAGAAGGTATTTGTTAAAGGAAGAAGGATGTGCCATAACAACGAACCTTAAACACCATGCATCCTTACCTTTTCGATCAAAACAATTGTCATACAAACCTTTAAAGCCTCTTGTGAATGCACCTTTATCCATGTTATCATCCTTTGAAATCATCATGAAAGATCAAAAATTATTATTAGTGACAAAGCTTGCTAAGTAAGATTCTTCTAGCTAATAATAGTTCGATCAGGAAATCGAAAAAAATCATCTTGAAAACCCTGAAATCCTTAAGAAAATGATTTTTGAATTAATGGTACAAAATCAAGCAGATAATCTTGTAAGGGAAATTGAATCTGATCATGTTCAGAAGGATTTTCAAGATCATGAAGGCCTGGCATAACCATCAATAATAGTTGAAATGCTTCAAGTACTTGATAAGTATCTAAAAAGTGAAATGATGAATCATAATTATTTATGGCCTTGATGGGATCAAAAAATCTAAAACAATGATCATCATACATACTTGTGGGAAAGTGATGAATTGAAAGACGAATGTTAAGGCCAATTTTATGATCATATTGGTCGATTAATACATTATATTCTCCATTATTTGAATATAAAGATGGATCAATTTGAGCAGCTTCAAAAATTCTTTGAAAAAAAGAATCACTTTTCGTATGTGTTGAATACAAAAAATCACCACCTTATATCTAACTACAGTCTAAACCAACATCATGAAAATCAGAAGAATTAAGAATGAATGCTAGTATAAAAAAAATATGAAACCAATTAGAATAATGTATCAATATGTACTGAATAATATTCAACCTTCACATCCACCTAGGAGAACAAATTATCAAGATAAGGAATTTGATCCAACAAATAACTTAAGCATTCACTAACACTCAAGAGGAGAGCATGTGCTAGAAGGAAAATCATTAGCATCAGAATATTCACAAGAATGACCAGGAATTGATTATTTTCAAGAGCACTTGACAGATGTGAGTCCTTCGACCGATGATAATATCTATGAAGATAATAAAAATGATTAGCTTCATATTTTTGTGCAAATACATTAACAGATTCATATACATTAATATATTCATCTATCTTATCATAAACCAAATATTGAAAATTAAAGAAATTGTCTTGAACAAATGAAAAACTTATCAAGAATGAGTGTGCATCCAGTGAAACATTACGAAGAAAATAATTTTGCAATACAATCTAGATCTGACATATTTTAGGGATCTCATTAGGTTTTCAAGAACTTGGCATAACCATTAATGGGAGTTGAAGTGTCTTGAATCCCTAATAAGTAAAAGAACTTTGAAATCTTGGATAAGTACAATTTGAGATCCGAGTTAGATTGTGTATTTCATGTGGAAAATTGCTACTAGTTAAGTCAACTAGAACACCATTATCGAGATGGAAACCATCTACATCACTAGTTTGATCGTATTTTTCAAATTTAGCAAACATGTTACTCGATTCATAATATTTTTCTAATTGCAAATATAAAGATGTATAAATCGGATAAATCTCATGAGCAACCTGAATTACATAGTTGATCTCATGAAAAACAAGATATTGCAAGGAATGGAATGGATGCTCAATGATTTTATTGTTCTCTTCACCATGGATGACCTCACTACCTTGTATCAATTCAATATTATGTTCATTGAATTGTAGATTCAAAGAGCATGAAATTTCTTTATGATGATTTGATTCATTACAAATAGTAGGACACAAAGGAAACTGAGTTGTAGAAGAAGTACTTATCAGAGACTATTCATGAGAAATCAAAATATTGATTGATATACCTAGGAAATCATCACTATGTCTATCAATGGAATGAAAATCAACATAATGATGGTTTCCTAAGGCTTGAGATTGATTAGACATATTCATTTCGTTTGATCGATCACTAAGATCACTAGATTCTAAACCAACCAAGAATGAAGGAATATCATCTTGAAATAGAGGAATTTGAAAAAGAGAAGAGATATCAAAATTATATTCACCTTTTTACTCCTCTACCTATGGAATGTGACCATATTGTACTTGATCAACATTAAGACCAACAAACTAAAAATTAAGAGTATATGAAGAACTAGCTAGTGAAGCAAATTGATAAGGAAGATCAAGGTAAAAAGGGTCATGACATGTAGATGATAGAGGGTGACATATGTCCATTGAAGAAATAATATTTTCAATCAAATCAGATTCAAGATTAGGATTACGCACATCAATGTAATATGAAGGAGTCAAGGGATCAATCTTCACATGTTGTTTCATGGGATTAGAATAACATTTAGAATTTTCTTGGATGAGACCTTGATCATGGTAAGGAAATATATATACGATAAATGGATCAGTAATTCAATTCTCATATTTCCCAATCCCAACTGTCATCAAAAGGAGGAGGAGATGGGGATAAAAGGAGTGGTAGATTTCGTCTCTGAGTTTAGAGATGTGTCATAATTGATATGAGTTGGAAGAGAACAATTGTACAAAGATTATTATTTAAACTATTTCAAATATACTTGAACCATATACTAAAACTTTTCAGCCATGAAATCCAAATCCACATATTCTTTTGAAAACTCATAAAAAATATGAAGAAATAGTTAAAGAAAATCCTCTAATGTTTCATCATATTTCATTATATATTGATTGATCCTTTGATATACCTCTCGATAATCACACCTATCAAAAGCTTCATGAATCTCCTTAACAATTTGTTCAAACGAATGGATGGAAGAGGATGGTAATGTATGACATCATTATTTGATACGAACTTCAAGGGTGAGGATGAACAACCTACTTTGAACATATTTACAATGAATTCCATTAGAGAGACAAAAATGAATATATTGAATCAATTGGCCAAGGATAATTAGTTCACCCTCGCCATCAAACCTAAATTGAGACAACTTATTGATTATTGTCGCGGGGATTTTAAGATCTAATATTTTAGAAAGACACCCTTGGATTATGGTTTAGGAATGAACCATTAAAGTAAGAGATTCAAAACAGAATTAATGGGTCAACTTGTCATCTCGACCTCCTTCTAGTGCCAAATATGTTTATGGTGTTGTATTCCATCAACGATAGCGGATATCCCCGATGTGAAGTCCCAAGTATACCTCACACTGTTTGGAGAAGGATCCTAATCTGGATTATCAACCTGACCACCATAAATCAAAGGTTTTACTTGGCCGAAATGAATAACATAGCCGAGTATGCACATAACCTTTGAAATAAAAAAAGTAAGTTTACACTATGAAAAACCAATTGCAATATGTAAAAGGAGGATTTCATGAGAAGGGAATAAAGAGTGAGCCTATAGAAGGAAACTAATATTATTATCCTAAGAGAGGATCATGAGAGAAAGTAAATATTTTTTAATTATCTAGCGAAGTATTTCGCGTAGACACAATGATAATTAAAGAAAATACAACACAAATCCAACAAGATAAGTACCAAAATTAGTTCAATTTCTTTAGTACATATGAACATAATGTATACTGCAAACATCTAAATAATAGTCTTACAATATTCATGATAGATGCATGAAAGTGTGTTGGCTCAATGAGATTATGATGATTAAGTCAAGGTTTCGAGTACACAATTACAATGATAATACACTATCTCTAATAGTGGAACATTATGTAATTACTTGCTTCTTCGAAAGAATGATTGTATCTCTTTTGCCAAGATGGAGAAGCCAAGGATATATCTCTAAATTCTAAGCCTCCAAAAGTCCTAATTTGCTTCAGTTATGAAATTTATTTTATGGAAAGAGGAATGGCCTTTCATATCCCTTATGACTCTTGAGTTATCCTCATGAATCTTGGAATTAAGTGACCTTTGGACTTCTATTGACTCTTTGGTCCACATGTTGACTTTTCATATTCCACATGTGACTCTTGGACTTCCACATATTTACATTTTGTAATTTTTTTGAAAATACATAATTACATTCCATAACATGTGGGGAAAAACATGAACAACATAGGACTATGTGATGACAATTTGAGATGCCAGGAGTTTTCTACTATGACATAATACTTCATTATGATATATTCATGTCAAGTGCTTGTCCTTGCTACTATGCCTTAAATTATTCAAGGAATATCATATTTATACTTCATATTCATCCTTCAAAGGGTCTATATTGGTGTTGGAACCTTTCAAGTGAACATGGCATCATTCTTTCATGGTCCAGGATCTCTTCATGTCTTCATGATGGTTCTTCTTTGTGCTTCTTCTCTGCAAGTGTTTCTTTTTTTCTTCTCCTTGATGTTATGAAACCAGCTCCAAAAACATCTTCCTTGAGCCCCATATTGCCATGTTGAGGTGATACACCTACTAATTAGGTTCACTCATGATAAGGAAAGATTAGTCTAGAAATCATCCATTTAAAACCTACTTTGCTCATGGAAGAAGATTATTGTGATGGACCTATGTAACAACTAAGAGAGAGACTTAGAACAAAATGACACTTATTTCTAAGTGTAATAGTTAAACGTAGCATTGCGACACTTAGAACACAAGTTGCAACAAAAGTGTCAATTGTGACCAAAAAGTGTGCTAAGATATATAAATGTGTCTATTGCATGTTCTTATGATATATAGGACCATTTAATGAGGAAGAGTGTGTTAGAGATGCCTCTAGTGATGTGCGAAGGCGTGACACATACATGAGTGGAAATAGTTAAAAGTGACACTTGCGAAAATAAGAAAAAGTGAAAATGACACTTGAAAAATTTAAATAAAGTGAACGTGAAACATGCCAATGTGAAGATAAAGTGAAAAAGACACTTGTTAAAGTTCAAGAAAGAAAACGACAGTTTCGAAAGTGAAAGCGACACCTGCGAAAATAAAGGTGCACAAAAGTAACATTTGAGAAAACTCATTAGAATAGTGTTACAATTGCAAAAAAAGTGAGAGGGATTCCCAAATGATATTGCACAGTGACTGATGGAATAGGTTGTGCAATTTATTGTATTGAACATTGCGTAAGAAATAATGCTAAATATTGTGCAAGTATTTCTTTTAGGAGTTGCGTAATGCCTATCTAAATTTGCATATAAATAATTGCATTTATGAATTCATTAAGGATTGAGAATGTATGAGAAAGTGACTTTGACACCTAGAATATGAGAAGAATACTTGAGCGTTTAGAAAAATTTTAACTAACCATGAAGTGACTATGATTCACATGGAATGAAAGATTGTAAGAACCTTAGAAGGATCCAAAATGCAAGTGTAGGAAATTTTTTGGAGGGTGTTTATCGCAACGACAACAAAATTCTGATATGTTTTGTCCTCTGATGTTCCACTAGATTGTGAGAAATGTTCATGGAACTTTAATTATCACACCAAATAGTAGCAGGAGTATATTTTTGAATGAAAAACTCTATCATTAATTATTGAAGGCAAAGAAAAACATGAATAAAAATAACCGTAACAAGATACTCAAATTTTACAGAAGATGATGAAATTGTTAATTTCATCTTGCAAGACCAAATAGTAGAAACAAAGATAATTTAATAAACAAAAATAGATGTGGAATTTCAATAATCAACTAAACTTAAATATATGAATCAATGAAACACAAAAGTTGAGAAGCCCCCAAGATATATTAAATGTGAATTTGATAGTGCCCCGAACATATCTCAGAATACACTTTTTTTTCTTTCAATGAATCTCAAAAATATCTTAAGAGAATTGAGAGACAAGTCCAATTAAAAAGGGAAAGTAAGAATGTGTATGAGTCAAATATAATAGGCTACCAACCAATTGCATGTGCAATGAAGGATGGACACGTGTTGAAGTGTAGTTGGAAGAAATCCTAATGTGTGATTGTAACATTGTGGGTGTAGGCTTGCAGTCAGTGATGCCAAAAAATTAAAGCAAATCAAGGGCACTCTTCTATAGAAAAATAGGAATACATTCTAAAGATTGAGGTACTTACAAAACCAGAAAATAATACAATGGAATGGGGTCTTTCATATCAAAATTATCCATCAATATTTATTGAACACTCTAAGTCATGGATGAATAAATACATTTAAGAGTTAAAATTCATCCACATATAGAACCAAAATCTAAATTCCAACAACCTACCTCTTAGTGTAAATTATAGGCTTAGAATAACAAAAATTGAAACCTAAATAAATTGGAAATGCATCCATATTTAAATACCAAGATCAAGGATATTGCTTGATACCATACAATGAACATTAGAGCCTACAAACAAGTGAATGATCCTACACAAAACTAAGAGGTTACTCCGTGTATATTTCAAAATGAAAATATATATTTAGAAAATGTTATTCACATCCATATGATAGGTTAAATAGCCTTGGGAGGAAGTAAGTGAAAGCACCATTCATATAAAATCCACCTTATAAACAGGGAAAAATGCCTTAGAATAATAAATTATTTCAACTTGTTTAAACAAATTGGCCACAATACGTGCCTTATGCTTATCAATAGAACCCCGACTACATATTGGTTTTGTACACCCATTTACATTGAATTGTCTTTCATTCCTTAGGAAGAGGAATGATATCCTAGATTATTCTTCAGTAAAGAGGAATATTCATCTATCATGGAAGCGTACCATTCTAGTATACCAATTACATCATAAAATTATTGTAGATCAATACAAATGGCGTGACTCAAAAGAGAGATATCAATGGTTTTTGAATGAACATAACAAGGGTTAGTGGTTAGAAATTTTAAATTAGTTATGTCATAGCAATATTCATCAAGCATTTTTCATTTTTGAAGACTCCTCTTCACATTTTGTCCTTGATCAAGTGGTGTTAATAGCTTATTTTCTTTTATCTTATTTGTAATTTCAAGCAGGTTTTCTACTTGTTATTTTTCTACACAAGTAGTGTGATTTAAAAGAACAAAATTGTCATCATATTCCTTTTCTAAAAAACCAAAAAAATTAACATGATATTCACTATCTTCTAAAAGACAATCTATGGGAGGATTAGTAGAAAGTTTTGTGTCAATGTGCACAACCATTTGAAACAACGTATGATCCAGGTGGATATTGGTGGCCACTCTTTTATTCCACTTGGAACCACATCATTGTTTCTTTCATTTTTTTCAATTTCCTTAATTGTAGCACAATTTACTATTTTTGGCAGTTTTTTAGGTCTTGAACTTCCAGAGCTGTTTTGAGGCCCTAAACATCATTTTTTTAGGAAAAATAGGGCCACCATTGGTCTTTTAACCATGTTGGCCACTCAAAAGTTGTATTCCTTCGATAGATATTTCTAACGAGATATTGTGCACATCAAACGGGGATCGTATGCCAAAGTTAAAACCACGGGAAGTTGATGTACCAATTTACCCAAACGAGGCCCATAGTTTTGGCGCTTCATATCCTAAGTTTAGGTTTTTGGATGTTTAGCGTTTTCAATTTTTTATCAATAATAAACAAGACTTCGAGCCTCGTTGTAACATAGTTCAAAGGAATTTAGCCACCACATATCTTCTCAGAGATAAGCTACCATCACCCAAGCTAGTTTATTTCTATTATGTATGTAAGCATGTTACAGTCTTTGATATTAATGAAATGAAGTCATATTTTTGTTGCATCTCTATGTCCATGTTTATATTTGTATTATGTTGTGTTCCTGCATAAATTCATATAAATGGTATTAGAGCGTTCTTCTCTTTCTTTGTTTTTCTTTGGATGTCCCCAATGAGGTCAGGGTACAAGGATTTAGGGATCAATCTGGTGAACCCTTGCAAGATCAACCTCGCAAACCTAGACGACCTCCCATGGAAAAAAAAAAAGAAATATGAGGAAGAAATATACCCTATCAAAATATTGCTCGAGGAGGCCCTTAAGAAACAAAGGAGTGCGATGATGGATAAATTTTCCCAAATCCTTCGATGAATGCCCATAAGCGATGCATATTCATCGAGAAACCACTCTGGGGGAACCATTCCCTTGAAGTTACATGTCAACTTTGACATTCCTACATTTGAAGTCTATATAGATACAAATGTCATAGATAAATGGCTGAATATGTTTGAAAGATATTTTTCGATTCATGATTTTTAAAATAGGGAAAATATTACTCTTGCAGGATTGAAAGTTGCCCCCCACATCAAGGAATAGTGGGAAACCTACTGTGAGCATAATTACGAGGGGGAACCCTTAATGTTCTCGATTGCACCCACTTAGAATTCTTTCTAAGATGCCATCAAGGAACAATACTACCCTATCAGAAGCTATGAAGGCGAGTACATATAATGGAATACATTGCAGCAATAGAGGGATCAAGATGTGCATGAGCTGACAAATAGTTTCCATACCCTGCGCACAAATTTGGGTATCCAAGATTCCAAGAAACATCTGGTTCTCAATTACCACAATTTTTTACACAAATAAATTCAAGAGGAAATGGAATTCCTCGACATCTCCTCGCTTAGTGTAGCATACCGATATGCTGCCAAAATTGAGCAGAAATTCAACCAGAAGAAGTGAGACTTTGGATCTGTGAAGACAAAGTAAAAGAAAGGCACCACCAATCCATAGATAAAATGGAAAAGCCTGTCTAGGACCCTATTAGTGTAGGGTCCCCTGAGGCACAAGTTTTAAAGCTCCATTTTGGGTAATATTATATGTGCGCATTGTGAAAATGGAGTCAAAGGGCTTTGGGGTGGTCAAATTCCCCTATTTTTGTGTAAATGGACTTAAATGTAAACTGTGGGCCTCAAACCATGGTTTGAAACCATAGTATCTATGCATAGGTGTATATAAATAGATGGAAGATTTCTAAGCTAAGTAGTTGAGGATTGCAAAAGATAACTTATGCTTTTGCTTGCAAATAGTCTGTAAGAATCTCGTCTGGTTAGGGTTGGGTAAAAGTCTCCTGCTAGCTGTGTGCATGGAGACCTAGTCCTGGCGTGTGTAGACTCCACTGACTATGTGCGTGGAAGGGTTTTGTAAGGGTTGTTGTGTAAGGAATATTGATTTACTAAATGATATATCTGGAGATAATATAAGGAACTGTTTTGGCGAACCTCTGTGTTGTTTATTGTTATTCTTTGTTGAGACCGCACTATTCTAAGCTGCTTATTATTTATTACGTTATGTATTTGGATAAATTATGACTAATTTTTGATAAGTAATAGATATTTTTAAGTCTTTGATGTGTTGTGACTTGGATCAGCTTCTGTTCTGTTTGTCTGCGCCAAAGTGATAGCAATTTTGTGGTATTTTGTTAATGTTTGTGCATTCTATGTGTGTGCATCTATATAATTTTTCTTCGGGTTTTTGTCGAGGACCACTCATAAATTTCTCCCTCAGGGTGCAGAAACTTAGTTCCATCACCTCTCCATACTGCTTCAAGTGAGACTTTGGTCTGCGCAAGCATATCACTACTGAAAGGGCTAGTAGTTGGAGGGTTTGGTGGTTTATCCATAAACTCTGAACTTGGGTCAAGAAACCTCAAGCCAACAAATGGTTCCATTTCCGGGACCGGGATCATCATTTTGCGGAAGATTTGATGTTTTGGCAACCCTCACAAAACGAATTACAAGATTGGCTAGAAAGAAATATCCTGGAATTTTCTCTTCAAGAGAATAAGAGTAATAAGATATCTGTTGAATAGTGGGTTTGAAAATATATTTATACAGAATTGCATGAAATTTTCTTTAATTCCTTCGCATATGATCTTCAGGAGTGGTTTTTGCGCTTGGATGAATTCCATCGTTGTATAAGAGATGACCCAGTCACTGAGTGGACCTTTGAATTAATCCAAAAAGTAGGGAAATTTGATAATAAGATCACTCGCACGATATATCATTGGATCAATCGACTCTTGGGCGGCTTTGTGACTGAATTTTCCATTGATCAGTTTGTGTCTTACTCTGAAACAGAGAGAATATTTTTCGAAGGTCCTAGAGGTAAGTTCCTACACTCATTGAAATTGTCGCTGAAGATGTTACTGTGTGAAAATGGTTGTCTATGTGAACACACTGCTTGAATGCATCAGAAGGGTTCAGCTATTCGTAGTGGAAAAAATTAGCATGAAGAGTATAAAGAAGTCCCTTATAGCCCTCTGAAGCTTAGATCTGATAGTGAGGCTGAACCATAAACTACTAGCTCAAGTGATTCTGACAAGGAAAACTTTTTCTAGCATAGACCTTTAAGTATGTTCTCGACCCCATGCACTCCACTTTTGTCATCACACCAGAGACCACCTACCTCACCTCGTATTCTCTCTCCTCCTCCTCTCCCAAAAGTAGCAATGGCCACGTCAATGAAGCTGCCTAATTAAAAGGGTATCAGGAATGAGGAAACCTAACACTTATGGTTTGTGAATGAGGCCATGTGGAAGGCATAACAGGTTCATAGTAATGATATCAAGAAAGCACATCTCGCTACTACCTTCTAGGATAGAGCATTGGATTGGTATATGAGGTATGTTCAGGATAACCTTGATGCTACCTTGCAACAAATAAAGGCATCCCTAAAAGAGAAGTTCAAAAAGCTTAAATCATAATCACAGCTGGTAATTAAGATGAAAGATATCCACTAGGAGGTTAATGAGTTTGTATGGGAATGAGACCAATGGTTGAAGTGTGTCATCACGGATGGAGGATCCGTCATTGATTATTCTCAGCATAAACAATGGTTCATTTCTATGTTTCTCCACCATCTACGCCAAACATTAGGACAACAAAAGATTTCCACATTAGCTAAGGTTGTAGAGGTCACAATGAAATTAGAAGCTACACCAACACCTATTGTGCTTGGGAATCAACAGATACAGAACTAGCTGGAAGCCATGCACTTGGAAATTCAAAGCCTGCACAATGATAAAATGCAGGCTTTGAAGTGTGCGTAGATATTTGGTGAATAAAATGCAAAGCTTTCAGCCACCATAAGGATCAGTGTCCTAATTTCAATAATCATTTGAATGCAGAAGGTCTAAGCCCCTTGAAAAGCCATGTCTAGTGTATAACATGTCAGGTTGTTGGGTTTCATGACACAGATTCATGTCCAAGGATTGGGAAGTATCAACCTGACACAAAGTAGCTATTTTGTAGGTTCTGTTCATCATTAGGGTATTATGAGCAGCACTGTCACACCTATGAGATTATGATAGATAAATTTTAAATATATAGGGTGCATGTTGATGTAGAAATTTGCTGAATAATGGATGAGTTATTCACCGAGATTCTCCTGATCACACACTATTTTAGCTTCATGCATAATACATAATCTCTTCTACCATTTATCATCACATGCGGAAATAAAATCAATTGCATGCATACATTAAAACCATAAAAATTCACACATATGAACACAGTATTTCATGGGAAAGCTTAAAGCTGAAAACCCCCAACTATCTATATATTATACATGTCATGGACATCATGTAACAATCATAGTACAAAGCTCTTTGCAAGCTCTCATGCACTACCTCCCTTGCTACACACTATCAAGCTAGATCTAGCAAAACTCATGCTCCAACCTTTAGCCACTTGATAGCCAACCTGAATTGTGTGTTTCAATGCTATGGGATGGTCTCTTTATATAGATAAACCACCTGGATTGAACTGTGCAATCCTCATTGATTACTCCACCTATCTGTGTGTTGCAAATAGCAACAGTATAGTCACAACTGATAGTTAACCTGCTCTTTCACCTATTTATGCACTGGTCTCCACTGAAACTGTCCATGCACTGAAGTTAACCGATGTATTCTTTAGTTGATTTATGAGTTTATAATTAGTGAATTAATTAATAATTAATTCACACCACTCTCACTAGTGTATCAATCAGTTAGACTAGATACAACTAGCTCAACTATGTTTAGATTAGTTAAACTGAACACAACTCCATTAGCTTCCTCAATCAACTCCACTAAACTCTCTCACATGAGTTCTAACTGAAGTCTATGCAATAGCTTCCATTAAACTCCAGGAAAGCGTATTTCTTCCCCACACGTATGTGCCACTTCTAGGCATCAAACTGAAGTGCTCCAAGAGAATAAGATAATGTTTAGAGTCTTAATATTATTAAGAGCTAATAATATTTGACATATCTATTTTTAGACTGGCAATCTAAAAATAGATTCCGCCCAATATGTCTAAAAATAGAAGTCCATCTATTTTTTCTGACTTGACCAACCATCCACAAATAGCATCCCGCAACTTATAGAATATGCTCACCATGTCTAAAAATAGACATAGTCTAAAAATAGACTTTGCGCCAAAAATCACCTGTGTGGGCCCCATCTAGTTTAGTGATCACTCTCCAACTAGGATCAGGAAAGATGTTTCAGGAGGCCTCCTTCACTCTTTCTTGTTGCCATTTTCAACACTCCCTCTCAACAAGAAAGGAATGTCTTTGCATGCGACATGCAACTCCATGCATTCACCCTGCAACCTTCACAAGCGCCATGCAACTCCATGCATCTACTTTGCAACTCCTCTGAAACTGAATAGGCTCCAAACAACTCAATCAGTCTTGATGCATCTAGCATCTATCATCAAAGTCTTTGACTTTTGCTTGGCCAACTGCACATGTCATCAGGAACTACTGCGCTGTTGAACTCTTGCACCCATGCACTCTTGCACTTGCTGTCAACTCTGATTCGTGCTCCAGTATCCGACACTGTCACTTTGATCTGCCTACATCAATCCAACTGATCTGCTACTACTGCGCTGTGGGTACCTCGTAGCCAGGTTCAATTCATGAGATCCACACCATCTCATGAATCCTGCCCAGAAATATCCACTTGGGATTACTCATGCATGTCGCCCCACCTCTCACCTGGTGGTATGGCTGCATGCACTCCCTCTGCCCATTTGGCACGAAGTTTCTCTGCATGAGTGGTCTCTCCCGCTCCATGATCCTCTTCTTGTGGCTGCTCCACATCCCGAGGGTCACTCTTACCTGCATGCAAAACTTGCTCCCTCTCAAGCATTAATTGCATGGCTTTCTCACACTTCCCAATAGTAGGAAGCTCCGTAGAAATCCCATCTACATCAAATCTATAAAGATTCTTCTGCATCTCCAGTTGTGGCTACTCCACAACCTTCCGAGACTGCTTCTCACGCTGCATGTTGAGAGGCTCCCTCTCAACCACCAAGTCACTAACCTTTTCTTTGCTCCTCAAAGCTTTGCATGCATCTTATACCTCAGTGCATGTAGATTCTTGGCTCGCGCACATTGCAATTGTCCCGCTGTCGCAAAATTTTCTAACAAAAGAGCTGATTTTAAATCGATGATATCTCCCTCATCCGAGCTCTGATTTGACCGATTTTTTTTTTCAATTTGGGTATTTTTTCACAAGGAATCCAAATATGCTATTTGTTTCTGAAAATATTTCACCAAAAATTTCAGATATTCTCTGCAAACTCGCGCGCCCAAAAATTCTTGCTCTCATTCCATGTAGAAAATCTATAACACAGCTCGTGGTTTCTCCATTTTTATTTTCCTAAGTTTATCCTAAAACTCAACCGCCTCAATGCTTTGCAATTGCTCCAATGATCAATATCACTCCGATACCATGTAGAAATTTGCTGAATAATGGATGAGTTATTCACCGAGATTCTCCTGATCACACACTATTTTAGCTTCATGCATAATACAGAATCTCTTCTACCATTGATCATCACATGTGGAAATAAAATCAATTGCATGCATACATTAAAACCATAAAAATTCACACATATGAACACAGTATTTCATGGGAAAGCTTAAAGCTGAAAACCCCCAACTATCTGTATATTATACATGTCATGGAGATCATGTAACAATCATAGTACAAAGCTCTTTGCAAGCTCTCATGCACTACCTCCCATGCTATACACTATCAAGCTAGATCTAGCAAAACTCATGCTCCAACCTTTAGCCACTTGATAGCCAACCTCAATTGCGTGTTTCAATGCTATGGGATGGTCTCTTTATATAGATAAACCACCTAGATTGAACTGCACAATCCTCATTGATTACTCCACCTATCTGTGTGTTGCAAATAGCAACAGTGTAGTCACAACCGATAGTTAACCTGCTCTTTCACCTATTTCTGCACTGGTCTCCACTGAAACTGTCCATGCACTGAAGTTAACTGATGTATTCTTTAGTTGATTAATGAGTTTATAATTAGTGAATTAATTAATAATTAATTCACACCACTCTCACTAATTGTATCAATCAGTTAAACTGAATACAAATAGCTCAACTATGTTTAGATTAGTTAAACCGAATACAACTCCACTAACTTCCTCAATCAACTCCACCAAACTCTGTCACATGAGTTCTAACTGAAGTATCCATGCAATAGCTCCACTTAACCCTTAGGAATAGCGTAATTCCTTCTGTCAGCTCCTGTGCCACATCTGTGCACTTAACCGAAGTGCTCCAAGAGAATAAGATAATGTTTATAGTCCAAATATTATTAAGAGCTAATAATATTCGACATATCTATTTTTAGACTGGCAATCTAAAAATAGATTCTACCCTGTATGTCTAAAAATAGAAGTCCGTCTATTTTTTCCAACTTGACCATCCATCCATAAATATCATCTTGCAACTCATAGACCATGATCCATATGTCTAAAAATAGACATAGTCTAAAAATAGACTTTTCGACAAAAATCACATGTGTGGTCCCCACCTAGTTTAGGTGATCACTCTCCAACTAGGATCAGGAAAGATGTTTCAGGAGGCCTCCTTCACTCTTTCTTGTTGCCATTTTCAACAGTTGAGTCCTTCTCACCATCATCCCCTTCTGGACGCGGAGGATCTCCAGGCAGAGGAAGAGGTCGAGGAGGTGGATCAACCGTCGAGCAAGTGGACAAGTCATTTTTTATAATTGCAGGGATGCTGAACATTATGCACGTGATTTTTCAAATCCTACATGCCAGTATTGTAGGTATTGTAGGAAACTTGATCATGTGCTTGAATATTTCCCTATCTTAATTTATAAGATGCAGGAAAGAAAGACGTAGACCCAGACACAAAATTTGCAGATGGTTCACGCTGAACCCTGTGGGGAAGTTCCAAGTGTGAATGTAGTAACAAGGAGAGGCACATGTACCAATGATGATAAGGGAAAGAAATCAACTACAAGTGTCTGGATATGTAAGGCGTAAGAGCATAAAACATGAGTTGATCTTCAACGTGCAAATTAAACCTTTATTGAGGCACGGAAAGAATTCACCAAGGGTGGTGCATCAACATCAAGTAGACCGTTGCAAGGCACTGGAGGAGATGAAGAGATTAAACCCTTCCTACAGACATGTATGAATTACTGCGCAACAAGAAGGCAACAAAAAATCTGCAGGCTCTAATAGATAATTGCGCAGAGAAGGGACCACCAATGGTAGATCAGCACGTCGTCAATAAAATCTACAAAAACAAGAAAATAATGGGTAGAGAGATGTGCCTGAATGCACAGATAGGAGCTTATGAGATGGACCAGGTAATTCTTGATATGGGGTCAGATGCTAGTGTTCTACCAAAACAAACATGGCAGCACATGGGTGAACCCAAGCTAGAATGGTCGACAATCCAACTGTGCATGGCCAATCGACAGAGGATCATTCCTCTTGTGTGGTTGCCTCAAGTCATAGTTAGTATTGAGGGTGTAAATGTGAGAGCCTAAATTTAAGTGATAGATATCATGGATGATACAGATCCCTATCTTGTGCTACTGGGATTGGATTGGGCTATTGACATGGATGGTGTCATAGACTTGAAGAAAAGGAGGATGGAGTTTGATAATAATGGACTTCGAGTTATCATCCCTCTAGACCGTTCCGAAGGACAGTGACATATGGAGCCTGTGCACGCTATGGACAACATTGACCAAATCTATAAGCTAAGCTTGTTCGAAGAGGATTGGATCAACCCAAAAATGGATGCAAATCTTAATTGGGAGAAGGGAATTTCTTGTTTTACAGACAGTGATGAGGAAATCGAGAATCGACAGAACCGATTGCATGAGGTGTCTGCATTGTGTTGTAATCATGTGACTAGATACCTGCATTGTATAACATCTGAGGTACGTAATATACCAAAATATGATGGTTCGTCTGATGTAAGTAGGTTTATCATGACAGTGGAGGTGACGGTTGCCGAAGAACGAATATTTCATGCTTTAATAAATCTGGGGTTGCGTGCTACTACCACCCATTGGTGGGAGACCCATAAGAACAACCTGCGCACATGGGAGGAATGAAACAACATTATGTGGTTGCGCTTTAAGCAGCCCACTACCTGAACAACCAAGTTTTTTGTATCCGGGGTGATTCGTGTAAACACCTGGCTATGTTGATGGAGCTCTCAGATATGAAGCTCAGTTCTGAATGGGTTCACATATTGATTCATACATAGGGACTGATCCCTACTACTTGGTATTTGGAGATGGAGATGCGTTGAGGAATTCTTAATTGGGTTATAGTGATAGAAATCTCTTTGTTAACCTTCAGCTTGGCCAGTGTGTTGGTGTCCCGTGATTTGGTAAATTGGTATACCAAATGACAAGGCAACATGGAACCAATATTTGGAGCCATAGGACCTAGCCTTCCTGGACTCAGAGATGGATCTCTCTATTTTTTTGCAAAGGATATGAACTTGTTTTCTTTAAAGGGTTTATTTTAGGCTAGTTATTAAGCGCGGGGTTTTGTTGTTTGTTTTGGTTGGGCATAATTATCAAGAAGCATAGGTAGAATGAGGAAATCTCTAATTCATTGGGAAATGGAGTCAATTGGAAGTCATGATAAGTTCATCAATGGATCGGGGAGTATTATAGGGAAAATCTAACTTGGCCGGTGGATCTTCAAGTTTTAAGGGGGGTTTATGAGAAGGAAATCAATTGTAAGAATGAAAAGTAGGGTAAAGGGAAATTAAGAATCCTTTATCATATGTACTTCTCAACAAAGGGACTTAAAATATCACAAAATCACGAAGAGGTAATCAATAGACAGGGAAAACCATAAATTCTACAATCCACACTTCAACAAGTAATATTTCAAGACAAATTCTACAATGAAATATAGAAGGCGAGAAACTCATTTAAATTCTAGTGATTTCACCTTCAAGGACAAAAAACACTTAAGAAACACATATAACTGCAATCAGAGAAGAGGGAACTCCTAAAAATCTTTTATTATAAACAATTATTTAAGCAAGTACAAAGGGTATGATAGAAAGAAAACCTCTTTGGAAGACTTTAAAGAATGGTACTTCAGAGAGAGACTTAAAAAAATAGTGTTTAAGTGGCAACAAGTAAGCTGGGAAAACCATAAATCATGCTTGAAACCAACTTTATTCAACTATTCATGAAATAAACAGGCTTAGGGGGTCCATAGAGCAATTAATAATTCTCTGAAATGTCCTCGCAGAAGAAAACATTAAGGCAGTGAAGAATAAACATAACTAAGGTGATTTCAAAAGACATTTATTAGCCTAAAACTTTTATTCTACTGTAACACAGAAAGGTGGAATCATAATGAAAACAGGAAATAGCAATAACAGATTAGAAGCAGTTCACCAACAACCAAGCTCATGGATCCGGTGATATAGCCTCTTCCATCAACAAACAAATCAGGACATCCACAAGTTCCAAGACTTCAATTTATTTTCAACTTCCAAGAGACTATGTATTACTTCAAAGAGTCATCAAATGCCCACAAGATAATGAGTTCAGATGCAATATTTATGTTGCAAATGAGGAGGTGGAGCCTAAGATAGGGTTTTAGTATCATTTATTACAAAGCAATTGCATTCCTAACCTTGAAGACCATGCAATGCTCAAGGCAGGAATATCTACAATTACTTCTCTGTTTTAATAACTCCTATCTTAACTGCTAAGAGAAAAATAGCTGAATGTGCTGACTTTAAGGTTTATTCATAACTTTTGCAATAAGTTTTTTGACAGATAAAATATCTTTGACTCAGCTCAATAACTGCCTCATGCTTTATTGAAGGAAACAAAGCACTTAGGTGGTTGAAAAATATCTTTGAGAGGAATAATTGTCGTGACCTAAGCCTTTCGAATTTGTCTTAGGTTAATCTTTCCTTTGTTATATCTTTAATCTCTGTCTTAAAACTTTGTTGTTATGCTTTGTTGTCTGCTCTTTATCACTCTTTCTTCAATTTGTTTTGATCTTTGTTTTGTTCTCTTAATCTTCTGATTATTGCTTTTGATCCTTTGCCTTTATATTTTCATTTTTCTACTATCTTCTTTCTTTCCTTTGACCTTTATCAAACTGTATTTTCTTTAATATTCTGTTTTTAATTAGCTAATGCTTTTGTTTTATCCATTAATTACGATTAGCCTTTTAACTCTTCTACTTTCTTCCTTTGTTGTTTCTTGACTGTTTGTGTCTTCTATGTGTAGGGGAGGCCGCTCTTTGTAGCTAGAGGGTTTATGATCTGTCGATGAGCATGCTTCATCATCGATTAAACCTTGAGAAGGCCTCTGATTTCCCCAAATTATAGATTAATACCCTTGGATCATCCCCCAAGGTTTTATCCATGTTTTATGGACTGTAGGAGGGCATTTTGGACCCTTTCCACCATGAAAAACCTACAGAAAACACAAACCTTTAGTAAAAAATAGGAGTAGGATTGACTAAATCTTTCTGGGATTTTAGGTGGTCGAGAGGTGATTTCAAAGGAGGAGAGGGTGCAGGGGGCAGAGTTCCGAAGGTGGAACCAGTCAGAAATTAGAATGGAGGCAGGGAAATTGAATTTTGGAGAGGAGGTGAAAAAACGATTTTGATGAACCGGAGTGGTTTATCGCATGGATGGTTTGTGGTAGAATGGACGCGATACCATAGAGCGACTATAGCATGGCAGGGTGAAAACTTCCCATTTCGCGTGGGTTGCGAAACTTTAAATCCATCACAATTTTCTATGCGATATGCACTTGGGGCCATCGGATCTCGAGGAACGAGATCAACGGTGCGAAATGATCTGTGGGAGCGGCGAGTAGGTTTTGAGGGTGGAGCCCAGGGATGGACGACGTGGCGGGTTCCAATTGGATGGCAGGGTTAGTGGAGAGAGGGGCCCGTGTTTTTATTTAACCCAAGGTTTATGGGTTTTTATAATAAGGTTCGAGGTTAAAATAAAATGAGAAGGGGCGAAGGTATATTTCAAATGGGGAAGGGGCTAAGAGATGGTGAGGTCGAGGTCTTATGCGGTCGAATGGGGCTAGGGCTTAAGCAGAGAGGAGCTTAAGGCCTGATTTATACAAAGAGAGGGTTTTACACATAAAATAGAGTTTTATGTATAATTTAAAGGACCCAATAGGATAAAATTCAGTTTTAAACCATGTAAAAAAGAGGGTTTTTTACATTGCTTAATATTTTTAAAGGAAAAATGATGAAATGAAGGGGACTAATGAGGGTTTTGAGAGAAGGGAGAAAGTGGGCTTTTCAGAGGAAGAGGGTTATGAATGAGGGTGAGGTGATGAAATGAGGCAAACAAACTAAATGATAAAAATCCCTTTTTTTGCAGTAGTGGGGTAGACCTTTTAGGAGGCAAGGAGAGGAAAATATAGAGAAAATATTTTATCTTAGGATAATGAAGGCAGTGAGATTTCTAGAACTCACAATATTTCTCAAATGTTGTTTCTAGAAATCTAGGATCATAATTTAGTCATCTTTTGATATCAGAAAAAATTACTGATGACTAAAAGTGGCTCCACTTGGGGAGGGAAAATCCCTTTTGGAGGTGTCTATAACTTTTGGTTTATCAATATTTGAGTTTCAGCAGACCAGTGTCCTTTCCATTAGGTAGATTTTCTTCTTTCTTTTCACTTGTTGATAATGCTTTTTAAGTGATGATCTTAACAATATGCAACATATGATTTCCCTTAACAACATTTCTACCTACCCATCTTACTTGCCCTAACATATTTTCTTCTTTGAGTGCACTTGAATTGGAAAAATCTTGACATTTTTATTTTTGACAACATAAATAAACTATCTACTTCTATCCTTATTGCTTCCAAGAGTTCAGATTAAACTAGTGAACCCTTTTTATTCTCTACCTACAATTATTTGACTGCCATGATTAAGCTGTTTGGAAATCTTGATTCTCTAAACTATTGAGAAAAATTTAAAGCATGGTCCAAATCAGGATTAAGCAGTGTGACTTACCATGGTTGTGGCATTGGAACAAGCTGCACACAAGCATTATTTTGCATAAAAAGTAACTTAGAAAGATAAGGTTGTGATCTATCATTTGTAATGCATCCTTATCTTCCTCTTTGGTTTTTTTTTGAGCATGTTGAACCAGTATCCTATCTTCCCTAATCTATCTTTCTTGATAAGTCAAGTTTTGAAATAATCTTGACAATCATTGTTTTCACTAACTTATCAACATATGTTTAGTCATCTAGCAGATATCATTTTGAATCAGTAGTGGCATTTAGGCTTGCACATTTTCATCAGTACTATTTTTTTTGGGTATGGGGCTATACCTCTTTTGAATTTTCCCTCTTTTTCCTTTCTTCCATTGTTTTTGTATTTTTTTTTTCAATATTTTATTATGCAATGTTTATGTACAATTGATGAAAGTTGTATACTAAGGGCTTTTACAATAATGGTCCTTGGGCATCCTGTCCTCAAAAGGATCTCCTAACATTCTTTCTCCATTCAGCTTTTGTATACAGACATCATAGTTACCTCTATTTTAAAGCATGGTATAAAGTTTTTTCCAAAAAATTTCAAACAATCCATGCTCTTCTTGGTATTTCCTTGAGTTTTGATTCTCAAATGTGTTTCTGTCGAAGGTCCTCCTCAGGTAAAAAATGTATTCTGTATCAGCTTTAAAACATATGATGATGTCACTAATGTATATCATAGTGAAGAAGTTGAAATCACGGGCCATGAATCCTTGAATATATCTTCAGTACTTCCTAGCCCTGGAAGCATTTGGTCAAATATGTAGCTTTTCCAAGGAATTTTGAAAATGTCTTTATGCTGATTGATCTGAGGTGGTATCATTTGATGATAACTTGAAACACTATTATGAATTGACACTTTTTTAGAAATTCCTACCCTTGGCAGATGATTTATTTTGGGAAAAGGGTATTCGTATTTTATGAAGGTTTTGCCTAGGTACCTAAAGTCTACACATCACCTGTATCTTTTGGTTTTCTTTATTAATGACACAATTTGCCTAAGGGTTTCATGGTATTTCTTTGAAGGTGGTCCTTTTTTAATAATGTCAGGGTTATAAGGCTTTAATATTTCATTTCTATATAAAAAAGCACCTTGAAGCTTTTTGCACAGCCTTATGTATTTCCGTTTTGTGTGTAAGGAGATAATTTAACCATTTTGGGTTTTCCTAGGCTGCCTAAATTATATTCCTCTATGTTAGTTTCAGTAGATATTTCTTTAGGGTCCATAGCAATATTTGCGGGAAACAATTCTTCTAAAGGGACAAATTTTTTTGATGATGAGGCATCTATGAAAGGCAAAAACATAAGACTCTCTTGATCCAGATTTCCAAAGGATTTTGTTCTGTGAGGGCATTTCAGTATCTCTGGATTTACAAAAGGGAATAGTTGTGTTTTTGAGATTTTCCCTTTATTTGAGCAACCTGGTTTAGTTTCTGAATTGTTTTTAGGTTTTAAAATTTCAATTTTAGTTTGCAAAAAATCAAATCTAGTTTTATCATCATGGGTTTTTTCAGAGCTGCTATGGTTTTGTGAGGGTTGATGAGGTTTTTTATTATTTCCCCACTCATTCATGAATGTATGATAGAGGGATAGGAGATTATAAATGCTACTAGGAGTCAAGTTTTCTAACCATCTTCTGGCTTCTACTTCTAAGCTTTGGGAAAAAATCCTCATTTCTATGGCATCTTCTTCAATTTCCATGAGGTCAAAAGTATCAATCATTTTATCTACATGTTGTTGGGCAGTAGTAGATTCAGTTCTAATGAAATGGGGAATTTTGGATTGATAATCATTTGGTAAAGGAACCAGAGGTTGTGGTAACACTAATGGGGCATACCATGCTGCCATGGTGGGAGTAAATGGAGGATTTACAAGAGGTGGGTTTGTGGAAGTGAAAGTGGGATGAAATGGAGTGTTTTGAACAGTGGATGTGTGGATGGGAGTGGTGGAAGTACTTGGACCAGCAAACTGATTATGAGCAGATTTGTTATGGAAAGATCTAAAGTGATGGAGAAGATGAAAATCAGGAGGAGTGGAAGGATATGCTTCTTTGCTAAAAGTCTGCTGCAAATCTATGGGCTGAAGGTCATATTGGTCAATATCACTATGTGACTTTGTTCTAAATAAGTTCTTTGAATGGTACAATTCAAAGTGAGGATCTTTCAAGACTGTAAGGATTTCTGGAATAGATCTTGTTCTTTGGATAGTCCTAATAGTAGTTAAATCTCCAGCTCTAGAATTTTGCCACAAAATATTTTCTGGATCATCAACTATTGTAGGAGGATTAGGGTCTGGATGAGATCTGGTATTGATCCTATGTGAAGCCAGATTTCAAACTCAACATTTGGAGAGGCTGAAAGTTTTAAGACTTTTGTCAGAAGGTTAACCTCTCACAGTGTTGATTGGACTTCTAAAATATGGTACTAGGCTTCTAAATTTCTTTAGGGTTGGTTTAATACAATCCTAAGGAAATCTGAAAGTACTAGTGTAGTAATAGGCCTACTGGGGCTAGTGGAGTTGCTAGGTGGAAATTTTTAGCTTTTTTGAAGGTAAATGTATATGGTCCACCACCAATAATTGAAAAAAAACCAATCTAGAGATTTTTTGGGGTTATCTGAGTTTCTTTTCTGTAGTTGTAAGTTTTTTAAGAGTTTTCTATGCTTGAATCATCATTTGGCTAAGATGATGAAAAAAACAAAGTCTACTCTATGGCCATCAGCTGAGTTTTATATGATTGATAATGGTTTTTGGAGTCCTAAGGTATACTTAGCTTGTCACTGACTCAGAAGGTCCCACCATGATCACTAGAATGTTGGTTCTGGGGATGAGGTGGCAAAAAAATCACTAGATACTATCAGTCAAGGGTTTTTGAATATTTTAAGGGTGTTTAAGCATGAATTTACTCAAAAGGTCCCACCGTGATCGCCATAATGTTGTTTCTGGGGATGAGGTGGAAGATAAATCACCAGATACTATCATTCAAGGGTTTCTGAATCTTTTAAGGGTGTTTAAGCATGAATTTACTCAAAATGTCTCACCATGATCGCCACAATGTTGGTGTCCCATGATTTGGTAGATTGGTATACCAAATGGAAAGGAAACATCGAACTAGTCTTTAGAGCCCTAGGACCTAGCCTTCTTGGACTTAGAGTGGGATCTCACTACTTGTTTGCAAAGGATATGAACTTGTTTTCTTTAAAGGGTTGATTTTAGGATAGTTATTAATTGTGGGGTTTTTTTGGTTGTTTTGGTTGGGCATAATGATCAAGAAGCATACGTAGAATGAGAAAATCTATAAGTCATTGGGAAATGGAGTCAAATGGAAGTCATGATAAGTTCATCAAAGGATCGGGGAGTATCATAGGGCAAATCTAACTTGGCTAGTGGATATTCAAGTTTTAAGGGGGGTTTATGAGATGGAAATCAATTGTAAGAATGAAAAGTAGGGTAAAGGGAAATTAATAATCCTTTATCATATGTACTTCTCAACAAAGGGACTTAAAATATCACAAAATCATGAAGAGGCAATCAATAGATAGGGAAAACCGTAAATTCTACAATCCACAGTTCAGTAAGTAATATCTCAAGACAACTTTTACAATGAAATATAGAAGGCGAGAAACTCATTTAAATTCTAGTGATTTCACCTTCAAGGATAGAAAACACTTAAGAAACACATATAACTGAAATCAGAGAAGAGGGAACTCCTAAACATCTTTGATTATAGTTATGAATATCTCTAAAACAATTAGTTAAGAAAGTACAAAGGGTATGATCGAAACAAAACCTCTTTGGCAGACTTTAAAGAATGGTACTTTAGAGATAGAATTCAAAAAACAGTGTTTAAGTGGCAGCAAATAAGCAGGGAAAACCATAAATCATGCTTGAAACCAATTGTATTCAAGTATTCATGAAATAAACAGGCTTAGGGGGTCCAGAAAGCAATTAATAATTCTCTAAAACATCCTAGCAGAAGAAAACATTAAGGCAATGAAGAATAAAACTTTTATTCTACTGCAAAAAAAAAGGTAGAAACATAATGAAAACAGGAAATAACAATAACAGAGAAGCACTTCACCAACAACCAAGCTCAGGGATCCAGTGATCTAGCTTCCTCCATCAACAAACAAATCACGACATCCACAAGTTCCAAGACTTCAATTTCTTTTCAACTTCCAAGAGACTATGTATTAATTCAAAGAGTTATAAAATGCCCACAAGATAATGAGTTCACATGCAGTATTTATGCTGCAAATGAGGAGGTGAAGCCTAAGATAGGGTTTTAGTATCATTTATTACAGAGTAAGTGCATTCCTAACCTGGAAGACCATGCAAGGCTCAAGGCAGGAATATGTACATCTACTTCTCTGTTTTAATAACTCCTATCTTAACTGCTAAGAGAAAAATAGGTGAATGTGTTGACTTTAAGGTTTATTCATAAATTTTCCAATATCTTTTTTGACAGATAAAATATCTCTGACTCAGCTCAATAACTGCCTCATGCTTTATTGAAGGAAACAAAGCACTTAGGTGGTTGAAAAATATCTTTGAGAGGAATAACTTCTGTGAGCTGAGTCTTTCAAATTATTCTTAGGTTAATCTGTCCTTTGTTCTATCTTTAATATTTTTCTTAAGCCTTAAACTTTGTTGTTATGCTTTTTTGTCTGCTCTTTATCACTCTTTCTTCAATTTTTTTTTTATCTCTGTTTTGTTCTCTTAATCTTCTAATTATTTCTTTTGATCCTTTGCCTTTATCTTTTCATCTTTCTGCTATCTTCTTTCTTTCCTTTGACATTTATCAATCTCTATTTTCTTTAATCTTATGTTTTTATTTGGCTAATCCTTTTATTTTATCTATTAATTAGGATTAGCCTTTTAACTCTTATGCTTTCTTCCTTTGCCATTTCTTGACTGTTTGTGTCTTCTGTGTGCAGGGGAGGCTGCTCTTTGTAGCTAGAGGGTTTATGATCTATCGATGAGCATGCTTCATCATCGATTAAACCCTGAGGAGGTCTCTGATTTCCCCAAATTCTGGATTAAGACCCTTGGATCGTCACCCAAGGTTTTATCTATCTTTTATGGACTATAGGAGGCCATTTTGGACCCTTTCCACCATGAAAAACCTGCACAAAACACAAACCCTTAGTAAAAAATCATGTGGGAGTAGGCTTGACTACATTTTCAGGGATTTTGGGTGGTCAGGAGGTGATTGTAGAGTAGGAGAGGGTGTAGGGGGCAGAGTTCCGAAGGCTAAACCAGGCGGAAATTCGAATGGAGGCGGGGAAATTGAATTTTGGGGAGGAGGTGAAAAATTAGTTTTGATAAACTGGAGTGGTTTATCGTGTGGATTAGAGGCAGTAAGTGGTTTGGGGTAGAATGGATGTGATACCATAGAGCGACTTCTGTGTGGTAGGGTGAAAACCACCCATTTCGTGTGGGTTGTGAAACTTTAAATCCATTGCAATTTTCTATGCGATATGCACTCGAGGCCATCAGATCTCGAGGAGGGAGATTGACAGTGCGGAATGATCTGTGGGAGTGGCGAGCAAGTTTGGAGGGTGGAGCCCAGGGATGGACGACATGGCAGGTTCCAATTGGATGGTGGGGTTAGCGGAGAGTGGGGCCCGTGCTTTTAATTAACCCAAGGTTTATGGGTTTTTATAATAAGGTTCAGGGTTAAAATAAAATGAGAAGGGGTGGAGGTATATTTCAAATGGGGAAGGGGCTAAAAAATGGTGAGGCCGAGGTCTTATGCGATCAAAGAGGGATAGGGATTAAGAAGAGAGGGGCTTAAGGCCTGATTAATACAAAGAGTGGGTTTTACACATAAAAAAGAGTTTTATGTATAATTTAAAGGACTTGATAGAATAAAATTTAGTTTTAAACCATGTAAAAAAGAGGGGTTTTTACATTGTTTAATATGTTTAAAGGAAAAATTATGAAATGAAGGGGATTGATGAGGGTTTTGAGAGAAGGGAAAAAGTAGGCTTTTTAGAGGAAGAGGGTTATGAATGAGGGTGAGGTGATGAAATGAGGCAAATAGAATAAATGAGAAATATCCCTTTTTTTCAGTAGTGGGGTAGACCTTTTAGGAGGCAGGGAGAGGAAAATATAGTGAAAATATTTTAACTTAGGATAATGAAGGCAGTGTGATTTCTAGAACTCACAATATTTCTCAAATGTTGATTTTAGAAATCTAGGATCATAATTTAGTCATATTTTGATATCAACAAAAAGTATTGATGACTAGCACAGTGGATCGAAGGGACTAGACGAAACCTCGTAGGATATTGAGGAAGTTATCTTTAATGACTCCTAGCCACGGTAGAATGTGTTGCGCAGGGATGTGCAAATGCATGACATTGTAAAATGTAAGAATTTGACCATTAAATAACATGACGAGAACCCTAGGAGTATCTTGATCCCCAAATATGAGGGCCAACACGCAATGTCCGGTCCCTACCTCACCATGCCCGACATAAAAAATCCATTAAAGATTAGACAGGTGAATATTGGCTCTGAATAACAACATAAAATGGAAAATATTGGAGACTACTGGGATGATGATACTGTAGCTAAATTTGTCGAGTTGCTGATGAAGTACCAAGATTTGTTCCCTACAAATTTTTTTGAACTGAAGGGAATGATCGACGAACTTGGGGTTATGAAGATCACCTTAAAGACGGATGTGCGACCAATCAAATAACGCCCATACAGACTGAATCCTTGGTATAAGCTAGAGGTGAAAGAATAATTGGACAAAATGGTGCGGCAGGCATCATTGAGCCAGTAGAAGAATCTAAATGGGTCAACCATCTGGTAGCGAAATATGGATTTATGTTGATTTGTAAAAACTAAATGATGCTTGTGTGCATGATCCATTCCCTACCCCATTATATAACAAAATCTTGGATAATGTTGGTGGCCAAGAGGCCTATTCCTTTACCGATGGGTTTTCTCGGTATCATCAAATATGGATTGTGCCAAAATATCGTAGTAAAACTACGTTTGCTGTGGAATGGGGGTCTTTCCAATATACATTAATGCCATTTGGATTGAAGAATTATCCTTATATTTTCTCGCACGTGGTTGTAGCTTCCTTCAAAGAATTTATCCACAAGTTATTAGAAGTATATTTTGATGAATGGAATATATTTGGACTCTTGAAGAACCAAGTCTCAAACTTGCGACTCATGTTGGACACTTGTAGGAAATACCAGATATCCTTGAACTTAAAAAAGTGTATCTAATTCTTTATACCATTTGGGATACTGTAGGGACATTGTGTGTCAACAAGGGTTGATGATTGAACCTACCAAGATCGCAGTAATAGTTAATTTGGAGGTGCCCGCGAACGTGAAGTAGCTGCGCTCAATCTTGGGGCACACTAGGTATTACCGGAAATTTATTTAGGGCTATGCAATGATCACTGCGCCTATGGAAAATCTACTAAAAAAGGATGTACAATTCTACTAAGAGAATGAGTGTCAGAAGAGCTTCAAGTTGGTAATAAAATATGGTTACTGCACCCTTCTTGGTCTTCCCAAACTAGTCGAAGGAATTCCATGGACATGTAGGTGCATTGTGCATTGCGCTCAAAGCCATGTTAGCGCAGCTAGGTACATGAGAAATAGATCACCCGCGTGTCTATGTGAGTCAAAAACTCTTCAATGCAGAACATAACTATTAAACCATGGAATGAGAGGGGCTAGCTATGGTGTATGCATTGTAGAAGTACTGCCACTACTTGTTAGGAGGCCACTTCCAGATGTTCACTCACCATTCTACTTTGAAATACATGGTCAAAAAACCTGTGTTGGGGGGGACGATTTGCTGATGGTTGTTATCATTTCAGGAGTATGATTTTGAGATTGTGGTAATGCTCGGATGCCTAAATGTTGGGCCAGATCACCTGTCGTGCGTTGAAACTAGTGAAGAATCAACCAACTTGGAGGATGGATTTCCCGACATGCAAATTTTTGCAATAAAGGTGGTTGATGGGAATTTCCTAGATATCATTCAGTTCTTGACTACCAGACGTGCACCTGATGAATATACGGTCTAGTAGAGGAAAGAAATCATAGCACACACAACTGACTTCACCATCATCGTCGGGCAATTGTACAAACTAGGTGTAGATGAAATGTTGTGCATGTATATCTTTGAGTATGAGAGACACATGATTCTGGATGAAGCCCATGGAGGAATCACTAGGGGTCACTACACTGATAAGGTGATGAAAAAAATATTTTACGAGCTAGCCTATGGTGGCCCACGCTGCATAGTGACGTTGCTACACATTTCTACACATACGATGTTTTCTAAAGGACAAGAAATCCCTCGCATTGAGATGAAATTCCCCTACACCCCAGATGTCTCTCAAATATTTTGAAAAATGAGCTATTAATTTTTTCAGCCCTATTAATCCCCCTAGAAAGCACAGTGGCATGCACAACATCACCATAGGAATGGATTATGTCACTAGATGGGCTGAAGCCAAACCTGTACCACACTGCACTATTGATACTGCCACACAATTCATATTTGAAAACATTGTGACATGGTTTGGATGCCCCAATATTATGATCAGCGATGAGGGCACACATTTTGTCAATGAAACCATCGACGCACTCGAAAACGAGTTCAAGATGCGCCATCAGAAGAGTACCCTATACCAACCACAGGAAAATGGTATTGTTGAATAATTCAACAAAATATTCGAGGCAGTTCTCACTAAAGTATGCAATGCTAACAAAAATTATTGGGATGAACAAGTACCTGCAGTTCTCTGGTCGTACAAGACGACCTGCAAGAAGTTGATGGGGCTAACACCTTTCAGGCTGGTGTATGGGAAAGAGGCGGTGTTTCCAATGGAATTCATCGTCCCCAGTCTGTACATTACAGCATTTACAAATATGGTGGAAGAAGATGTTCTATCAGAATGGTTGGCACAACTAGTTGTTATGTAAGGAGATCAGTTTCTTGAAAATTTTCACCAGCAAGTCCAGAAGGCGAGCGAAAAAGCATGGCATGATCGGCACATCAGACATAAGGTATTGCAGGTTAGGGATTTAGTCTTATTATACGATAGTAATTTTGCGCGCCACCCCGGGAAATGCGAATGCACTGGCTTGGCCCTTATGTTGTGAAGGAAATCACGGATGCCGATGTTGTGCGCTTGGCCACCTTGAATGGTCAATTCCTCCCCGGATATGCTAATGGAAGTCGCCTGAAGCCGTACAGGGAAAACACTATGCCCACACCCCAATAACTCAGGACGAGTCACATGTTTGTGTTGGGGGCCTGTTGGAGCGGGGTCTCGTGAGGCACAAGTTCCATAGCTCCATTTTGGGTAATATTGTATGTGCACGCTGTGCAAAAGGAGTCAAAGGGATTTGGGGTGGTCAAAGTCCCATCTTTTTGTGTAAATGGACTTAAATGTAAGCTATGGGCCTGAAATCATGGTTTGAGACCATAGTATCTGCTTGCTAGGCACATATAAATATATAGAAGATGTCTAAGTTAAGTAGTTGATGATTGTGAAATATAGCTTATGCTTTTACTTGCAAATATTCTGTAAGAGTCTCGTCTGGTTAGCGTTGGGTAAAAGGCTCCTGCTGGTGATGTGCATGGAGACCTAGTCCTGGCTGTGTACAGACTCTATTGGTTGTGTGCATAGAAGGGTTTTGTAAGGGTTTGGTAAGGGTTGTTGTGTAAAGAAGATTGATGTACTGAATGATATATTTGGAGATAACATAAGGAACTATTTTGGCAAACCTCTATCTTATGTATCTGTGTTGTTTATTGTTATTCTTTGTTGATATCACGTTGTTTGAAGTTTCTTATTATCTATTGCATTATATCTTTGGATAAATTATAATTAATTGTTGATAAATAATAGATTTTTTTAAGACTTTAATGTGATGTGACTTGGATCGGCTTCTTTTATGTTTGTCTACGCCAAAGTGATAGCAATTTTGTGGTATTTTGTTAATGTTTATGCATTATATGTGTGCGTATCTATATAAGTTTTCTATGGGTTTTTGTCGAGGACCACTCATTAATTTCTCCCTCAGGTTGCGGAAACCTGGTTCCAACACCCCCCATACTGCGTCCGATGAGACTTTGGTCTGTGCAAGCAGAGCAATACCGAAAGTGCCAATAGTTTGAGGGTTTGCTAGTTTATCCATAAAATCTGAACCTAGCTCAGGACCCCTCAAGCCAATAGACCCCCCCAGGGCAACTCCTCAAATACACAAGCCAAGGGTTATAGGAAGTAAAGAAGGACACCAAAAATTGGTACGAGTTTCATAAAAGCCCCACTTACAACATGCATGAATGTCGTGCAAAGAAGACACTAGTGGCCGAGCTGAGAGAATTAGAGACAAATGCATGTTCTGATTTTGAGGTTGAAGCTGACAAGGGTAAGAAGGTCATTCAAATAGAACCCACTACGAGGTAGTGACCACTAAGCTCCAAAAGGAAAAACCTGAAGATCCAGAGGAGGGGGAGCGCCTCTTTCACTCACAAAGGTGGCATTAGGGGAATTTTGAGGTCTAAAATGGCCTCCTAAGAAAAATGTACAACCAAAATAAAAATTTTAAGATCCAATACGATTAAAGATGATGATGTTAACCATGGGGGATGATTTACCATTTTTGGAGTAAAAAAGTAAAAATATTAAAAAATAATAAAGTAATAAAATAATAAAACTACTTTTTCAACTCGTATTTTAACCTTATCTTCGTAATGTTTCACTCAAATTTCAAGCAAAAGTACTCCTTGGATGCAAAATTTAATTCCTCATCCAAGGAGTACCCATTTTTCATACTTTTGATGGACTCTGCTACACGAAAAATGAGAAATACATGAAAAACGTGATTGTAATCACGTTTTTCATGTATTTCTCATTTTTGTGTAGCAGGTTCTATCGAAAGTATGCAACATGGGTACTCCTTGGATGAGGAATCAAATTTTGCATCTAGTTGTGTTTTCACTCGAAATTTGAGTAAACCCATAGGGAAATAAGTTGAAAATATGAGTCGAAAAAGTAGTTTTTTCATTTTTCCCTCTAAAATTTGATGATGTAATCTTATTTCATTTTATTATTTCCACTATTATTTTATAATTTCCTTAGGAGGCCCATTTTAGACCTCAAAATTCCCGTAATGATGAAGGGCTCGCTGCTACAATTCATTGTCCACAATGAGAGCCAAAATAACCTCATTTCAAAAGAGGCCATGAAGTGATTTGGCCTATCGACCAAAACACAATTGCAGTTGTACACCATTGGGTGGCTTCACCAAGGAAAATATCTCTATGTCAGCCAATAGTGTTGCCTTCCCTATAGCATCAATCCCTTCACGGATGAGGTAATGTTGATGAACCCTTAGTTAAACTGAGAGGGGGGGTGAATCAGTTTAATACATTCATGGACATTTAAAACTTTTTATTCAACTCATTTACACCTTCATTTCATAAGCGGCTTAATACATAATGTATCAAAAAACATAATGTGTGGACAATAAGTAATTAAACCGATTAAAACATCACATCAACAATTAATCATCAAGCACGTAGACAAAAGAAATAAGTGGAAACCCATAAAGTGAGAAAACCACATCTTATTATTGTTGTGATGCAAAGGAAAGCTCCAACTCCCTCTCACAACGGATTTTTTGTAGGCTCCAACCTACAGGAGGCTACTACCCCAAATTCTGCAAGCTACAACTTGCAAGGAAGCTCCAACTCCCATCTATTTTCTACAGGCTTTAACCCATAGGAGGCTCCTACCTCAACCAGCTACAAATGGACATCTGTCAAGCTACAACTTGATATGGAAGCACCAAATCCCTCACAGTATAATAAAATCTTATGCCGATTTACCTGGATATCAACTCTATTTTTCTCCTTCTTCAATGCTGCCCTTCTAGCCTTCAAATCTTCTTCATATCAGCTCTGGATCTACACAACATCTCTATATTTTCTCACTCATTCTTAGACTCTCTAACCTCTCTACACATATTACAATAACATCATTTATAGAGATCACTTCGTGGTTGTTTTCATTCTATACGGGAATATGAAGTGAACAGGCATGGTTGTTTGCCTTGGAGACTTGCCTTTGCATCACAAACAATATAAAATAATTAACAAATTTACAGTTACAATCAAATATTTCACTCAGCCCTTTCAACTTCTTATATTTACTGTGTGTTTGTCCTCTTCTTCTTGAAGTCCCTTTCTCTTTTATGTTTCTGTAGTTATATTCCAACTGTGTTGCATGACCACCTTTTTTCCCGACTCGACCCATGCTGCTGCACTGTTATGCACGAGCTCTGGGTCCTTTTTCTTACCCGAGCCTTTTATTGTTGTGTACAATCTTTTCCTTTTTTACCTGAGTCTTTTCTTCCGCATTTAGATTTTCTTTTAACACACTGCTGCAACACTGTTCTGCACGGGCTCTTGGTCCTTTGACATGCGTTCAGGTCTTTCCTTTGTGACCTGTGGGGTGTGTCCCATATGAACTCCCTTTTAATGCAGTGAAGTACAATATCAAAGTTTATTCCACATACATATGTTAGCAATCAAACAATGGATAATTTATAACATAACGCACATAATAGATGCGGTACAGGGGTTATCAGGTCCCACAATACTTAACCAATCATACTACATCGCACTTCCCTTTCCTACAACTTTTAATCTTTAGCACTAAAACATGTCTCATGTCTTGTGTGACATGAGATCGTATCGCATCGCATCCAACTTAACTTACCTTGTGAGCGTTAAGAACAAAAACATAAACTCTATGATGTGCGCTAATGCGTAGTGTTGACACTTGGCTCCTCCCTTTCACCACATAAAAACTTCCTAACCTTATCGCATCACAAACAAATTAACATAACTTAGAGCTATCTGCTAACATTTACGATGTGTGAACTCACAATTCACCATCCATTATTTATTTGAGCCCAGATCTAAGAGTGCTCACCTGGTCGCACTTCACACTTTATAAGATTTACTTTGTGGTTACCCTCTATTTCTTGTGATCTGCGATATTGCGCAGTGCTGACATGTTCCCTTCTCCACTTCGCATCGCATACAATTTATCTTACCTTACGACGACCTTAAGCACTATCTGCTACCACTTGCGATGTGCGAACTCGTGATTTTTCATTTGCCATTGATCTTTCGCCTTCACTTTTACGATCTAATCATGACCGTCCACTCATCCTTCACGTGGTTCTTCTTCATCTCTTCCACCTGCTCTGATCTCTATCATTAAATATCATAACTTTGATTCTGCGATTCGATCTTCATCGTCCAATCACTTCCTTTGGAATTCTTCTAAGTGCTCTCTGCCTTAGTCAATTTTTATTCTTTCAGCTGTCATCGCTCTGCACCACCAGGTCCTCCACACATAAACACTGTAATTATCGATTGCTTTCTGATGTGTGGTTAATAAGATATTAATTCAAACAGAGGATTGTGTAAGATCTTTGGTCCTTGCTGTGTATTGAAAATCTGATTGCCTTTCGATCCTGCCTTAGTATTTTCTGCCTTAGTTGATTTCTTTTCTTTCTACGACCTAATCATGACCATCCAATCATCCTTCACGTGGCTCTTCTTCATCTCTTCCACTCGCTCTGATCTCTATCGTTAAATATTATAACTTCGATTCTATGATTCGATCTTTGTCATCTGATTGCTTCCCTTGGAATTATTCTAAGTGCTCTCTGCCTTAGTCAATTTTTATCATTCCACCTGTCATCGCTCTGCACCACCGGGTCCTCCACACATAAACATTGTAATTGTCGATTGCTTTCTGATGTGTGGTTAATACGATATTAAATCAAACAAAGGATTGTGTAAGATCTCTGGTCCTCGCTGTGTCTTGAAAATCCGATTGCCTTTCGATCTTGCTTTAGTATTTTCTGCCTTAGTTGATTTATTTTCTTTCTACGACCTCCACTATTCTTTCAGCCATCATCTCTCTGCACCACCAGGTCCTCCACACATAAACACTGTAATTTTAGATTGCTTTCTGATGTGTGGTTAATACGATATTAAATCAAACAGAGGATTGTGTAAGATCTATGGTCCTCGATGTGTCTTGAAAATCCGATTTCATTTCGATCCTGCCTTAGTATTTTCTGCCTTAGTTGATTTCTTTTCTTTCTATGACCTCCACTACTCTACATCTCTGCTATCCTTCCTGAGATTTATTCAGTTTTTAAAAGTGATGATATCTCCTGAGCTTGTTCTTCTGTTTGTTATTCACTCTGACTTGGGAATATCACAATTGATGCACGTTCACAACTTTCCCCACGTTCATGACTTGACCCAAACATTCATGACTCTGCCCAGCACGTTCATGATTATGCCTTGTTGTTTTGCTAACTTTGTTCCTTTTCTTCCTTAACTTCCTTTGCTTCCTTTGCTTCTTTGCTACCTTTTCCTTTTTGTTTCCTTTGCTCCTTTGGTGCCTTTGTTCCTTTTCTGCCTTAACTACCTTTGCTTCCTTTGCCTCTTTTTTGCCTTTGTTGCCTTTGCTCCTTTGCTTTAATGATAGTTCAGGTGCTGCTCCTTTGTGATCCTTTTCCATCAATGATAATATTTCCAACAATCTCCCTCTTTTGCATTGATGGCAACACTTCCTCCAAGACTTCCTCCCCCTTTTATTCTGAGAGGTGTCTTTCTTCCTCTGCTTGCTTTTCAAAAGAGCCTTTCTTTTTCTGCTTGCCTTTCCTCCCCCTTTGACATCAATGGCAAAGGGTTTCACATTTCCCAGTGTAGTTTCCATCTTTGGATTATTTGTCTCTGATTTGTGTATATGCCTTCTTCTTTTGACTTTATACCTTGCTGCTCTAGATTGGTGTACCAGCGTTGTTAGGAGAACACTTTGAAAATTATTGAGAATACATGAATGGAGGGCATGCCACCATAGAATTTTCTGTAATTATATCCCTTACTGCTTGATAGAGGTGATATGTGATAGACTTTTGATGTACTTCTGTCATAATACTCTGATCTTGAGGACCTGTACCATAACATACTCTATAGATATTTACGAGCTTCATAGCTCTAGCTCTTCTGTGACAACTTTTATGGACTGCTCTACCCTTGGAATGATGCTTTCTTGTTTGATACTAACTATCACTTGTCTACTGCATTGTTTCTGTTCCTTATATTGCAACCCTTGCTGGTGTATTTCCATCATCATTTAATTTTTTTTTCCTGATCATATAAGAGAGTATCATCTGTAGACACTACTCCTAGTTTTTCTCTTAGATATTCAAATGGTTCTCTAGCAAGAGGTTTTGTGAATATGTTTGTTGTTTGTTCCTTTGTTGGTACATACTCCATATTTACTATTTTCTCTGCTACTTTTTCTCTGAGGAAGTGGTACTTTATTGGGATGTGCTTGGTTTTTGAATGAAGTACCGGATTTTTTGATATACTTATCGCACTTGTATTGTCACATTTGATAGAGATAGGTTTAGTGATGCTTACCTTCATGTCTTGGAGATTTTTTTCATCCACATTACTTGAGTGCAACAAAATGATGTTGTTATGTATTTCGCTTCTACAGTAGACAGAGAGACAGATGTTTGCTTATTACTTAACCATGCCAACAGACTTTCTCCCAAATAAAATGCACCTCCACTTGTTCTTTTTCTTTCATCTGCACAACTGGCCCAATCTACATATGTATATGTTGTCAATGTGATGTCTTTGATTTTTGGATACCATAGGCCATAATGTGTAGTTCCATGTTGGTATCTAAATATCCTCTAGATTGTTAGCAAGTGAATTTTTCTGGTGCTGCTTGATATCTTGCCACAAGTCCTACTGCCAACATAATGTCTAGTCTAGAGGTATTTAGGTATAGCAGACTTCCTATCATAGATCTATAAAGTCTTTGATCTACATCTGTGGATCCATCATCAGCACATAACTTGCATCCAGTGATCATGGGAGTTGACACAGGTTTTTAGTCTTCCATTTGGAATCTTTTTAACATATCTCTTAAATATTTTTCTTGTGAAATGAATATGCCTTTGTTATTTTGTAGAATTTGAAGTCCTAGGTAGTAGGTAAGCTCTTCAATCATAGACATCTCAAATTTTTATTTCATCTCTTCTGAAAATCCTTTTACTAACTCATCCTTATTGCTACCAAAAATGATGTCATCTACATATACTACTACAATTAAGAGTTCATTTTCATCCACCTTTATATACTGATTTCTGTCCACTCCTCCCTTCTTGAAGCCTTATTTTTGAAGGTATTTGTCTAGCCTGGAATACTATGCACATGTTGCTTGTTTGAGACCATATAGGGCTTTCTTTAATTTGCACACATAGTCGTGTTTATCTACTAAGGAAAATATTTCAGGTTGTTCCCTGTAGACTTCTTCCTCTAGATCTCCATTCAAGAAGGAAGACTTCACATCCATTTCATATACCTTGAAATCATGACAGCATGCAAAATCCAAAAACATTCTAATTGCTTCTATTCTTGATACAGGGGAAAAATTTTCATCATAGTCGAGTCCTTTGATTTGAGAGTATCCCTTAAATAAAATTCTGGCTTTATTTCTGATTACCTGACCTTGCTCATTCATATTATTCTTGAATATCCACTTTGTGCCAATGAAATTTTCCCAGAAGGTCTTGGAATTAACTCCCATGTCTTGTTCTTCTCAATTTGGTCTAATTATTTTGTAATATTCCCAATTCGTCATGAGCTAGTTGGAATATTAAATTTTGTTTTTTCTTTCTTTCCTAATGAATAAGAGGATATGGAGATCCATAAATCTCCTTAAATAAGAATAAAACCAATGCCAATGTGAAAGGAAGACATCTTGGTAGCTTAATTGAGCACCCTTGTGTGTGAAAAGGGGCTGGAACGCCTTAAATGGGTCAAATTTGACAAAATAAACCTCGTTTTCATGGAGAGTGGAAATTTATGGAGGGACAATGTAGTTTCAGATGGAGACTCTTTGCATGGAAATAGTGTCATAAATGAATGGGGCTTACGGTTAAGAAGCTCATAAATTATATAAGGAAGAGGATGGTAGCCATATTGGATGGTGTTGATATATGTTTATGTTTTGATATATGGTTTGTTTAGACATATAGCTTTCTTCAGCTATTTAGCTAAGATTGTAGTGGAATTTAGCACAGGGTGTTCCTGATAGGGAATCCCACCTCTTTCCTTGAGAGGCCTCTAGGAAGAGTTTTCACTACATTCCACTATCAGGCATTTGGCCAAAGCTTCAGTCTTAATGTACATCGCAGTTTCTGTTGAGAGGTTGTGTTTTGTTTCAGGCCAGAAGTTGTTGAGGTTTGATTTAGGAGATTCTTGAGCTAGATCTCATCGGAGGGAGGATCCTTTCTCTTGGGAGGCTAGTGAATAAGGCCCTGGACCTTTATTGACACCTTTGACATCAGGCCATAGTATTTTTATCCCCTACATCGCAGTATCAGTTTGGGTCTATGTTATTTTAGGGAGGATTTGCAGGGGTATTTGCAGTAGGTGATTTGGGAGGTGATTTATTCAGTGAAGGGGCCAAACTTTCATCTAGAGGATCCATTGGAGGAGAGAAAATTCATTTTCATATCAGCTTTAGCCATTTTCTCTTCAGTCATTTGTTGCAGCATACTTTCAGCCATAGGGCTGCAACTCATTTTGTATTATTGGGTGTTTTTCCTAAAGACCCTCTTAGGCTCTTTTTTGGAGGTTCTATAGAGCCCAAATCTTCATTTTTGTATCTATTGTGGCATATATCAGCCCCATATATTTGATGTACTCATTTTCTATAGTATTTCTTCTATGACTACGATGTAGCAGTCTTCTGTCATTTTGATATATAGTAGCAACACCTCTTTTGAGGGTTTTGTCTATTGGGGGCTTGTTCTATCTTGTATTATGTTTTGTGTCCCAGTATTCTATACATATTTTTTGTTGTTATGATATATAAATAAGCTCCATATTGGTCTCCATTATTTATGTTATGACTTGCACTGCTTTTTCCAACATTATGTGCCATATTTCTCCTTTTCCAATTTGGGAATATTACAATGGTATCAGAGCATAATATTGGCTTAGCCTATGCATCTTAAGCCAATATGTCATCAAAATAAGGAGATCCTCTCACATATAGAGAAAAGAGGTATCTCAACAGAAGAAGAAACCAGAAGTTTTATTATACAGATGATAAACAAGACAAGGGTAAAACCCCTTTATCAGGAGAAGATGAGGAGAAGGAGTTTCCTAAGATTCTTCTTTGAACTATGCAAGACATTTCTAGAGAAATAAAGGATATGAGGATGGATAGATACAAGGTGTTATCACAAAATTGCACTTGATTGGCTGCTAATCAAACAAATTCATGTAACTGTTTCAAACCAACTTGTGACTGAAGCTTAACCTCTTCAGTCTGAGAGGGATCTCTTAAAAGGGGTTAATGATATTTGATTATGATGAAACTAGATGGCTAACTCTACTTTGAAAATAACTTGCTTATGATGTGTGTAGGTTGAAAAGAGTATAAGTCTACAATAATTGGGCTTATGGAGTCAACAAGTTCAGTATTTTAGTGGTAAGTTCACTTGACATGGAAGCTAAGGCAGGTAAGAGTTTTTAGTGGAGGTAAATCACTCATGAAACATAAAATAACATAGTCAATTCATCAATAAAGGAAGTTAGAGCATACACCTATGAATTCTGAGTATTAAAGATGAAAACCACTGCAAATGGTACACATAGAAAGTATAGATCAAGTAAGCACTAAAAAATCCATGAGAATTTCAGGTTGGTCAAGTAAAAGTCCTATGTATTACTGAAAACTGTGAAATTACATAAAACTACACTATTGCCAAAAAATCTCCAACCCCTTACAAATTCGAATATCTGCCCTTTAATAGACTTGTTACATGAGAGATGATCTACCTCTTGGCTAGATTCATTTAAATATTCCTAATGACACATTTCATAACAATAAAACATGTGCTTTAGTGATAAAATGACAGCTACACTTGAAACAATCCTTTTCCTAATAGGACTCAAACTGGTACTTATTCCATCAACTACCCTATCTCCTAAAAATAGTTACATCTTTGACAAATAATCCTTCACATGTTCGAATAGGCTGTGATAGAACTCATCACTACATGACATCTTAATTATCCTCCTCCAAATCTTGAAACAAACCCTATTTTTAAGGAAATCTCGTCCTTATCTTTAATGAATGGTTTGGTTGATGAGTTGTTTTCATCTCATGATCTTCAAGTCTTGGATGACTGCTGGCATAGTCCTTTGACCCTTTGAAGGTATTCACCTATCCAAAAATGCCCAAAAATCTTCTCATAAACCTTCAACACAATACGCTATGAAAGTATGTCAGTTTCGTAGCGTACTTTCGTAGCATACAAAAAATGACCTCTGCCATCACAATTTTTGTTTCTTTTATCTCGCATTGTCCTCATCATGCCTTGATACATATTCCATATCATTTTCACCTCTTGGAAGATTCCCAAAATGGTTTTAAATGCAAAAACAAAGCTATAGGTCGTTTCATAGAGTTTTCTTGGCTTCAAGCCTAGGAAACACTACGAAACTGTTGAAACCAGTGAAAATTCCAAATTTTTGCCTAACTTCAAAAATATGCCTTCCAGCTGTAAAAACCTTGCTTCCAACATTGATCTGTATTTATGCAGGAACACAAAAAAATAAACATATAACCATAAATACAAATATTCAACAGAAATAACACTTCATTTCATTAATATCAAAGAACTGAAATTTGCTTACAGACAGAATGGAAATAAACTAGCTAAGTGCTGGTAGCTTATCTCTGAGAAGAGATGTGGTGGCTATAGGCCTCTGAACTGAGTTAAAATGAGGCTTGAGGGCCTATTTATTATTTATAAGCAATGGAAAACCCTAAACGTCCAAAAACCTAACCCTAGGAGATGAAGCTCCAAAACTATGGGCCCCGTTTGGGTAAATTGGTGTTTCAACTTCTCGGGGATGTAACTTTGGCATACTATCTTCGTTTGCTGCATATGATACATCGTTAGAAAGATATATCTGAGGAATACAACTATTGCCACAAATATCAATTCTAAAATGGAATCATATTTTCTAGACAAACGATGCCCAAAAACTTTCATTTAGGGCCTCAAAACGGCTCCGGAAGTTCAGGACCCGAAAAAATGTTAAAAATAGTAAGTTGTGCTGAAACTAAAAAAATGAAAGAGAAAATGGTGGGGCCCCAAGTGGAATAGGCGTGTGGCCACTAATATCCACTTGGATCATTCCTCCCCCCTTAGGAAGCAATGGTTCCCATTTCGTTGAGTTCCTCCATGAGATGAGGAAACTTTTGCTGAACTTGTTCCCTAGTGAACCAATTTCCTTGGTGCAGGGGTTGGCCAGCTTTGACAACCCGATACAGTTGGATCATCTGTTGGAAAGTGTTCTTTATTTGAATTTCCATGATAAAATCTATGGTGGAATGTTCCATGCATTCTAGGTTTAACTCTTTTGGTGTGAGTTCTTCTACAATGTCAGAGGTGTCCAGTAGAGGTGGGAAGTAGGGACGAAGGCGGTCTACATTGAATACTGGGTGTAGACGAAGGAATGGTGGAATACTAAACTCAAAGGCATTGTTCCCTACATCCTTGGTGATGGTGTACGATCCATATCAGAGCAGGTGAAGCTTGTGGTGGGGTCCAGTGAGGCGCTCCTTCTGCAAATGTAGCCACACTTTTTCACACACCTGGAAGTTGTGTGGCACCAGATGTTGATCATGTCGTTTCTTGTACTTAGCATTGGATCTGTCAAATATTTCATGAAACTAATGGCAGATGTGCTGAATGCACTTGATGAAGTGGTTCGCTTTGTCAGCTTCAGACTGGACATGAGCCGAATCGACCTAAGTGGTCACAAATGGCATGGCTACGTCAATGGGACATAGTGGCTGGAATCGCAAGCCCACCTAAAAGGGGTTGTGGCCGATTGAGCTGTGGAGAGCCCAGTTATAACTGTGTTGTACATAGGGGAGGCTCTCATCCCATGTGCGTGGATTCTTTGAATTTTAAATACGTAGAATGTGTACAATCATCCTATTGGCGACCTCCGTCTGGCCTTCAGTTTGAGGATGGAAAGATGTGGACCTGGTGAGCTTGGTGTTCAACATTGACTAAAGGCTGGACCAAAATGTGTTGAGGAACCTGCTATCGTGATATGATATGATAGACTGTGGGATCCCAAAGTGCACCCACACTCGTTCAAAGAAGAGTTTAGTAGTGGCTTCTTCTGTGATATTCTTCTTGCAGGTTGCCATGATGGTCATCTTCGAGAATCTATCGACGACCACAAAAACATAGTAATTTCCATGCTTAGTAGAAGGAAGGTCTGACATTTAATCCATGGAGATGGATTCCCAAGGTCGAATCATGGGTAGGTAGCGGATTATAGAGCCCTTGCTTCTTGATGGTCGGTTTGGCAATGGCGCAAGTAGTGTAGGATTTGATGTACTTCTCGACATCCCGTCAAAGGTTTGGCCAATAGAAATAATTCTATAGTACTGTCACTATTTTGTCGACCCAAAAATGCCCAATGAATCAAATATAGTGTGCTTCCCATATCATCTTGGCACGCTCGATTGAAGGAATGAAAAGGTGTCCCAGGTGACATAATAATGCATCTTGGAGGTGAAAATTTGGAACTTGCGTACCCCCCAAGAGTGTCTTATATGTGTGGCTGAATTCTGGATCGCTCTTGTAGAGAAGCAACCAATCAAAATTCTCGTGCCCACAAGAGTTGAGAATGGTTTTTATGGCCACGATTGGTGGTCGGCTGAGGCAGTCTGCAACATTATTGGTGCTACCCTTCTTGTACTTGATGTTCAAATGAAATTGTTGCAGATATTTGGACCAATTTTGATGGCGATTTTTCTACAACTTCCCTTGTGTCTGTATGAACTGTAGGGATCGGTGGTCTATGTGGACAATTGTCTCCTTCCCAAAAATGTAATGCTTTCATTGTCGACAAGCCTGCATAATGGAATACATTTATTTGTCATAAGTGGGATACTTTCAAACTGTGTTGGACAATGTCTCACTGTGATATGCCACTGGATGCCCTAGTTGAGTGAGAACTACCCCAATAGCATAGTCAGAGGCATCTGTCTCAATCTTAAATGGTTGTTGCAAGTATGTTAATGTGAGCACTGGGGAAGAACAGAGGCGACGTTTCAATTCTATGAATGCCTTCTGTTGAGATTTCGACCAAAATAATTTTGCTTTCGCTCCTCCCTTGGTGACCTGACTCAAGGGACAAGTGATATGAGAGAATCCCAACATGAACCTGCAGTAGAAATTAGCAAGACCTAGAAAGATGTGAAGCTCTATTAGAGTGGTTGGGGCTGGCCAATTCTGAATGACTTGGATCTTGGCTGGATCCACATGCACCCCCCTTTCATCAATAATGTATCCTAGATATTGAACCTAGGTCATTCCAAAAGTGCATTTCTCCAAATTGGCACACAACTTGTGTTGTCGTAGTGTTTGGAGAACTTCCTAGATGTGGTGGAGGTGCTCTTCCCAAGTCTAGCTGAAGATCAAAGTGTCATCCAAGTACACCACTACAAATGAGTTGGTGAATGGACACAAGATGTCATCCATTAACCTCATGAAGGTTACGGGAGAATTATTCAACCCGAAAGGCATGATGAGCCATTCAAAAAGGCCTTCCTTGGATTCGAAGGCAATCTTCCACACATTAGAGGGTTTGATTGGTACTTGGTGATACCTAGACTTCAAGTCGATCTTTCTTTAATATTTTTCCCCTTTGAGTTGGTCTAGGAGGTCATCAATCCGTGTGATCGGGTCCCTATTCTAGACAGTGATCTTGTTCAATGCCCGATAGTCAATACAGAGTCTCCAAGTCCCATCCTTCTTCTATACCAACATGATCGAGCTCCCACATGGCGATGAACTTGGCCAGATGTGACCTTTTTGCAATAGCTTCTGAATCTGCCTCTTGATTTCATCATTCTCCAGAACATAGTGCCTACAGATCGGCCCATTGGGTAGCGGCACACCTGGGGTCAGGTCAATGGGGTGGTTGACCTAACAATGTAGAGGCACCTTTGTGGGTGAGGTGAAGATGTCCCCGTACTCCTCCACAACCTTGTCCATTTATTGTTATTGTGCAGAGGAGCCATGTTTGGAGGTCGTGGCCACAGTGTTCTTCTTGACCCGGGGGCGGATCATCAGGAAAACAATTTTCCTGGTTTGGGAAATGAGCTTGATGCATTGTTTTGCAGTAACCAAAGAGATAGTGGGAGGTGGTGGTACTTTTGGTATCTTGTACAACTTATTTACCAAAGTAACAATAACAACGCAAGGTCGGGACTCATACATAGCATGTTTCTTCCACAAGTATGGTTGGCCTAATAATACATTAGAAACATCAATAGGATAAATGTCACACAATACCTCATCCATGAAGGGCTTGATGCTATAGGCAAGGCGACACTATTGGCTGATGCGGAGATCCCGTCCTTGGTGAAGCCACCAAATGGTGTATGGTTGTGGGTGTGCTGTGGTCGGAAAGACCAATCGCTTCATGACATCTACTGAAATGAGGTTCTTTTGGCTCCCATTGTCGACAATGAACTATAGCAGGGAACCCTTTACCCACATTTGGGAGTGGAAGAGACGCTCTGCCTTCTCTGGATCTTTTGGTTCCTCCTTCTGGATATTCACAGTGGCAATAGTGGCGTTCGACTCCACATCAATAATCTACTTCCCTTTGTCATTCCCCTTGTTAGGTTATGATTCAGAGTTGGAGCATGCATTTTATTTAGAAGCCCTCATCTTGACCACCCGTGACTGCTTGTCCTGACACTCACTTGTGTTGTGAATGGAGCTCTTATAGAACTCACACCACTTTCTCGTGTCCTTCTTTGGCTTCGTGGTGTTGTTCTTTGCTTATGGCTTTGGCAGGTTGTCTTAGGCTACCATTCCTTGGATTTTTCCTTTGTTCTGTAGTTTGGGGGAACCTTTCCCTTGATTTTGATTCATGGATCCAAAGTCTCGCTTCTTCTGTTTGAATTTCTTCTCAATCTTGGCAGCATACCGGTATGTTGTACCAAGCGAGGAGATGTCGAGGAACTCCATTTCCTCCTAAATGTATCTGTGCAGACAACTGCGATACTTTAGCACCAAATTTTCCCCTAAATATTTGATATCCAACTTTGTATGTAGGGTATGGAACAGATTCGTCATCTCATGCACATCTTGATCCCTTTGTTGCTGCAGCATGGTCCATTGTATGTACTTGTCCTCATATCTCCCCACGGGATAGTATTGTTCCTTGATGGCATCTCAGAAAGAATTCCAAGTGGGTATGGCTGAGAACAGAGAGGGTTCCGTCTCATCCTTTTTATCATAGTAGGTTTCCCACCAGTCCTTGACATGGGGGGTAGGTTTGAGGAGTGAAAAAATAAACTTCTCCCAGTCAGAAAAGTCATGAACCGAGAAATATCCTTCTAATAGATTAAACAATATATCTATGACATCTACATCTATTTGACCCTAAAATATGGGAATGTCAAATTTTATTTGTATCATAAAGGGATTTGTGCCACCAGAGTGGCTCTTGGATGTAGATACGCTGCCGGTAGGCAATCGTCAAAGGATTTGGGCAAAGTTATCCATCATCGCATTCCTTTTTTTTTCGAGGGCCTCTTAGAAAATTAAATATTACAGAGCAATGAAACATATAAAATATGGGGAAAACACAAGCACAAACCAGAGAGACACAGATATATGTGGTTCACCCAGTTTGGGCTACGTCCATCCCAAACAGCCAGTCCTTCCTTTCTATTATCCAGCAAAAATGAAGAGACACAACCTACAACAGATCCACTGTAATATCCTATGTTCTCTCTCACAATCTCCCTATCTGTTTCTCGCTCTGAGAATACACGCACAATCCATAGCTGCAATAAAATACCCTCATAAAAGTGAGGGGTTGGCTTCTAGAAAAAAAACCCTAAACTAAACATAACTTCTACCGTCAGATCATCTGCCTAATGAATGGCCCATATTGACTAGAAATTACTATACTTTTACAAGGCAATTTTACATCTGTTTTTAGCTTCGGTGGCACTACCCTCGAAACCCCCCACCAAGGGGGGGCTCCATAAAGTCACATCCGCCCCCCTTGGACCCCCACAGGCAGCGTTTAATTACAGGCGGCGTTGCCGCCCCCATTAAGGTACAGGGGTCCAATGCTGTGATACAAAATAAACAAGATAATTAGGCTCCACACCCAATAGGGCCTCCTTGAGAAATATTTTAATAGGATCCCCTACTCCCTCATCTTTCTTTTCATCCCCCATGGGCATCCGTCGAAGTTTGTGAGGCTAATCTTGCAAAGGTTCCACCCAATCGAGCCCTAACTCCTTATACCCCGACCTCGTTGGGGACATGCAAAGAAGGATTGAGAAAAAACAGACCACTCTAATACCACTGATCCAGATTTATGTAGGAATGCAACATAATACACATATAACCATAAATAAAAAGATGTAGCGGAAATAACACTTCATTTCATTAATATCAAAGAACTGAAATTTGCTTATAGACAGAATGGAAATAAACTAGCTAGGGCGCTGGTAGCTTATCTTTGAGAAGAGTTGTGGCAGCTACAGGCCTATGAACTTAGTTACAATGAGGCTCGAGGGCATATTTATTATTTATAAGTAATGGAAAACCCTAAACGTCTAAAAACCTTAACCTAGGAGATGAAGCGCCAAAAATATGGGCCTCGTTTGGGTAAATTGGTGTTTCAACTTCCCGGGGACATAACGTTGGGATATTATCTCTGTTTGACGCACATGATACATCGTTATAAATATCTATCTGAGGAATAAAAATATTGCCATGAATATTGATTCAAAAATGGAATCATATTCATAGAACAAACAATTCCCAAAAAACGTCATTTAGGGTCTCAAAACGTCTCTGGAAGTTCAGGACCCGAAAAACTTCTAAAAATCGTAAGTTGTGCTGAAACTGAAAAACTGAAAGAGAAAATGGTGCGGCCCCAAGTGGAATAGGTGGGTGGCCACCAATATCCACTTGTATCAAACATGCCATTGATATTTCAAAAAATAAACTGACTCAAACTATGAGTCTTGAGGTGTTCTTCCTCATTGATGATGAGTTGAGCTATTGGCTCCTCAACTACTGTCATTTTTAGGCCTTTCTTCTCTAGCTCCTCATTGATTAGTTCTAGTTGTTCTTGGAGATCTTTAACCTAATCCTTCAGCTTTCTGTTGGTAGATTTCAAATGCAATTTTATTATTCTGACAGGTTTCACCTCTTTCCTTAGTGGCACAATCCATTTGATTAATTGTTGTGTGTTGTCTAGGGTCTTTGATACAATTTCAACCTGCTCTTCCCAAACCTCTTTCATCTTTTCAAATTGAATATTCTGGATATTATGTTTCCTTGCCTCCTTCTTCACGACTTCTATTTCATGATTAGCTAACTTGAACTGGTCTTCAAGGAGTTCAAACTCTATTTTTTCAATTACTTTCTCTTTTCCTTTCTTTGGCTTGCTAATTGGATCTTTCTTTGCAGGTGATGAGAGATCAATGATGTCTTGTTGTGGCTGGAATGTGTGAGTGGGTAGATGAACCTCTTTACTGCTCTCCAACAACTTTCTAGCATGCCTTGTGATGGGCTTCCTAGCCTGGAACATAAAACTTGCATCTTCACGTTCAAACTCTAGCTTCTTTGCATATTTAGCCTTCTTGAGTTTCTGTCCACATTCATCTATATTCTCAGCCTGAACTATAGGAGTCTCTTTAATATCAATGGCATGTAGTATGTCTTATAAATTTCCTTTAGCCACTATTTTGTCTTCTAAAGCCACTATTTGACTCCTTGTAATCCTTTTGCTTCCTTGTTTACTCACAACTTGTTCTTGTTTTGGAGGTTTGATCACTATTGACCTTTTTTTTGTAGGTGGAATAGTGGGTGTATCAAAACTCTACAATTTCTTTGTTTCCATCATGACTGATTCACTTTTCTCTGCTCTTGCTGGTTCAATTTTTTCTTCCACTAAAGGTGATGGGATACCCCTAGGTTTAGGAGTTCTTGTAGGGGTAAGAGTATCCATTTCAAAACCACTAACAAACAAGAAAGAAGACTAGTCTCTGCCTAGTCTTTGGAGCTTATATAAAACCAACAATTTTATTAAACCAAGATGAAACAATGAGGTTTCACTTCCTTCAAATTTTGCTTGGACCTTACCTGCCATTTTTGCTAAAATTATGTGTAAATAGAAAGGAATATCAAGAGATATCTTATCAACAAAGTGTACGAGTAGCTTGAAATGGTAAGAATAGACTTTATGGTATCTCCCTTCACAAGTGAAATATTTTTCAATGATAACCAAAAACTTTGAGAAATTATCCTTCATGCAGCTCCTTGGAATGGCATTTGTAAGGTCCATTTCACTATTTTCTGGCTCGATAAACTCTTTACATTCCTCCATGTTCAACTTTAACCCTTTGAACCATTTTTCTTGTCCTCTTGGAATCCATGTTGTTGCTACAATGACCTCTGGTTTAATGGTGAGATTCAGCATCCCCACTTTAGTAGTTGTTCCACTGAAGTTTAGGGAAAATTATTTGGAACCCTGTACATGGCAGAATTGTAGTCTTTCACAAAACTGTAAACATCCTATCCTTCTAAAGTCTTCTATAGATGTTGGCTCTTCATTTATTAAGTTCATATTTGATGGCTCATATCTGAGACATTGGCCACCCTTATTTGTCTTTCTTTTTGCAGCCATAGTTTCTATAGTGTCTTCTCTGCTTTGCTTGATAATTCTCTGCCTCGCTTTATCACTGATATCTGCAAACCTTTGAAAATACCAGCCACCGTTTTGGCCTAATGAAACAGCTCTCCAGAGCTCAATATCACGCAAATAAGGAATGAAGAATGAGAAATGACTTAATTTGGAAATATTTTGAAGTTCGATGCTCACTCATAACACAATGATGACTCATACATGCTTAAAATGGTGATGATGACTTCAGCCCTGACCATGTACCTTGATATTTACCCTAACTGACTCGAATGGTATCTAAATTATCCTTTTCAAATAATTTTCTGACACCTAACAACAAATTTGACATGACAGACTCGAAACCTCACTTTTGTAGCATTCCTAGTGTATTTTTGGGCATTTTCTCTACAAAAGTATTAGCAGTTCGTAGCGAAAAATGAAATTCTCCTATGTATTTCACTACGAAAGTGTGGTTTCTCAGCTAAAATGACAGTTTCAATGCTCTAACCTCGGGACTTGAAAAATGTCAGAAAATTATGATTGATGTGACATGAAGGGATTTGAATGAGAGTGGGTTTAGACCTTAGGATAGACTAAATAAGAGAAATTTAAAATTTTCCTTGACGAAGTAATGAAAAATTAATCCTATAACCATACCTTTGACACATGAACCTATATGAATTTGTCAAATGATACTTCATTTTCTCTGAGTGATAACAGTGGCTCCACTTGGGATGGTATGCTCCAGTGTTACACCAAATAACCTATAGTTCCAGTGCTGCTATCCATCTTCTTTAAAACGAAAACAAAAAAACTCTAAAATTTGCCAAGATTTTTCTTCAAACTCTAATGGCCTTCACCTCGGGCTCAAGCTTGATGATCAGCTTGTCATTATTAGCAGAAAAACATATAAAATGGAATATATACAATGGAATGAATGATCAATAGAATTTAAGAGGAATAGTGCTTCAAAAACCTGCCATTGACAGGCCCTCCAACACATGGTTGTCCATCCATCTCCTGAAAAATGTAAGTGTTTTGCCCATGAAATGTAACTACTCTGAATGGAACTTTCCAAATGTTCTCAAACTTACCATGTTTCCCCTTCTCTTCAATCCTGGCCTCCCATTTCAAAACCACATCTTGGATTTGAAAGTTTTCTTCCTTGGCCTTCTTGTCAAATGTCTTCTTGATTATATTTTGAGATTGTTGATTACTATTATAGACTTCCTCCCTTTTCTCTTGTAAAGCTATCAACTGATTAATCCTCCTTTGAATTTCTTTTGGCTCCTCCTCCAATCCTTGCAGTAGCTTCATGACAGGCACTCCCAAGGATGTAGGAAAGATAGCTTCAACTCCATATACCAACTCATAAGGTGAAGTTCCAAGTGAATTCTTTGTGCACACTCTATTGGCCCATAGAGCATACTTCAGCTTCAAATGCCATGACTTCTTATTTTCCCGCAACACCTTCTTAATAATCCTCACAGTGATCTTGTTAGAAGATTCAGAAAGACCATTACCTTGTGGATAATATGCAGTAGAATGCCCAAGTGAAATGTGATATTGATGACAAAAACTAACCATCTTATTAGATTTGAATTCTTTTGCATTATTAGTGATGATCTTCATAGGGCAACCAAACCTAGACAATATATTATTTTCCAAAAATGAAATGATAACTAAATCATTTGCTTGCCTAGTTGGGATTGATTCAATCCACTTGATGAGATAATCAGTTGCTATGAGAATCCATCGATGTTAACCTGAAGATGATGGATGAACCTCACCAATAAAATCGAGTCCCCACTGTTGAAATGGCGCCTCAACATAGATAGACATCAAGGGTAAAGGTAGAAGCTTCTTCTTACCACAAAAATCTGGCATTCATGGCAGGAAAAAATCTTTTTGTAAACATATTTAAACATTGTAGTCCAATAATACTCTGCTCTGAGAATCTTATTTGCTGTAGCCTTCCAATAATGATGACCTCCACAATCTCCTTTGTGAAATTCCTCAATCACTTTTTCGGCCTCCTCTTCCAGCAAACAATTCAAGAGTACCACCGGTATCTTTCCAATACATATTTTTGTCAATGATGCAATACCTCAAAGAATTTAACTTCACAAATATTGCCTTTGAATTTTTCAACTCATTAGGTTCTCTATGATGATTTAAGACAAAAACAATGTCTTTGTACCAATCTGAAATGATGTAATTTTCTTCAATGGGAATCAACTCTTCATCTTCATCTGAAATTTCTACAATTAAGTTCATGCCAAGATAGTCAAAGTTTGACTATGCCATCAACTTTGCTAGGCATTGACCTTTGACCAATTTTGTTGGCTTGATCTCTATATCATATTCCAGCAAGTTAGCAATCCATTTCCTTCTCTTACCATCAGGATCAACTTGAGTTAGAATGTATTTCACAACAACATTAGGAACAAAAGCTATAATATGAGAATGCAGAATGTAAATTTTGATATCTTTGATGGCCTTGACCAAGGAATAAGATTGAATCTATAGGATGTTGTACTTCAGCTCTGAATTAGCTAATTTCCTACTAAAAAATGAAATGGGATGCTCAGTACCTTTTTTTCCTTTCTGCAGCAAAACTCCAGAAATTGTATTTTCTGATGCAAATGTAAAAACCAGATTTTTTTTTGAAAAGTTTGGGCTGATCAACACTGGTGCTTGAGTTAGTGCCTTATCTATCTCCTAAAATGAGTGTTTTTCTTCTTCTATCCACTTGATGTCATCTCCTTTCTTCAGCATCTTTGTTATCTCATTTACAATCTCTGCAAAATTAGGCATAAACCTCCTCACAAAATTTACCTTTCCAAGGAAAGACTGAATTTCCTTTCTGCTTCTTGGAAGATCCACATTCTGATTTTCATTGACCCTGTTTGGATCAATTTAATCCCATATTTAGAAATAATATGTCCAAGTAATTTACCTGAAGTTAGAGCAAAAATGATTTTAGTGGGATTGAGAGAAATGCTAAACCTTCTACATTTTAGCAGAATATTTTCTAGGTGCTTCAAGTGATCTTATTCTCTCCTTGAGAAGACTAATATGTCATCCAGATAGACAACCACCATCTTGTCCTTCTCCTCAACAAAAGCAATTTCCATTTCTCTTTTAAAGGTAGCTCCTGCATTCGTCAGAACAAAGGGCATTTTGGCATACATGAATGTGCCCCATGGTGTGGCGATGACTATTTTCTCCCGATCTTCAGGATGCACAAGTATCTGATTGTACCTTGAAAAACCATCAAGAATAGACATCCTTTGGGAACCAACAATATTCTACAAAATCTGGTTCATCTTTGGGAGAGGATAGTTGTCCTTCAAAGAGGCTTTATTCAAGTTTCTAAAGTCAATGCATATTCTGATTTCTCCACTCTTTTTTGTGACTGGAACCAAGTTTGCAAGCCACCTTGAGAATTTGATTGGAACAATTATTTTAGCATTAAAGTGTTTCTTGATTTCCTTCTCAATCAGAGGCATGAGAAGTGGATTAATCCTCCTCAGCTTCTGCTCGAAAGGATTTTCATTTTCTTTTATGGGAATGGTATGTTGAATGATAGTGGGATAATACTTCTTCAAATCAGCATAACTCTAAGCAAAAACATCTATGAACCTTTTCATCATCTCAATATATTTCTATCTCATATCAACTGAAAGAAACTTTGGAAGCTTAATAATTTTTGGCATAGCTACTATACCAAGGTTACAACTCTCTACCTCTTCATCATCAACTTGTATCCTAGGAGACTTGAACACATCATTATGATCAAAAAGCTTCTCAAGGGATATGAGACCTTTGAGTATAGAGTTATTCTTCAGCTATAACACTTCAAAATTTCCCTTTGATTCAACAAGCATGTTTTTTTTATCTACTTGTGTACTTTAAAAATCTTCTTTCAACTCTATAAAGTTTTTGACTTGCTGGTCATCCTCAAAAACTTGCCAATGAATAATGTTATAAGGGATAGCAGGTCTATGGCGAATTTCAACCTCATATCTTTCAATGGAATGAATAGGAATGATAAATAGGCTTGCAGAGACAGCTAGGGAGTTAGCTACTGAGTTTTGGTCCCTAGTCTTTAAAATAAATGAATGTTCTTGGAAATTATCCAACATGTCCATGAAAAAATTTCTGTATGCCCTCATTCTCACATCCTTAGTTTGATACGCACCCTCAACTTGCTTAATAACTAATTCAGAATCTCCACAAACATAAATCTTTTGGGAACCCATTCTTTTCAATAGTCATTTTTATTTCCATTTCTTAACATTTATTTCATCCATTCCTACCATTATTTTATCACATTATTTATCATAATTTATCATTTAATCCAATTTTGTAGTTATTTATGCTCTTATGGATAAGTAATATTTATTCTCCTTTTTTTTTAATAAATTGAATATTATTATGAATGATTTTGTAAATGATGTTTTATTTAATGAATTTGTTATAACTCACTATTTTAGCCTCCAAGATCTCTTTCAGATTGCAAGTTCGATCTTCTGTTCATAATTAAATATTCCAACTCAAAAATTAGTTGGAATAACAAGTGACAATTTTGCATTAGAAATTTCAGGAAAACGAAGTATAATATTGAAAATCCAAGACATGGGTTTTGTGCAGAACGGACCAATTTAGTTTTTCCATTAGAGGTTTTCCAAAATTCGGTTTTCATTGGGAGAAACACAAGGTTCTTCGAAGGCCATATTCGCATATTTTCTATTGTGGCTGTTTTCCAATTTCCTCAATTGCAATAATTAGATTCGACTTGTTACAGCTAAATCATGGGGGAAAGATCTCTTATATTTTGTAATCAGTTGGTTGGAATTTTCCCTTTTGTATCTTGTATATTTAAAGGACACAAATCAGAGAGAGAGGGGGGAGGAGATCATCATCTTGACTCTGTAACTTTCAATCATCATAATACAGAAATATTGTGTATTTGTTACATGTGTTATCTGATTTAGTTTTCGTTAAGTTCTTTCTCTTCCCACGCCCTGCTAGGGGGGAAGGGCCCTCCTCTTTAGAATGGATTTCAGTGGTTATGGTAGATGTGTATATATCTATTTCTTATTTTGTATATGTTTTAGTAGAAGTGTTGTTGCTTTTGTTTCAACTATGAATATATTTGCTTCAATGTCAATATTTTGTATGTTGTTACACATATGAGATTAGAGACACTAGTTGGATAATTGTTGTGTGGCGCACTAGAAAAAATTAATTGAAGTGTGATTACAGTCTTTTAGGTCATTTTATTTCTGCATGAGTGATTTACTTCCATCATTTACTTCAACAACGATTTCTTTTCTTTGGAATTGCTTCTGGTTGGGTGTATTGGCACAGATAGTGCAACTGTCATTGAAATAAAAGACATCCTTGGATTGATAATTTATGTGTAATGTTTTTGTCATTTAATAGTGATTAATACAACCCAAAAATCCTCTGCTTCATCAGTCAAATCGTTGAAAATAATAGCAGATCCAAGTTCAATATCAACAACATATATTGGAAAGTTCTGAGGTTTATCTTTACTACTCACCATGTAAGCCATCCTTGTTTCTCTATAGAGTCTCCTTTGCTCACCAAAAGCATGAATGGTGGCATAATTTAGGTCCATATGCATTGTACATTTGATTATCGCTGCCCATGACCTTGATAACATCATGCCAAAATTAGGTGGAATGTCTTCTACCACAATATCCATGACCACTATCTTGGCAGGAACTTGTGTAAGACCAACAAAAACATCTTTTATTAAACCAATGAACTGAACTCTTTTTGAATCAAAGGAAAACAAATCCTTATATGGTCTAGTAATTTCCAATCCCATCCTTTCCATGATAACTTTGGGCATAATATTATGAGAGGATCTTGAATCCAACATGGCATTATGCAATGTCATGCCATGAATGCTAAGACTAACATAAAAAGGAGGCATTCCCTCATTCTGCTCATCCTCTAATCTTGGACCCAAGTATATGGTTGGATGATATTCTTGAAAATTTAGGATATCAATAGCTCCTGGTTGGGAATTGAGCATTTTCACAATCTTACTTCTATATTAATTTACCTTAAGAATTTATCAAAAAGGTCCTATGATTTTGATCTTAGAGATCTTACTCTCCAAACTGAAAACATAATCAGATTTTTCAGCCTCTTTGATAGGAGGAGGTGGTGGTGTATCTTTCCTAACTTTAGCAGCCTTGGGGGCATATTTCTTGGGCTATGTTTTGTTTGCAATAATTGGCACATTTATGTTTCTGAGGTTGTACTATTTTTGCATCTCAAAGATTGCATGCTGATACCCTTTAAGATAATCAGATGGTTCATCACCCTTGTTAACATTAGGTTCTGACTCATCATGTTCCTCCTTAGTTAAAAACATCCCTGACATGTTTTCATCTAAGCAATGTATTGAGTCTTCTTGTATTTCAGGCTAATATTCTTCATCAACTAAGTTTTGCTGAAAAGGAGGCCTTACTTGAGGGTCAGGTGTTTGATTTTTTTTTTCCCTTGGTCTCTACTAATTTTGAGGTCTTTGGAACTAAGGATTTATAAATTGACGTTCATGTTGTGCAGGAGGAGCAGAGGCATTCCCAAGGGCAATCCTATCCATCAGTTTTTTCATTGTCTTCATCATGGAATCAAATTTGTCATCAGAGGTGGAAGGCTTATCTTCTTCTTTCAACTTAGTCTTACCCATATTGGAATTTTTTGCTACCATCATATTGACCTCCACCTTCACTGCATCATTTTTAATTTCAACAAGTGAAGGGGATTCTCTCTCTCTCATCAGTATATAAAAGTCATAATCAAAGGCTTAAGCATATCTCAACTGAGCTACTCCTGGATGAGGCTTTAGATGGGCAGGGATAGAGTCCTACACTTTGTTAAATCTCTTTGAAAAGTTTTGAACAGCTTCATCAACAACTCTCTTCAAATTATTATACTTAGTGAGGGCTCATACAAGGTGGTTCTATTTCCCCACTTCCTCAAGAAGCTATATTCAAATTCATTCCAATTATGTAGACTAAAAGGAGTAAGGGCTTTGAACCACTTCCTAACTTCACCAGTGAAGCTCTGAGCAAAAAATCTCATCTTGACATCCTCATGGTCAACCTCCTCCCTGTCTATAAAGTCATTAAATTGATCTACATGCTCTTCATATGTATTCTCTTCATCACTTCCCCAAGTTTTGATTCTAGCAGAATATTTTCTAGGAAGACCATTTAGGATAGTTGGAAGGGAAATAGGGGCATACCTAGCAGGTGCCGGATGTGGAGGTGGTATATTTCTAGCCATGATGATTGGGATTGTGGTAGTTTTACGAACAACATAATTAGAGGAAGAGGAACAGTTAGGAGGAGGGTTGTTTGGTCTTTGTTGTCCAATCACAATTGAACTCCAATCAGGAAGAGGTACACCATTTTTACTTCTTAACAAAATATCAAATGGGTCTAGTTCCTCCAACCTATCCAATGACTCTTTCTCTAACAGTAACTTTGAAGTGACTGCTTCCCAAAACTCTTCTTTATCTTTTTGAGTTACTAAGGCTGAGGTATCAATACCTCTTCTATGTAGGTCTAAGACAATTTCAGTCAATTATTTTTCACTTTTAGACCTAAACAAGACTTCCTGAATTTTATCATCAAATATTTTATCTTCAGGACTTCTTAAAACTTCAGAGGACAAGGATTTTGTATGTAATGGAGTACCTAATATTGCAGACATGCCTTGACTGCCTCTGGAGATGGTGTTTGGTTTGTCCACAATGGTAGGTGGATCTGGGTCAGGATTAATCCTTGTGTATCTCCTTCTCGAAGCCACCTTTGAACATATGAATTTTGAATGGAGTCACCAAGGTAGATGCAGCCTCGAACAACTTTCTGAGCTACTGATACCTTCATAAGTTCAACTTCAAAATTTTTGGAAAGTATAATATTCAGGTTTCCGGTAGATGCACCAAAATGTTCACGAAATTGCACTTCATTGGATGCTAATTAGACAAATTCATGTAACTATTTCAAACCAACTTATGACTGAAGCCTAGCATCTTCAGTCTAAGAGGGATCTCTAAAAAGGGGTTAATGCTATTTGATTATGATAAAACTAGATGGCTAACTCTACTTAGAAAATAACTTGCTTGTGATGTGTGTAGGTTGAAAATAGTATAAGTCTACAATAATTGGGCTTATGGAGTCAAAAAATTAAGTATATCAATGGTAAATTCACTTGACATGGAATCTAAGGCATGTAAGAGTTTTTAGCAGAGGTAAATCACTCATGAAACATAAAATAACACAATCAATTCATCAATAAAGGAAGTTAGAGCATACACCTATGAATTATGAGTATTAATGATGAAAACCACTGAAAATAGTACACATAGAAAGTATAGATCAATTAAGTACTAAAAAATCCATGAGAATGTTAGGTTGGTCAAGTAAAAGTCCTTTGTATTACTGAAAACAATCAAATTACATAAAATTGTACTATTGCCAAAAATATTCAACCCCTTACAAATTTGAATATCTACCCTTTAATTGACTTGTTACATGAGAGATGATCTGCCTCTTGGCTAGATTCATCGAACTATTCCTAATGACACCTTGCATAACAAGAAAACATGTGCTTTAAGGATAAAATGACAGGTACACTCGAAACAGTCATTTTCCTAGTAGGACTTAAACTGCTACTTATTACATCAACTACCCTATCTCCTAAAAACAATTACATATTTGAAAACTAATAATTCAAATTTTTGAATAGGCTATGATATAACTCATCACTACATGAAATATTAATTAGCCTCCTCCAAATCTGGAAACAAGCCCTAATTTTAAGGGAAACTAGTCCTTATCTTTAACGAATGGTTTCGCTGATGAGTTGTCTTCATCTCATGATATTCAAGTCTTGGATGACTACTGGCATAGTCCTTTGACCATTTGAAGGTATCCACCTATCCAAAACTGCCAAAAAACCTACTTATAAACCTTCAACATAGCACGCTACGAAAGTATGACAGTTTCGTAGCGTACTTTCATAGCATACAAAAAATGAACTCTGCCATCAGAATTTTTGTTTCTTTTCTCTTGAATGGTCCTCATCATACCTTGATACATATTCCATATCATTTTCACCTCTTGGAAGCTTCCCAAAATGGTTTTAAATGCAAAAATAAAGCTATAGGTGGTTTCGTAGCATTTTCCTGGCTTCAAGCCTACGAAACTGCTGAAAATAGTGAAAATTCCATATTTTTTCCTAACTTCAAAAATATGCCTTCCGTCTATAAAAAAACTTGTTTCCAACATGCCATTGATCTTTCAAAACATATACCAGCTCAAACTATGAGTCTTGAGGTGTGTCTTCCTCATTGATGATGAGTTGAGCTATTGGCTCCTCAACTATTGCCATTTTTAGGCCTTTCTTCTCCAGCTCCTCATGGATCAGTTCTAGTTGTTCTTGGAGGTATTTAACTTGGTACTTCAGCTTTATGTTGGTAGATTTCAAATGCAAGTTCATTATTCTGACATGTTTCACCTCTTTCCTTAGTGGCACAGTCCATTTGATTAACTGTTGTGTGTTGTCTAGGGTCTTTGATACAGTGTCAACCTGCTCTACCCAAAACTCTTTCATATTTTCAAACTAATCATTTGGATATTATGTTTCCTTGCCTCCTTCTTCATGACTGCTATTTCATGATTATCCAAATTCAACTTTTCTTCAAGGAGTTCAAACTCTATTTTTTCAATTACTCTCTCTTTTCCTTTCTTTGGCTTGCTAATTGGATCTTTCTCTGCAGGTGATGAAAGATAAATGATGTCTTGTGGTGGCTAGATTGTGTCAGTGGGTACATGAACCTCTTTAGTACTCTCGAACAACTTTCTATCATGCCTTTCATGGATTTCCTAGCCTGGAACATAAAACCTGCATCTTCACCTTCAAACTCTAGCTTCTTTGCAGATTTAGCCTTCTTGAGTTTTTGTCCACCTTCATTTATATCCTTAGCCTAAATTATAGGAGTCTCTTCAATATCAATGACATGTAGTATGTCTTCACGGCTTGTTCTTGTTTTGGAGGTTTGATCACTATTGACTTTTGTTTTGTAGGTGGAATAGTGGGTGTATCAAAAATCTGCAATTTCTCCATTTCCATCATGACTGGTTTAATTTTCTCTGTTCTTGCTGGTTCACCTTGTTCTGCCACTAAAGGTGATGGGATGTTAGCCACCTATAAATTTTTTGTCAAGAAAACAAGTGGCTAAATTGTTTTTAGCCTTCAAGAGATACATTTCCTTTGAAAATATCTCATTCTTGAAGCCTCTATGTGTCCTTTTCCTTTTAAAATATCTTCACTACTGTTTCCATCCAAAAAGCCTCATTGTCTGTGAAAAATTGTGCTCAAAGAAGCCTTAATTTTCCCCTTGTATCCCTGCCAATGTCCCCATTTTAATCCTTTTTCCCCCTTTTCACAGTTTCCCCTTTAACCCCAAAAATCCCTTCCTAAGCCTACTAAATCATCCCACCACCCCTTTAAACCTCACAAACACCCTTTGTTTGGCTTAAAAATCCCTTTTTCCCTCTACCAAAAACCTCTTTTAAGCCTGAAAACTCTGTTTTTAGGCATAAAAACCCACTTTTCTTCATATAATAGGCTTAGCCCCTTTCAGCCCAGCCCTAACCACTTCCCCTCCATGAACCCAAGCACTAAGACCAAGCACTAAGGCATAAGGCACTTATCGCATTGGAGAGTTGGAGCGGAGCGTTTTTCCTTTGTAAACAAAAAATCTCCAATGCGAGGTGTATTTGTTTTGTCAGTCTCGGAAGCGATATCCACAATTGATCTTAACAGATCTAATGGCCTGCGCATGTTTCATCACGCCCATAAAATTCCTTTGTAAACCCCCAAGGGCAATCTCCACCATTGATCTTCAAGCGATCCGACGGCCATTGCAGAGCCGCACCCATCACCAATCGGAACTTTTTATTGTGCCACCCTTCCGATTCCTCGATTGGCCGATCCCTGATTGGATCCTGGGCTTTGAATCCACAAGAACCAACGACCAAGATTTGATCTCATTCTGCCCTCTTTTCCCTGATTGTTCACCCTCGATCCAATCACAACCATTGATTTGCAGCCAATCCAATGGTCCAGATGCAATCGCTTCATGAGCCCGTCGGAGATTTGGCCCCTGCCTCCTCCGGTTCCAATTAGATCACAGCCATGCATCCCTTTTGATCCGATGGCTCATATTCCTCCTGCGCATTCATATGGCCCATTTACCTTCGCCTCATCATTAAATCTCCACCATCGATCCCAAGGATCCAACGGCTAGTATTCTCCCTACCCACTAACCAAACTCCTCCGCCTTTGTTTTCTCTCTGTAGATCTTGACCGTCCATCGCGCTGATCGGATGGCTCACATTTAAACCACCTTTGATCGGCCCCCACCTTACCAACCGTGCATCTCCTTGTATCGTGTTCCATCTCCCACCGTTAGATCTCACAGCCCCAGATCCAATGGCCAGCATCAATATCACGCAGCTTTGGCATCCGAACGTTAATAGTTCAAATTCACGCGGTATGGGCAGTTTTAAAAAACCACGTCTCAGCCGAGGACCTATATCGCATTAGAAAAGTTAAAACCACCTTCCTCCCTTTTCATCGCGCAAAAATAGCTGTTTCTCTAGCTGAAATCACTTCCCCTCTTCCGCCTTTAGGACCTCTTCCACGCAATCTCGACCGTTGATCTATGCAGATCAACGACCCTCATTACATCTCGCGTTTCATTCATGTTTCTCCATCGGGTGATCATAGAACTTCATCGCGACATCTCGATCGTCGATGTCCTCCTAAGATCTACGTTCCATGTTCCATCGCCCTCTGCCCATGCTAGGTCCCACCATTAAAACTCATTTCATATGTTTTTCATGCATTTCCTTTGTATTCCGTCCAAAGGTCAAAATCGAAGGTTTTACATTGAAAATCATTTCTTCCACCCAAACATTAGAACTTTAATGTTTTACATTAAAAGTCATATTCCTCCGTCTGACCTTCATAAGCCATTCCATCAGTTAATCATAACCATCGATCACCACTACCAGACCTGATCAGACGTTACACAACCATTTCTCCACCAAACCACCATCAGAGTAGATTTTCACCATTACACTGCATTTTTCCACCGTTTTCCATTGCATCCGCCGCATTCATCTCTGCTACACTGCCATCCTCACAGCCTTCCACTGCATCCATCCCCCCACTCCCGCATGGATTTCTTAGCATTTTTGTGTGTTTTTGCAGGGAATATAGACGGTGAAAACCGTTTTGTTCTACAAAGTCACTATTAGTGACACAGTAGAGCAGAGGAAGCTTTTCAGAGCCAGAATTTGCAAGGAAGACTCCTGGGGGGGTTTAAACGCATATTTTATCCAAATCAGGGGTATTAACCCCATGTAAAACCTCCAACACCATTAAACCTGCAAATTCACAGACAGAGATAGTCATGAAGCAACAAAGAGTATCAGTGAAGGATCAAAGAGTTTTAAAGCCTATAATTGAAGGTTTTAAGCCTTAATTCAGTGTTAAAAAGGCAAATGCACCGTATTGAAGACCTTGTGATTAACACAGAAGGAATAATGAGGCCTAAAGCATAGAAAACAATGTTATCAGTGTCACACATCAGCAGAAGGTTCTTTCTTGTGAAAGGACAAGTTCCCATACGATTTTGTAGTCTACATCGAGCTCCGGAGAAGATCTACACCCTGAAAGAAAGTCCTAATGTTGCCAGAAACATTTGTTATGTAGTATGGCAGACCTGAAAATCATTTATCTGCCTTTTCTTATCACTAGAGTACTACAGAGTACTACATCCAGAAGTACATCAAAGAACATACCCAAAGTTACGATCAGCCTGTCGAAGACCACTCTTTCATCCAAAGAGTACTGAAGATTAATGCATAGATATTAAGACAGAATGGTCCTTGAGCCCTCTTCTTATACTTCTATTTTTATGTTTCATTTAGTGTTCCATCTACCTCCTCTACCCCTCTTTCAGCTATAAGAACTCAAGAAAAACACATTGTAAAGGTTTTTGTTGATTATTGATCGAAAAGTTGTGAATTGTAAGCTGTTTTTCTTGAGATATAGTTCTATGTGTAAAGTTGTAAGATAGGCTGAGGAAGATGATTTCAGACTGAATATAAAGCTGTTGGAAAATTTTGTACATGATTGGTGTTGCTCTTTAATATGACAAGCACATTTCTTTGGATCCCGATTTAAAGCAGTGGTGATGTTTTTTGCCTTTGTCTCTATTTATCTCCTGTAATTCATTACATTTCATTTCTCTGGTAAGAATTAGAGATCTGGCTTAGGATTTACCCTTGACTGGTACCCTAATGCTCCTGATCTTCTTACCTTTGATTTTTTCTACTAAATGTGTTATCTAAGAGCTAATTCAAGATAATTCAACCAGTGTAGTAGCTGTTTTTTCACTGCTAATTGATGTATGAATTTATGAACCCGTTCTTAGATGTTCTTGTTGGGTTTTAATTGAAAGAATTGGGATACTGGGAGTTTAGAATGCTAATTATGTCTCACTAGGGTATTTTTCAATCATTTGAACCTTTTTAAGTTCCCTCAAGTTGAATTTCGAAGCATTGAAAGTTCAAAGCCTTTCTCCAATCTCAGGCCTTCTCCTTTGTGTATAAATCTTAAATGTTTCTTGTTGTCTGAGGAGTTAGCCTTTTTAGGGGGTAGATCATAGTTGCTTAATGGCATTCCCTATCCCTAGATCTGATTCCTAAATGGTCACCTTGAAGTTTTCCTTGTCATTCCCCTTCATTCCTTATCATTTCATACCACACTATCATCTTTGAAGATCCTCTGTTTTAGATGACTAGCCCAACTGAAAGCCTTGGATACTGAATAGCAAGTAAACCCTTTTATGACCCCATTGCCCAATAGTCTCGAGTGTTCCCTGAAGTATCTCTCCTTTGCCTAAAATCCTCTTTGTTACAGGTCAAAATACCTCCTCATCAGCTCAGAGGAGAAGACAAATATGGAAGGAATACAAAGACCTAAATTAAACCTATTTCTGCCAAGGTAACACCCCTCTATAACAACACAAGGGCGTTATAACACAGCTCATCAGTGAATAGACTGCGTTAGTGGCTAGGGAAATGCTCTGTTTACACTAGAGGGAAGCGTTACCCATATTTTATGTTTGAAACGGGATAAACCCACGGAGAATGATTTGAATCTCCAGATTTTTCTCACAAGAGAGTCAGTACAAAAAGGAAACTGCAAAGCACTAATCTCTTATTGGGCATTGCCATAAACAACTGAACTCTCAAAGAAGGAAAAAGCATGGAGGTTAGAGAAACATCTTGTTCTTTTCTATTCAGAACTGTTGGAAAGAGAAGGGCAATGATTGTTCTCTCCATCTCCTATAAAATGGAGTTGAAGGCTCTTGGTTCAAGGTCGAAGGATTGTCAAAGTTTTCGAATACTTGTGAAGTAGAGATCATTATTGTAGTGTGAAGGTCAAAGGTCAAAGAGGTTCATTGAGAACTTGTTGATCAAGACATCACCACTTTGAGAGATAGAGAGATTGGAAGGCTAAGGAGGGCTTGGTGCAACCAACGGTTGTAATCCTCCTTTTTATAAATCAATAGAACTGTATATGTTTTTTCCATTCTATGCATTGATATTGTCATTATTATTTAATCACTTATATAACATGAGATGAATGGCTTAGATGTGTACAACTTAAATGTTTATTATATATTGGCTTAATTGATAAGAAAAGTATGTTATGTTAGAAATTACACGGGTGTTTTAATTGATTGCAGGACCTAGATTTGGAGCTGGTGAAGGAGAACCGCTGCTTCGCTGCCTAGTGCTCTCCAAAGGACTCCAAGATCATTAAAGAGGTAATCTTCTATATTTTTCTATCAAGTGGTTTTAAGTTAATATGAACATGCATATGCCATATTTGTGAACTATACAACTAATCTTACCGTCTGCCTCAGGCACCGGAAAGCCCTGAGAGGGATATACGATAACCAACAACCCAAGAATTTTACCCTACAACAGAATTAGCGACTCCGCTGGGGAGTTTCCCCATAGTTTCCGGACTATTTCTTTCCTCCTTTCTTCTTTCCTCTGTTCACAGATCCTTCTGACCAGTATTTATGAGCAGAGTTCAATCTTGTTTCTGTCTGACCATCTGAAGAACTTTACCCTGGCTAACGCTACCTCTATGTGTTTTCCAGTGCATTATAACGTTGACTCTGCTTAAATACAATGTATTAGTCTCTCGATTAACACTGTCTTTACCCAGAGACAGTGTGTTACTCAACCAAAATTTGTTGTTCACTACTGTGATTGTGTTTTGGTTGCAGAGTTTTTTGGTCATCAATATCTCTCCTTGACTGAATCCTTGTGCTTGTTTACTAAGTTGGCATTTCTGTTTGTTTGCTCTTGTTTGAAAAGTTAGTGTTAAAAGCATTTACTTTTTAGAGAAGATTTTTTTATTTATTTATTTTTATTTTTTATTTATTTATTTATTTTTATTTTTTATTTTTTTTTCTGCATCTAGCTGAGTTTATTCTGAAAATTTCAGTTCATAGACTATTAAGAAGAGGTAGATAGAAGTCTGAATCTTTAAAATTTGAACTGTGCTATTTGAATGCTAGTGCATGGATGTTGAAAAGAAACCTCTCCTTGTAGAAATACTCTTCATCGAATTGAATATTTAGAGCATGTTTTGCATGGTTTCTCGAGTCAGAGTCTCATTACATTTCATACGTCCACTTCCCCTCTGCAAGAATAATAATCAAGTACACTAAGAATCAAGTGATAATAAAATCAATCGCATTACTCTTTTTTGAGCTCAGACAAACAGTAGTCCAGGCTAGGATCTTGGGTTAGGAAAAGTGAGAAAATCACCCAATATCTCAAAACTTGAAACTAGAGTCATTAACGAGCGAAATCCTACTGCACTCATATTATCGGGACCGTTCCTTTACCGGAGCTCAGCGTGAGACAACACTTGGGTGCACAAGAAGGTAGTCTACCTTCGACTGCATCCGGTGGGTGTGTTATATATTGGGGTTCCCTTTAGGGATGTCAAAACTAGATCAGGCATCTAGGTATTCTGCCCATATAGCATGTTGTCCTTGACCGTGGACCCCCCTGATTATTTTTGTGATTTGAGGTATCTTTAGTGGCCATAATTTCTAGGGACTTACACAAGGTGACTGGGACGACCTATCATGGTACCTGAAACAGATAGAACCACTCTGTCTTCGGTCTTTAGGAGGGTACTCGTCTTCACGAGAGTGCTTACACCTATCGTCTGAGGTTCGGGAAAAGCTCTAGAGTGATCGTAACTATACTTTCGACCAACCCTCTCTGTATACTATTCTGATACTGGATTTCATCACCAGCAAACGATAGTACTCAGACAGGGCACCCTATTCTGGCTGCTTGTTGATTGATTTTAGAGAGTAATTTTTTCTTTTTAGGTGTGTGGTTACTGTCATTGAGACTTTATAATACATCACAATTTATTAAAATTGGTTAAAAACTAAACAGGTCACCATGGCATCATCCGACCCACGCCGTCTGTCTCGATGATAGCAAGGTCTACCTCCTCTAACTATTGAGGAAGAACTGAACCTTGGTGAACCCGTGCCTTCTGCGGAAGAGCAGTCTCCATTGACTAATTCTGATTTTCACATAGCCTCATATCATATGGAATTTCTGGAGGACCCTTTCACGGAAAGGGTTGTACCTCATCACAATCCTCCACTCACTGATTCGTTGGGGCCTGTGATAGTTTAGATTCCACCATGCCAAGATATGTCTTCAGCCACACAAACATCCATTTCACCACCAACATCCATAGGGTTGATGCCAATGGCAACCATCCCAGGTTCACCACCATCCTCCATGCCGGTGGTCAGTTCTATGCCATCACTTGGTAACCCTAGTAGTCAACATATACCTAATACCAACACTACGATCATCACAACTGTCAGTAGCTCGCCGAATCCTTCGGGATCTACTCCTACCATGACCATGATGGGACCCATGGTTGCTCCTCCCACGAGTGTGACTACTTCAGTTCCTTTTAGCAACCCTTTCGATTGGAACCCTTTGATGAGTTCAAACCCCTTGGCCACTATACCAGGGGGCAGTGTCACCAGCACGCAGGTAGTAGGGAACATTTCACTTCCCCTGCAATCCTTAGGACAAATGGGACAACCTATTTTCAATACTATTCCCTTAAGTGGTTCAAAAATAGGTGTAGGGTCTATGCCATTGCCGAACTATGCAGTAGTAGCATACCTCTGGAAAACTCTATTGCATCCATTTAGACTAACCCACCCCAACCTCCATCTGGAATGGGAGGGCACTTTTACACTGGGGGCAACCAACCATTCGCCCCGCAATATAATATGACCTATGGACAGCAACCATATGTCCCTAGCCCTCCACCTATAGGAAATTTTTATCAAAGTCCTACTTATCCTCCTGGTAACACATTGATGGGTGGACCCTATGGTCTAAATAGTCAGCCCATACTGCCTTGGTTAGATTCGGGGGAAAATACACAATTGCCATTTTTGGCAGCTCTGGACATCCTCGATATCCATAAACTAACTAATGATCCCATCAATCACAACCCTCTCTGGCCTCCAGTACCGCATAAGATTCCTTCTGACATCCCAAAGTTAGACGAGAAATAAGGGGACGACCCAGCCGCACACATCACTAACTTTCATCTATGATCTATATATCCAATTCCATGGTGGATGATAGTTTCCGACTTCGACTGTTTCCTCGCACCCTTACAGGCAATGCCGCCAAGTGGTATATTGAATTACCACGCACAGCCGTCAACACTTTTGATGCTTTAGCGACGGAGTTTCTAAAGAACTTCCAATTACCAATCAGATTTGAAACCAGAATAGAATTGTTAACCTCGTTGCGCCAAGACACCGCCACCCACATCTCCGATCACATTCATGAATGGAGACGTAGGAGGAGGCTAGTCAAAGTGCCAATCTCGAATCATATCTTAGCCAATTGGTTTCGTAAGTCTCTCTTACCCCACATCTCTAAAGGCATTGGCCTTTTCGGTGTGGTTACAGAAGATCAATGTATTTGTCGTGCCCAACATTTGGATTTAATCTATTCACAATCTGGCACGCTATACGATTTTCTCCCCAATGCCCCTGGTAACCCAAATCCTCCGGCTACTCAGAAAACTAGAGCTCATGCCGACGGTCTCATTGGCACGATCTCTGGTGTAGACACAAAACAGTCTCGGGGGCAAACCTCCCAGCCATCTTCGGCTGCCACCGCCCCTCACCAAACGACTACTCTTCCTACCGCTGAGGTAAATTCTGTGTAAACTTCACAAAAACCTTGTGGGAAAAATAAGAAGAACAAGAAAAAGACATCTTCTTCGGAAGAGCAGTCGGACAATCAGAATAACCCTAATCAGAAAAACGCTACCAAAAATGACAAAGGGAAGGATAAACCCATGAAATTTCCTTCCAATATTTGTGCGAAGGACCACTTGACATACAAATGTCCTTGGCTGCAGGAATGCACTGATTTTATTTCCAACAAGGATTCTGGGCGAAACACCAACACATGGTTGACAACCCGCCACACCCCCAGCAACGGGGCAATGGTGGTTCACATCCTTCCAGCAAAGGACCATCTGCCATTTATGGCATTGAGAGTGTTGAACTTCAAACACGAGCCAAGGTTTATGGAAATCCTACCATAGATGCTCAAGAACCTGGTACTAGTTCAAATCCACCTCCGCCCAACGATTTGCATATCGAATGGCCTACTGCTGACCCCGTGATTCGTCCCCCCAAAGGGACACTTCGACGCACGACTCATAAAACCTCTGCACGTGTAGCCCAAAACTACAACATTGTAAAAGATTTGGCGGAGGCACCGTCAGCTATGTCTGCTCTTGAATTATTACAAACTTGTCCAGCACAAAGGAAAGCCTTTCTTTTGACCATTGGTGGAATAGACCCCCAGTATTCAATGCTAGCTATCTTTGATATGGAAAAATATAAACCTCGCCTCTCACACCAACTCGCATTCCAAGCGCAGGTTGTGTCAAAAGGGAGACCAATCCATCGCAATGTCATAGACGAAGGTGCTTCGACCTGCGTTATGTCACAAGCTTGCTGGCTCGCTTTAGGTTCTCCTACCTTAACACCGCCGTCGAATTACCTCAAAGCTTTTGATGGCGACAAGTTCCTCCAGAAAGGATACCTTTCTAGCTTTCCCATCACTCTGAGTGGGAAAACGGTAACCGTGGACGTTGAAATCGTAGATCGCCATCTCGACTATAATCTATTTCTCAGTCGCAGTTGGTATTATGCCATGACTGCCATTGTTTCTTTGGTCTTCCAACTCATCCTATTTCCATTGGATAGGAAAATATTCACAGTGGATCAGTTATCCTTCTGCACCCTTGATTATTCCATGTTACCAATTAGCACCGTACCCTTAATAGGAGACTATCCTGACTCTTACGTCAGTAAAGGTACCGGTCTTCTGAAGGCATCTTCCCTACTGGGTTGTTTTCCTCTCCCACTGCCATAGGTCCCAAACACAATTGCAATGATATCCACCACCTTGGATGGCTCTATCGACCCATGGATCCTTCTGGTGCCTTCAGACATTGATTCCTATGGAGATTAGATGCCACTCTCACCAACTGAGTCGGCCTACCAAGCTATCCAAATTACATCTGAACCCTCCACTGCTATGGTTTTGACCAAAGGTACAAACCTCTCGCCCATCATATTTCTCTCTAAGGATCTCCTCAATGAATTCTTGCCTACAGACGAAGCTATTCGAGAGATCACGTCTCTAGAAGAACGAACTTGGGGAGAATTTAACTATCACGCTTCGATGATCGACTCGGACGTGATAAAAACTGAAATCCCATATTTTGACCCACCTGAGATGGTTCCCTCTGCTTATACGACTGTTCAAACTATCAATTCAGAAGGGAACATGGGTAATATTTCGAAGACAATGCTCATTGATATCTCAGTCAAAACGGGTATCGTGGAAAATATTCAGATTGGAGAAGATTGCAATCCTGAGGAAATTGCGCGCTTCACATACCTTTTCAAGGAATTCCGCGATGTGTTTGCTTGGTCTTACAAGAAAATTCCTGACATAGATCCTTCTATTGACGAGAAAGAGATCAAGAAATTCTGAGCATTCTTTTTATGGTATTTTTCTTGCTCGTTAATCTGAAAAACCTCGAGTCCTCTTCTTCGGGCTCGTTAAACTTACATGAAGAAGCTTCGAGCATTATTTTTACAATATTTTTCTTGCTTGTTAATCCAAAAAACCTCGAGTTCTCTTCTTCGGACTCGTTAAACGTATACGAATTTGATATCGAGTGTTCTTTTTTATGATATTTTTTTTCTTGTTCGTTAATCCGAAAAACCTAGAGTTCTCTTCTTTAGACTCATTAAAACTATGAAGAAGCACTGAGCTTTCTTTTTAGGAACCTTTTTTTCGCTCATAAAACTGAAAAAACCCCAAGTTGACTTTGTCAGACTCATTAAACTACCACGACAGAGAGTAAGGAGCCATTCTTTTCCTCTTTTTCAAATCTCTTTAAACCGAAAAAGGAACCGAGTTTTCTCCACGTGAATCGTTTAAATTTCACGGAGGTAATCGAGTTTTCTCCGTGTGACTCGTTAAAATTCCACAGAGGGCACCGAGTTTTTCTTTGTTGGACTTGTTAAAATTTCACAAAGAGTACTGAGTTTACTCTGTCTCCTCGTACTCCTAACAAAATGAGGTAGAAGTCCATCGAACATAGATTTCTCACTTTTCCGGCTTTGATGGACTAACTTATGGAAAATGAACTATTTCGAGCTTACTATTCTCCCTTTGCCGTGATCGGTTATCAAGACATGACAAAGGTAACCCAATGGAGTCGTCTTTTAAGATATTTTTCAGACTCTCTAAACATGAAAAATTCACCGAGTTTACTCATCTGGACTCATTAAACCTAATTAGATGGGGCACAGAGTTGTCTTTTATGATATTTTTCAGACTCTCTAAATATGAAAAATTCACCGAGTTTACTCGTATGGACTCGTTAAACTTAATCATACGGGGAAAAATTTGGACAAAACGGATACTACCTCGGTTACATTTCAGAAAGGTCGATTTGGCAGCAAAATTATTGAACATGGAACTTCCCAGAAAACTCTTTTGCAGTTAGCCAAACCCTACCATCTATGAGTATTAGCCTTCATCTCCCAGTGTCCCTGCACCAGTAAAATCCTAACACACTCTTTGGTGTTCATTAATCCTCAGCTGCCTAGTACCCTGTTACAGTGCCTTCTATTGTTCAAGCAGATCTCGCTATCTACTGCTCATGTTATCAACCAAACTGCTCATTATGCCAAAAATTAGTTGTCATCCGACATCCCCATTTTACTCTTCATTATCTCAATCATAAATAAAATCAGTTGGTTTCCGTTTCGTGTTGACTGATGTAGGACACCTCAGTGCCTACCTTTCAACAGATCTCTTCCTATTGACTTCAGCATCTTATCTAGGAGGTTGAACTAGAAACACATCAGTACTCGGATACTTGCAAACATCAGTGGCAGGTAGTCTTATGTTTGATCAGGAGTCTTCATCATAGGCTTCTGGTCGAATGATTCTACGAGTGTTCGAATTCAACTCATTTTATTCACACTCACTATATTGTATTGTGCATCTTAGGGACCATCATCGTTATCGGTGGCCACCTTCACATCTGTTAACAATTTTCATTATTGACTGGTAATTAGACGATTTCTCACATGTTCGACGATAGCTCCTTCATTCAAAGGTTGAGGAATATGCGGTTTAAGGGAATCGGTGGTCAAGACCTTGGGGAAAAGGCTACATCATTAAAGTTGTGTTCCCTTCCCCAAGTTGCGATATTGTTTATGGAGACAACTTCTTCAGCCTGATCCTGTTATGACAGACACTCCCACGTTGTGATTATCGGTGGACAGATTCTTCATATCTCTATTCTAGAGAAATCATGTTGTTTAAGCTACTGAGCATGGGAATGCCCAACTCAAGGCAGATACTATATTTTCTGACATACGTTATTGTTTCAGGTTTTCCTCAGTCTTTCAATCTCTTTATCTCTACTACACACATTGTAAAGTATTTCGGCCATCATCTTTGTCTCTGACCTCACACTTTAGGGGGCATCTATTACGGGTCAAAATACCTCCTCATCAGCTCAGAGGAGAAGACAAATATGGAAGGAATACAAAGACCTAAATTAAACCTATTTCTACCAAGGTAATGCCCCCTATAACAACACAAGAGCATTATAACGCAACTGATCAGTGAATAGACCACGTTAGTGGCTAGGGCAATGGTATTTTTACACTAGAGGGCAGCGTTACCCATATTTTAAGTTTGAAACGGAAAAAACCCGCGGAGAATGATTTGAATCTCCATATTTTTCTCACAAGAGAGTCAGTACAAAAAGGAAACTGAAAAGCACTAATCTCTTATTGGGCATTGCCATAAACAACTGAACTCTCAAAGAAGGCAAAAGCATGGAGGTTGGACAAACATCTTGGTTTTTTCTATTCAGAACTGGTGGAAAGAGAAGGGCAATGATTGCTCTATCCATCTCCTATAAAATGGAGTTGAAGGCTCTTGGTTTAAGGTCGAAGGATTGTCAAAGTTTTCAAATACTTGTGAAGTAGAGATCATTGTTGTAGTGTGAAGGTCAACTGTCAAAGAGGTTCATTGAGAACTTGTTGATCAAGACATCACCACTTTGAGAGATAGAGAGATTGGAAGGCTGAGGAGGGCTTGGTGCAACCAAAAGTTGTAATCCTCCTTTTTATAAATCAATAGAACTGTATTTGTTTTGTCCATTCTATGCATTAATATTGTCATTATTATTTAATCACTTATATAGCATGAGATGAATGGCTGAGATGTGCAAAAATTAAATGTTTGTTATATATTGGCTTAATTGATAAGAAAAGTATGTTATGTTAGAATTACACAGGTGCTCTAATTGATTGCAGAACCTAGATTTGGAGCTGGTGAAGGAGAACCACTGCTTTGCTGCCTAGTGCTCTCCAAAAGACTCCAAGATCATTAAAGAGGTAATCTTCTATATTTTTCTATCAAGTGGTTTTAAGTTGATATGAACATGTATATGCCATCTTTGTGAACTATACAACTAATCTTACTGTCTGCCTCGGGCACCGGACAGCCCTGAGAGGGATATACGATAACCAACAACCCAAACATTTTACCCTACAACACTCTTTGTTCATCCTCTGTCTTATATTGAACCCTACTTCCTGTTTCCCAACAACCAATCAAACAAACAAACAGAACAAACCTTGTGCCTTATAACTAACCTAACACCTTCAAATCAATCTTCAAAGGCATATACCTTTGCCTTTATATAGAGATCCCTCTCTATACCTAGGAGGGCTAGACCCTGAGGTCTAAAAGTGGTTTTGATGTTGTCTTATCTTTTGGTATTGCCAAACTTGCCAAAACATAGGAACCCCAACTTGGGATACCCATAGTTTTAGGAGTTCTTGTAGGGGTAAGAGTATCCATTTCAAAACCACTAACAAATAGCAAACAAGACCAGTATCTGCCTAGTCTATGGAGCTCATCTAAAACCAACAATTTTAAGAAACCATGTTGAAACAATGAGGTTTCACTTACTTCAGTTTTTGGTTGGACCTTATCTGCCATTTTTGCTAAAATTTTGTGTAAATAGAAAGGCAGATCAAGAGATATATTACCAACAAAGTGTACGAGTAGCTTGAAATGGTAAGAATAGACTTTATGGTATCCCCCTTCACAAGTGAAATATTTCTGGATGATAAGTAGCAACTTTGAGAAATTATCCTTCATGCAGCTCCTTGGAATGGAATTTTTAAGGTCCATTTCATTGCTTTATGGCTTGATAAACTCTTTTCATTCCTCCATGTTGAACTTGAAAACTTTGAACCATTTTTATTGTCCTCTTGGAATCCATGTTTCTACTGTAATGACCTCTGGTGTAATGGTGAGATTCAACATCCCCACTTTAGTAGTTGTTCCACTGAAGTTTAGGGAAAATTATTTTGAAACCTGTACATGGCAGCCCTGTAGTCTTTCACAAAATTATAAACATCCTGTCCTTCTGAAGACTTCTACAGTTGTTGGGTCTTCATTTATTAGGTTCATATTTGATACATTGGCCACCCTTATTTTCTTTCTTTTTGCAGCCATAGTTTCTTTAGTGTCTTCATTACCTCGCTTGATAATTCCCTTCCTCGCTTGATCACTGGTATCTGCAAACCTTTGAAAATACCAGCCACAATTTTGGCTTAATGAAATCGCTCTCCAGAGATCAATATCACACAAAGAAGGAATGAAGAATGAGAAATGACTTAATTTGGAAAGATTTTGAAATTCGATGCCCACTCATAACACAATGATGACTCATCAATGCTTAAAATGGTGATGATGACTTCAGACTTGACCATCTACCTTGATCTTTACCCTAACTGACTCGAATGGTATCTAATTTATCCTTTTCAAATCATTTTTTGATACCTAACAGCTAATTTGACATGAAATATAGGAAACCTCACTTTCGTAGTGTTCCTAGTGTATTTCTGGGCATTTTCGCTATGAAAGTGTCATCAGTTTCGTAGCAAAAAGTCAAATTATCTTGTGTATTTCACTACGAAATTGTGGCTTTTTAGCTAAAATGACAGTTTCGGTGCTCTAACCTTTGGACTTGAAAAATGTCATAAAATCGTGATCGATCTGACATGAGGGGATTTGAATGAGGGTGGGTTTAGACCTTATGATAGACTAAATAAGAAAAATAAAAAATTTTCCTTGACCATGTAATGAAAAATGAATCCTATAACGATACCTTTGACACATGACCCTATATGACTTTGTCAAATGATGCTTCATTTTTTCTGAGTGATAACACAAGGAATCCCCTAAAGGATTTCTACATGGTGAAGGCTCCGACATTTCTCATCACTAGAGTGATCAACCAGTGAAGCAGTAGTAAGTTTCCCAATGCTCTACCATGTCTACATTCTTAGCAGTGGGAAATGAAGGGTTTCAGGAACAAGAAACTCTTGAAGACTATTTCATGGAGTATGAGTATCAATCTCAGAGATTCAAATATCACTTGAGTTTTCAAGTATTCTGTCAGGTAAAGGACAATAAGAGACCCAGGCATCATAATAGAGGTGATGGATTCATTCATAATCATGATCTACACCATACTATGGGAAGATTTTTCTTACCCAACTTTGATGGGTCATCTAAATGCACTGCCAAATCATGGGTAGAGAAGCTAGACATCTACTTCGAGTTGAACAAAGAAACAAAGATGGAGGCCATTAAGATAGCAGTGCCGCACCTTGAGGGCAAAGCACATAATTGGTGGTTCCATGGCTTGTCTACATTGGGTCATGCCATTGTGACTGCATATTCATAGTTCACAAGGAGGTTGGAGGAGGGTTTTGATAGAAGAGATCCCGAGGCACCATTCATAGGGCTAGAAAATCTCAAACAATCAGGTAATCCAGAAACTTATATTTCTGAATTTCTAAAAATTTCTGTTATGGTTCCTAATTTATCTGCAACAAGAAGGGTTTATATGTTCATTGATGGGTTAGAATAACCTCTTCATGGGTTGGTTAATTCTACCAAGCCCACTACCCTTCAAGATGCCATTGAAAGGGCTAGAGATCTGTAAGATTCCTTTCCAAAAGCAAAGGCAAAATTTCAGCAAAAGCCCTCTTTTCCATCAAAGGGAAAAGATGAGAAGGCTCCTTTCTCAAAAGAGAGCCAAAGTAAAACACCTCTTAGTGATGATGTTCGAAGAGATTTGAGGAGAAGGAAGATTTTCTTCACATGCCAAGAATCATGGGCACCAATACATAGATGTGCAGTAGGAAATGCACACTATATAGAGGTATTCTCAGATGATGAGGAGGAAGAAGAAGAAGAACCAGGGAGGGGTCACAACACTGGAATAGCAGGAGATTATCCACCACCACCAGGAGGTGAGGATGGAGCTAATGCTCCAATTAGAGGGACTCTTACATCATTGAGAGTGGTACCCAAATATCAGGGAACTTCCACACATAAAATATAGTTGGATTTGCGCAGTGGAAGCAAGGACATGGTAGTCCCATCTACTATGCATATGAGGTTTACCCATGAGACATCATTTTTTATGGCAAATAACCTGGGAGGCCACCTGGTCCGAAGTTGGTGAGAGATATCTCACAATATGTTGCACCACTCATAGATCCAAAAGGAATGGGAACACTAGAAGGTTATGATATAGCATAGAGAGTCCTGGGTAGTGTCAAGGAGGAGGGAGATAGTCCCCCACTATAATTATTACCCACTCTCACATCTCATCTTGCGCTGAGAGAGGATGATGTAGGATTGGAGGACGACACTATCATGGTGCAAGGAGACTATTCCTTGGCTTTAGAGGCTCAAAATATGTTCTCACTTGGGGATAATTCTTCCACATATAGAATATGGTGGCCACTCATGCATGATTTGGCCAAACTCAAGAATTTTTGGATAGGTGATAGCTTCTAATGGGAGACTAACCTCCAAAAGCTTCAACCTTTACTTGAGCATGAGAAACTACAAGAGGAGCAACAGAAAGGGGATAGAAACATCTCGATATGCACCTTTGGCATGGGAGAAGTCAAAGAGGAGGAAAACCATATGACATATGTTCTTTGTGATAGATCATCAGCATTGTCACTATGGAGGATAGATCCCTATTGGAAATCCTAGTTGTTGGCGGATTATTCCAAGGATCCTTTTACATGCATGATACCTGATGACCAGCTTCAAGAGGAGGGGTATTCAGTCCAAGATGAGGTCATCTATTATCATGGTAGGATCTTCTTATATAGAGCTTCCAACCTCAAGGATAAGTTACTACATGCAGAACATGAAGATTTTATCTTTAGCCATACTTATTATATGAGAGCATAACAAAACATCATGGAGGGGTACACTTGGGAAGGCTTTGAAGAGGAGATATATCAGCATTTTAGGAGATCCATGGATCATGTGGAGTTGGAGGAGATACATAAATCTTTGAAGGAGTTATCACAAACACCTCTTCCCTTCTTAGGAATGAGAGGGGATCTGTCTATCGACTAGTCCATTTGTATGAGTAGAGACTATGGTAAGGAACATGTTTATGTGCATAATGTTTTGTTTTGATGATTATTTTCACTCCCTTACCATGTATATGTAGGCCATTTTTCCAAGAAGGAGCATTCTTCCATATAAAATTCATGGCCAAATTTGGGCCATAAACTATGTTGAGCATGGCCACTTGCTAGGAGGATATATGGAGATGATTTATCATTCAGGGTGCACTCCAAAAGCACCAAACATTTCTTACCTTTTCAAAACTTGTGAGAAAACTATGGTAGCAAGTAAGTGGCGGGGAAACCACTTACCATATCATTATATGATGTAGTCAGGGGATATACAGAGCTGGTTCCATATGTGGGACTATGATCCAACTCCATTTTTGTATATTACTGTTTGTATGTACTTGGTTATGATCCCATACATTGATGATGTTCTTATTCTTTTTATGGGAATGATTGGAGGGAGGATGGAAGGATTGGATGTGCCCTTTGGGAGAGATATTCTCCATGTTCATTATGCTACATGTTTTAGGTAGAACCTTGGGCAAACCATGATTGCTACATTGGGTCTTTTGCTTCCTTGTGGGATGAATCATTTGCATCTCATGAGAACTTGGGAGGAGCATGTCATGGAGGGATGGATTGGGAGACACTCGTCTTATGAGGGAAGCTTATCACATGGAAGTTTCACCAATGGTGGAGGAGAAGAGTTTCAGCACTCACCTTTACAGTTGCTTGACGGCAAGCAACATTTGGAAAGGGAGGACTGTAATTTTCCCAATTAGCCATGAGCTAGTTGGAATATTAAATATTGTTTTTGATTTCTTGATTAATGAATAAGAGGATATGGAGATCCATAAATATCCTTAAATAAGAATAAAATCAATGCGAATGTGAAAGCATGACATCTTGGCAACTTAATTGAGCACCCTTGTGTTTGAAAAGGGGTTGGAACACCTTGAATGGGTCAAGTTTGACCAAATAAACAACGTTGTCATGGAGAGTGGACATTTATGGAGGGACATCACAGTTTTAGATGGAGACTCTTTGCATGGAAGTAGTGTCATAAATGAATGGGGCTTAGGGTTAGGAAGCTCATCAATTATATAATGAAGAGGATGGAAACCATATTGGATGGTGTTGATCTATGTTTATGTTCTGATATATGGTCTATTTAGACATATAGCGTTCTTCAGTTGTTTAGCTAAGATTGCAGTGTTGTTTAGCACAAGGTGTTCCTGATTAGGAATCCCACCTCTTTCCTTAAGAGGCTTCTAGGAACAGTTTGCACTACATTCCACTATCAGGTATTTGGCCAAAGCTTCAATCTTAATGTACATCGCAGTTTCTGTTGAGAGGTTGTGTTGTGTTGTAGGGAAAAAGTTGTGGAGGTTTGATTTGGGAGATTTTTTAGCTAGATCTCATTGGAGGGAGGATCCTTTCCCTTGGGAGGCTAGTGAAGAAGGCCTTGGAGCTTTATTGACACATTTGGCATCAGGCCATAGTATTTTTATCCCCTACAACACAGTAGCAGCCTGCATTTGCGTTATTTTAGGGAGGAGTTTCAGGGGGTATTTTAGGGAGGAGTTTCAGGGGTATTTACAGTATTTTCCCTTCAGTCATTTTTTGCACCATACTTTCATCCATAGGGCTGCAATTCATTTTGAATTATTGGGTATTTTTCCCAGAGACCCTTTTGGGATCTTTTCTGGAGGTTGTCTAGATCCCAGATCTTCATGTTTGTATCTATTGTGACATATATCAGCCCCATATCTTTTGTGTACTCATTTGCTATAGTAGTTCTTCTATGACTGCAATGTAGTAGTCTTGCGGCATTTTGATATATAGTAGAAGCACCTAATTTGAGGCTTTTGTCTATTGGAGGCTTGTTCTATCTTGTATTATGTCTTGTGGCCTAGTATTCTATACATATTTGCTACTGTTATGATGTATAAATAAGCTCCATATTGGTCTCCATTATTTATGTTATGATTTACACTGCTATTTCCAGCATTATGTGCCATATTCCTACTTTTCCCATTTGGGAATATTACATATTCATTCATAGAATTTACCCAATTTTTGTCTTTGTTGGTTTCATCAAAAGTCTTTAGTTATATTTGTGACATCATAGCTAGGTACACTTCCTCGGTCTGTTCAGCTAGATGTCTTCTAGTTTGGACTCCTGCACTATTGTCTCGAATGATTTGATCTTCAGGATGGTTCTTTTGAGTGTGTCTCGAGGGTCCTTTTGAGTTTCTTTCTGTATATTCTATTGTCTTACTCTATTCTTCATTTTCTTGATTCTCATATTCATGATCATCTACAGGATTGGAGTAGTTTGTGCTTTGTGTTCTGTCTGGTATATCTTCATTGAATCTCACATCAATGCTTTCCACAATTTTATGCAGTATTTTATTACAACACCTGTATCTCTTACTCTTGGATGCATATCCCAAAAATATTCCTTCATCAGCTCTATTATCAAAAAATCTCACTTGATTGGCTGGTAATCAAACAAATCTATGTAACTATTTCAAACCAGCTTTTGACTGAAGCTTAGCCTCTTCAGTTTGATAGGGCTCTCTCAAAGGGGTTTATGATATTAGATAATGATAGGATTAGATGGCTAACTCTATTTTAAAAGTAACTTGATTTTTGTGTATGTAGGTTGAAAAGAATGCAGGCTTGAAACCATTGGGCTTATGGAGTCAACAAATCAGTAGATTCAATGGCAAGGTTTCTTGACATAGAAGCTGAGGCAGATAAGAGTCTTTAACAAAGGCAAATTACACATAAAACATAGGGCAACATAGTCATTTCATCAATAAAGGAAATCAGAGCATACACATATGAATTCTGAGAAATAAAGATGAAATCTACTACAAGTAGTACACATAAAGATATAGATCAGAAAGACATTAAAAACTCCATGAGAATCTTAGGTCTGTCAAGAAGAATTCCTTTGTACTATTGATATCAGTCAAATTACATAAAGTAGCATATGGTGCAAAAAAACTCCAACCCTTTACAACTTTGATAATTTTCCTTTAAATAGGCATTCTTATAGTAGGGATGATCTTCCTCTTGGCTAGATTCATTGAAATATTCCTATGAAACCTCATATAACAAAAAAAACCATGCCTTTTAATAAGAAAATGACAGCTACACTCTAAAGATGACATTTCTTAATAGGACTCAAACTCCTATTTATTACATCAATCTACATTATCCTTGAAACAGTTACTTGTAAGCTACAAAAAAGCATCACATGCTCGAACAGGCTATGATAGGTTCATTACCACTTTTACATATTAAAAATCCTCCTAAGCATGTGGAACAAAACCCTATTTTTCAGGGATATGACCCTTATCTTCAACGAAAGCTTTTAGCTGGTTATATGTCCCCATAACACTTTCTTCAAGTCATAAATGTTTGATGTTAAGGTCCCTTGACCTGTTGGAGGAGCCCAGCTATCCAGAACTGTTATTAAAATGCTCCAAAATTTTCAAAAATAGCTCGCTATGAAAACATGACAGTTTTGTAGCGAACTTTGGTAGTGTTGAAAAATGACTTCTGCAGCCAATAAATTTTCTCCTTTTCTATTCGATGGTATCACCCTAGTCATGACACATCGTCACTATCATTATCCCTCCTTGAAATCTACAGAAAGTAAATTTAGAAGAAAAAAGGCTGCTACAGAAAATTTCGTAGCATTTTCCTGGCTTTAAGCCTAGGAAATGCTACGAAACTATGTAAAAATGCATAAATTTCACATTTCAAGACTTTCTTAAAGAACTAATATTCTACTGAAAAATTTTAGGTCCTCTGCATGTTATGGACCTCATCAAAGTAATGAGGAACACAATCACCATCACCTTACATATTTAAAACATGCTTTGCAGATTTTTCCTGTTTTTTTTCTTCTGAAAAATAGGTCTTAGAATAGAGGCTATATCTCAAAATCCATGACGTATTTTGTAAAAATGGAGGTGGTTTTTGTAAATAATAATGTTTTGAAGAAAAAAATCTATTTGGTGTTTGAAAACCATCTCCATATATTCAAAACCGGAATTTGAAAAACATATATAAAACATGAAAACTTTGTTTTCTGAAAATAGGGCCCAAAGACATCCCTGTATCTCCCAACTGATAGCACCTGTGAGAAAAGTGAAAGAGGTTATTTTTCCTTTTTCTGTGCTTGAAAATAAAATCTATCATTATTTCCAAATTTATCTCTTTTCATCCATAATCCTCTCTTTAAAATTACTACTAAAACAGTCCAAAAACACAACAATTTCCTTGTTATCTCCAGCAGAAATTTTGACAACTTGAACTGATGCATGCTTCAAAAAAGCTAGGGTCCTCCATGAATAGATTAAGGTAAATAACCTTCTATATTATCCATAGAGCCTCCTTTGTGTGCTTTCTTGTACATGACCATCTCCTTTTAAAACGAAGCTGCCCTCTTAAAGAGGTGACACTTGTAAAGTCAAATTGGACAACAAGTTTCTTGGTGTGATGAGGCAACTATAAAATAGTGACATTGAGATGTTTCAAATGCAAGAATGAATGTTGAGTGAAAAATAGCAGATTAGGATAAGGTTTTTTGTTTTAAATGACAACTCATGCTTCAATCATGACACATACATGCCAAAAAGGGTAATGATGACCTCATACATGGTTATGTACCTTTGAATTATCCATAAAAGACTTGAATAAATTCCACCCTATCTCCTTCTTATCATTGAATTCCACCTTGCACCAAATTCAAAAATACAGACAGAAAAACCTCTTTTCGTAGCGTAGATAGTCCATTTCCTGGCAGTTTTGCTACGAAATTATTAGGCAGTTTCGTAGCAAAAACTTCCTTTTTCTGTGTAATTCGCTATGAAAACAAGAAATATTGGCTATAGTGACATTTTCAAATTCAAAAGCTTGGGAAATGGAATATGTCAGCAAATGATGACTGATGGGACATGATGTGACCTACATGGAGTTGGTTTTGAGATGAAATGACGGTGGTCTTGAAACTTAGGATAGGTTAAATATGAAAAAATGAAATTTCCTATGCCAACTTGAAAAAGGTTTAAGGAGACATTACCCTTTTAAGGAGTGAACTATATGACCATGTCAAGTAATGAATCAAAAAATTATGAGTGATAATAGCGGCTCCACTTGGGATGGCATGCCCCTATGGTACACAAAAGAACCTATAGTTCCAGTGTCATCCATCTTCTTGGAAAAAAAAATTCTGAAATTTATGAAGACTTCACCAAGCTCATATGGCCTTCTCCTCAGGCTCAATCTTGATGATTATTGCTGAAAAACCAAATATATACATACTAAAAGGATGCTCAGTCAACTTTGAGCTTATTCAAACACTCCTACCTACCTTAACAACTGCAATCTTCATGTTTGATTCAAGTAACATGAAACTTCCAATAAATCCAGTCAATGATCTGATCTAACAATTGAACCTCTTGACTATATTTGAACCAAAAGTAAACAGGACATTGAAATGACCAAAGCAACATAAAATGGATCTGATCTTTATAGTGAAAATATAACTAGAAATCTGGACTGTAGAACTCTTCCATGTAGTTAGCTATAGGATCATAGAAGACAAAGTATGTTTGATGATTCTAAAGACATTTTGCAGTTTTAGATAGATCATATATGCTTTCTTTAGCAAGATAATATTTCAGTTGTATGCTATCAAACTAATTTTCAAATTGATTTTCAAGAACAAGGCATTCTTCCTCAATCTCAAAAGAGAAAGGTAGCAGCACCCTCTCTTTGTGTTTTTGCATGAATTTTTTTTGAAAATATTGATCATGAACATGAAGACTATAGGATTGAATTTGATCTTCTAAAACTTCAATATATTTCTCAATATTCTTAACAACTTCATCCAAAAATTGAATCCTATCTTCTGACTTGCACTCAAATGAATTTAAAAAATAAGACAAGGACAAAGAAAAATTTTCATCTACTTCCTCATTAGTGTAATCATCATTCCATTGTTTAAAACCTTGAATAGAAGGAGAGTCTTCCACCAACTCTGTTCTTTCCATTCATGCTTCCAAAAAAATAAGCCAAAACTTTGCAAATGAATTAATAGATCTGACAAGAAAGCTTTCAATCAACTATTTACATTTCCCTTGAAATGAATCATAGAACAATATGATAAAAATATCTTCATGTCTGACTCTAAGAAGCTCAGTAAATTAACGGAAATATGATATATACTTCAAGGTCAAACTCAGATCTTTTTCATTAAATTTTGGACCATTCCTTAAAAAATATGCATCCTTGGGAAAAGGATTTGGGAAACCATAAATTCTTGAAAAATCTACACATGCAAACCTTGAAACAATAATGGCAGCATTTGAGTTCTTTTTTGTAGAAACCATATTATCCACAGTATCATAAAATAATTGTCGACGTTTCGAATCCCAACAGGGATCTATCTTCAGGACGAGAAATGAATGAAGGTTGAAAGAAGGTTGCAAGAGGTATAAATAGTGAAGGCTAATGATGATGATAAGAGGAGCCGACAATAAATCAAACTAATTAATTAAATAAAAAATTTAATTTAATTAAATTTTTCCTAAAATTAATTTCTATTTCTCTTAAGCTCATTATTCTAATGTCATTTTAAATGATAAATATTTAAAAGGTTTTAATAAGTATTTAATTTTTTTTTAATAATTAAATATTAATTTAATAATTTATATTCCTAATTGAATTAATTCTAATTCTAAAATAAAACCCTCATGCTGAATCTTACCATCACCCTACTCAAAAATTTGGTGTCCTCAACACTCTTGCTGCAACAGCCCTGAGAATATTAGATGAGGAGAGCCTGGAGGAAGAAATATCTCACCTAACACATGTCTTCTTGGGTTTAGGGTATAAGGAAAGAGAAATCAGGAAAGCCATAAACATAGCAAAAAGCATTGTCGCGTCCAAGAAACAGCGGGATCCTCAAGAGAGGGGTGGAAGGGTTTTTCTGCCATATATTAGGGGTGTGACAAATAAGATTGCCAGGGTTTTGGTGAAGAGTAACATTTTTGCACAATTCTCAGCAGCAGGAACCATTAGACAAAATATGCGCTCAGTTAAAGATAACATTAGTGAGGGTCAGCTTAAAGGTGTTTACAAGATTGAATGTTCTTGTGGGAAGTGTTATATTGGCGAAATTGGGCACTCTCTTCATAAGCATATGAAAGAGCATGGTGCCAATATTAAACATGAGCGATCACGAACCTCGGCTCCTGCTAATCACTCCTGAAAAACAAATCATCACTTATGCCTTGAGGATGCTAGAATCATTGCAAGGGAGGAACACTATCAGAGACGTAAGATCAGAGAAGCATTGGAGATTATAAAACACCCACATAACATCAACAAGGACGGAGGATACGAGATTAGTGATAGTTGGAAACCTCTTATTAGACAGATTTGCTCCCTAGGTTCGTCCTCATCCAAAATATAATGTTGCAGGTATACTTCTCCCTCCTTTTTAGTTATCTAGTTTAGGGTCGTGTTAGCTCAGAAAATTTTATTATTCCACTTACTCATAATAATTATTTTCATTAATTAATTTTTATTCTATTAATAAAAATTAATTAATTATTATTTATTATGAGTGATTGAAAGCTTATTAAAATTAAAATTTAAGTGTAACTCATAATAAAGGTTTTACAATAAAAATTTATTAGGATTTAATTAATATGAAATAAAAATAAATAAATAAATAATTAATATTAGAATTAACACTTAGCATGGTTTGATTAATGAGAATTTATTAAATTCATTTAGTAACTTATTTTTAGGTATATTATCTAAAAACTATTTTTTTAGTGTTAATTAATATTTTCTCTTTCATTTACTTTCACTATCTTAGGTTAGAATTTAGCTAATTTGGTTACTCTAGAATTTAGAATTTGATTCTAATTTTAGGCATTAATTGTTATTTTAGGGTATTATAAAGGTTGTAGAATTGATAATTCATTAGGAATTAATTAAAATGAAAATTAAATATTTAATAGTTGGAAATTTATTGGGGTTTAATTAATGAGAATTGATTAGAATTCATGTAGTAACATATAGTTAAGTATATTTTTAATATTAAAAATCATGTCATATTAGTTTTAAAAAAATATTTCCTCACTTTAATAAAAATTAGACATTGTTATTATTTTTAGACATTAAATATTAAATTCATAATAAGTTTGAATTTATTTTAGGGTTTTATTTTAGAATTAGAATTAATTCAATTAGGAATATAAATGATTAAATTAAAATTTAATTATTAAATTTTTTTTAAATACTCATTAAAACCTTTTAAATATTTATCATTTAAAATGACATTATAATAATGAGCTTAAGAGAAATAGAAATTAATTTTAGGAAAATTTTAATTAAATTAAATTTTTTATTTAATTAATTAGTTTGATTTATTGTCGGATCCTCTTATCATCATCATTAGCCTTCACTATTTATACCCCTTGCAACCTTCTTTCAACCTTCATTCATTTCTCATCCTAAAGATGGATCCTCGTTGGGATTGAAACGTCGACAATTGTTTTATGATATTGTGGATAATCCAGTTTCTGCAAATAACAACAACCACAGGAGTTTGAAAACCATCTGAGTTCTTCATAAGTCCAGTGGAATCACCATGAATCTGTGAAATTTTGAATTCTTCAACAATGGAGTCACCAAGGTAGTTCTGTAACCTTAAAAAATTCTGAGCTCCTGCTACCTCCAAGAGTTCAAATTCACTTTTTTGCACAAAAAAATTGGGAAATTAGTCTTCAAACTCCTGACAGACACACCAAAATGTTATCACAAAATTTCACTTGATTGGTTGCTAATCAAACAACTCTATGTATCTGTTTCAAACCAACTTTTGACTAAAGCTTAGCCTCTTCAGTCTAAGAGGGCTCTCTCAAAGGGGTTTATGATATTTGATAATGATAGGATTAGATGGCTAACTCTATTTGAAATGTAACTTGCTTTTTGTGTATGTAGGTTGAAAAGAATGTAGGCTTGCAACCATTGGGATTATGGAGTCAACAATTTGGTAGATTCAGTGGTAAGGTTCCTTGACATGGAAGCTGAGGCAAATAAGAGTCTTTAACAAAGGAAAATTACACATAGAACATAGGGCAACACAGTCATTTCATCAATAAAGGAAGTCGAGCATACACATGTGAATTCTGAGTAATAAAGATGAAATCTACTACAAGTAGTACACATAAACATATAGATCATAAAGACATTAAAAGCTCCATGAGAATCTCAGGTCTGTCAAGAACAAGTCCTCTGTATTACTGATATTAGTCAAATTACATAAAGAAACTTATGGTGCAAAAATTATCCAACCCTCTACAAATTCGATAATTTTCCTTGAAATAGAAATTCTTACGGTAGGGATGATCTACCTCTTGGCTAGATTCATTGAAATCTTCCTATGACACCTCATATAATAGAAAAAACATGTATTTTAATAAGAAAATGACAGCTACACCCTAAAGATGACATTTCCTAATAGGACTCAAAATCCTATTTATTACATCAGTCTACCTTATCCTTGAAAAATTTACTTGTCAGTTACAAAAAAGCATCACATGCTCGAATAGGCTATGATTGGTTCATTACCACTTTTACATATTAAAAATCCTCCTAAGCATGTGGAACAAAACCCTATTTTTTAGGGATATGACCCTTATCTTCAACTAAAGCTTTTAGCTGATCATAACACTTTCTTCAAGTCATAAATGTTTGATGTTAAGGTCCCTTGACCCATTGGAGGAGCCCAAATATCCAGAACTGTCATTAAACTGTTTCAAAATATTCAAAAACAACTCGCTATGAAAAAGTGACAGCTTCGTAGCGAACTTTGGTAGTCTTGAAAAATGACTTCTGTAGATAATAAGTTTGTTCCTTTTTTGTTCCATGGTGTCACCCTAGTCATGTCACATCATCACTATCATTCTCCCTCCTTGAAAGCTGCAGAAAGTGAATTTAGAAGCAAAAGGGTTGCTACCGAAATTTTCGTGGCATTTTCTTGGCTTTAAGCCTAGGAAATGCTACGAAATTGTGTAAAAGTGAAAAAAATTCACATTTCAAGACTTTCTTCAAGATCTAATATTCTGCTGCAAAAATTTAGGTCCTCTTCATGTTATAGACCTCATCAAACTAATGAGGAACACAATCACCATCACCTTACATATTTAAAACATGCTTTGCAGATTTTTCCTGTTTTTTCTGAAACATAGGTCTTAGAATAGAGCTTATATCTCTGAATGCATGATGTATTTTGCAAAACGGGAGGAGGTTTTTTTCAATACGAATGTTCTGAATAAATGCCTCTTTTTTTTTTTGAAAACCATCTCTAGCGGTCCACAACCTGGATTTGAAAAACATATATAAAGCAATAAAACTTTGTTTTCTGGAAATAGGGCCCAAAGACATCCCTGTATCTCCCAACTGATAGCACCTCTGAGAAAAGTGAAAGAGCTTATTTTTCCTTGTTATGTACTTGAAAATAAAACATCTCAGTATTTCAAAATTCATCTCTATTCATCCATAATCCACTCTTTAAACTTACTGCTCAAACAGTAAAAAACACAACAATTTCCTTGTTAGCTCCAACAGAAATTTTGACAACTTGAATTGATACATGCTTCAACAAAGCTAGGGTAATCCACGAATAGCTTAAGGTCCACGAGCTTCTATATTATCCACAGAGCCTCCTTTTTGTGCTTTCTTGTACATTACCATCTCCTTTTATAACCAAGCTACCCTCTTAAAAAAGTGACACTTCTAAAGCAAAATTGGACATCAAGCTGCTTGGTGTGATGAGACAGCTCTCAAATAGTGACATTGAGATGTTTCACATGAAATAATGAATGTTGAGTTACAAATAGCATCTTAGGATAAGGTTTTGTGTTTTAAATGACAACTCATGCTTTAATCATGACACATACATGCCGAAAATGGTATTGATGACCTCATACATGGTTATGTACCTTTGAATTAACCATAAAATACTTGAATAACTTCCACCCTATCTCCTTCATATCATTGACTGACACCTTGCACCGAATTTGAAAATATAAACAGAAAAACCTCTTTTTGTAGCGTGGTTAGTTCATTTCCTGGCAATTTCGCTACGAAACTATTAGGCAGTTTCTTAGCGAAAATTGCCTTTTTCCTGTGTAATTCGCTACGAAAACAAGAAATCTTGGCTAAAGTGACCTTTTCGAATTCAAAATCTTGGGAAATAAAATATGTCAGCAAATAATTACTGGTGGGACATGATGTTACCTATATGGAGGTGGTTTTGAGATGAAATGAGTTTGGTATTGAAACTTAGGATAGGTTAAATATGAAAAAGTGAAATTTCCTATGCCAACTTGAAAAAGGTTTAAGGAGACCTTTCCCTTTTGAGGAGTGAACTGTATGACCATGTCAAGTAATGAATCACAAAATTATGAGTGATAACAAGCTCTTGCATCATACTTCCCCAATTTTTCATCATTATTCTTTATGAAACATTTACCGCCAAAGACTCTAAAGTGCTTGATTGATGTTAGTTTCCCATGCCATAATTCATATGGAGTCTTGTAACAATTTGGTCTGAGATGAGATTTGTTGAGAATATGTATAGTTGTGTGTACTGCTTCTTCCCAATAGGTTTGGGGAATGTTTCTTTCTTGCATCATTTCTCTGGCAATCTATTGTACTAACCTGTTTTGTCTCTCTGCAATTGTAAACTGTTTCTTTATCCCATATTCATTTCATAGTTCTGCAAAATGATTGTCTGTGAATTCACCTCCTCTGTTTGATCTGATGCATTTTATTTTACATCTAGTTTTATTTTCTGCCAGTGCCTTGAAGATCCTAAATTTTTCAAATGCCTCAGATTTTTATCTGAGTAATGCCACCCATGTTAATCTCGAAAAGTCATTGATTATCAGCATGAAATATGATTCTCCTCCTAGTGCATTTGTTCTTGAAGGTCCGCACAGGTACATGTGTACAATATGAAGAGGCTTACTTGTAGATAATTGGTCTTTAGCTTTGAACATTGTGCGATTTTGTTTTCCTAGTTAGCAGGACTCACATATGGTATTTGGTGGCTTCTTTATTGTAGGAAAAAATTTGATAGCTTCCTTTTTTCTCGGTTTGATGATGTGGTCAAAATTTAGGTGTCCCAATATTCTATGCCATAGCCGAGATTCATTAAGTTTTCTGATGTAGCATGCTTCATTCTATTCTTCTACTATATACACATTACTCTTTGTTCGAACACCTTTGAGCAAGGTATTTCCTGTGGTGATTGACCTTACTTCACAATCTTGGGCTCTGAAAAGGACCTCACAACCTTTATCACACATTTTACTAACACTTAGCAATTGGATTTTAGAACGTCTACAAACAATACATCCTGAGCCTCTCCTCTTCCATTATTCAGGTTGATTGTGCCTTTTCCCTTGATTTTCCCTACTTTGTCTTTACCAAATGTTACATTCCCAGATTCCTTTTCATCCAAAGTTACAAACTTGTGTTGGTCTCCAGTCATATGTTTTGAGAAACCACTATCCACATACCATTGATTGTTCTAATCTTGAGAAATTAGAACCATATCACATTTTTTTAGTTTCCTTTTCCATTGCATGTATTTGTTTTCTCTATGACCTTTCTGAGGAGATGGATCACAGTTTTTGAGAGGACATTCATTAGACTTGTGCCCATTTTTATGGTAGCTAAAAAATTTGATTGTATTTCTGAATAGATTGTGTACATGAGTGAATTCATAGTTGTTATTAATTCCACTTGAGTTTCCATACTCCAGTCTATGTATATATGCTCTGCACTCCATGGCTTTATGACCGAATCCTTTACAAAAAAAAATTACCCATGGAAGTAGTATTTGTCTCTGGCAGAGAGAGTTCTTTGAGGTAGTGTTTTCGTTTGTTGCGTCTTTTATTGGTTGGACAGGATTTTGTTTGTCTTACAATATGTTGCAGTATGTCCAGGTTTTTGGTAGGAAAATAAAGTGATGCTTCTCATAGGGGGAAGGAACCTCCTTTGATGTCTTCCGAATTTGTTCAATTCATCCTTAGGAGCGTATGAGTCTTTTGCAGTTGATTGCTTCTTCATTTCTTTCTTTGTCACTTGAGATTGTTGCTTGTTTTTGTTTGTTTCATTACATAACATGGTCTTGTTAGTTTCTAAGTCTACGGATTCCCTCTTTGTTGCTTCATTAACCTTTAGATATTTTACAAAAATTATATCCTTGTTATCTTTTGCCTTGGATTTTCTAGTTTCTCCTTCGTAGCCTATGCCAGCCTTTATATGAGGAGGTATTTGAGCACATAGAATTTTTTCCAAATGTCCAGAGCTTTTCATTTGAGAAATATTCATATTTAATTCAATTTGGGCATTTTCTAATTTCTTCCTCAGGCTTACCACTTCTTCTTCCAGTTTTTCTCGCTCCCGATTTTTCTCCGTTATTTCTCTTAGAATATCTTCTATTTTCCTTGATTCTTCTAGTTCAATCTTCAATTTAACAAGATCTTCTAAATCTGGTTCTGTCTTTTCATATTTCAAAATAATCTATTTTTGTTTCTTACTCTTAAGTTTAAGTCTATCTATTTCCTCCAAGGCACTAATTAGCTCCCCCTCAAGATCTACCTCACCTTCTTCTTCAAATTCCCAGAGATCCTCCTCAAACTCTTCCTTGGCCATCAAAATGAATTATGTTGTCCCTTCTTCATTTGGGGATTCATTTGTGCTCTTAGATGCACTACTGTCTTTTTGGGCATAGAATTTTCTATTACATCTATTCCCTTTCGGCATATTGCTGAAATTGGTTTTCTCTTTCCCTCTTAATTGATCCTCAGTTTTATTTTGAGGGCATTTAGATGCATAGTGCCCCACTCTGCCACAATTAAAGCACTTAAATGGAATTTTACCTTTATACTTACCTGTAGCTTTCTCCAATCTTCTGACAAATTTGGCCTCTTCTTCATCAAAGCAGAAGCATGTACCTTCTTTCTCTTCTCTGCACATATCTGCCTTAAAGGCTGCCTCCTTCACATTTGAATTCCCCTTTGGAAGTCTCATCTCACAGGCTATCAAGTTTCCAAGAAATTGTTTCATGGTCAATGTTTCCCAGTTTTTTGTTTCTTCTACGGCGAAAACCTTAGGGTTAAACCTGGATGGTAAAGATCTCAATATATTTTATACAATTACGCCTTCCTTAATGGTTTCTCATAGATGTTTCTTGTTATTCACAATTTCCACAACCTTTACGAAGAAACTAGCTACATCTTCATCTTCATTCATTTTTACATTTTCAAACTAAGCTCTATAGGCTTGCAGTTTGGCCATCTTCACCTTTTTATCTCCCTCATGGATATTTTCTAATGTATCCCAAATATCTTTGGTAGTCTCACTGTGCATTACTTTGATAAATTTTGTTTCACACAGACTGCTCAAGAGTGCATTCATGGATTTTGAATTATCTATGAAATTTTTCTTGGCTTCTTTCTCTGTGTTAGTATCCTTTGGAGCATATCCTTCTTCCACAGCAGCCCGAACTTCTATTCCTAGAGATATTATGTATGTCCTCATTCTTATTTTCCAGAAGGCATAGTTTGTGCCATCAAACAATGGGGCTTTATTTTTTGAGCATCCTTATAAGCTAGCCCTTTTGTGGACCTAGGATCTCCTTCTGGTTGTTAAAATTATACGGAAGGAACTGGATCTAATACCAATTTATGAACCCTTAGTTAAACTGAGGGGGGGGGGTGGGGGTGAATGAGTTCAATACATTCATGATCATTTAAAATTTTTTATTCAACTCATTTACACCTTCATTTCGTAAGCAGATTAATACATAATGGATCAAAAAACATAATGTGTGGACAACAAGTAATTAAATAGATTAAAATGTTAGAAAATTAAATATTATGGAGAAATGCAACACATAAAATATGCGGAAAAATACAAGCACACAAAACACATAAAACTAGAGAGACACAGATATATGTGGTTCACCTAGTTTGGGCTACGTCCACCCCGAACATCCAGTCCTTCCTTTCTATTATCCAACAAAAAATGAAGAGACAAAACCTACAGCAGATCTATTGTAATATCCTCTGTTCTCTCTCACAGTCTCCCTGTCTGTTTCTCGCTCCGAGAATGCACACATAATACACAGCTGTAATACAATACCCTCATATATACAAGGGCATTGCCTTCTAGGGAAAAAAACCCTAATCTAAACATAACTTCTACTGTCAGATCATTTTCCTAATGAACGACCCAGATTGACTAGAAATTACTATACTTTTGCAAGGCAATTTTACATCTGTTTTTAGCTTCGGGGGCGCTTCCCCTGAAAACCCCCACCAGGGGGGGGCTCTGAAAAGCGCTGCCGGCCCCCCCTGGACCCCCCATGGTAGCGATTAATTACGGGCAACGTTGCCACCCCTTTTAAGGTACATGGGTCCAATGCTGTGATACAAAGTAAACAAGATAATCAGGCTCCACACCCAACAATCTCCCACTTGGAGACTGATTGTAGCAACTCCACCGCTGCTTCATTTGCTAGACAATGACTCCTCTTTGGACCTGGCTGTTCCTCATCTTCATCGTCATCCTTGAAGACCAATTGAAACTGAGCATGTTCTCAGTTTCTCCCTAGTTACAACTTTTGTTAGCATATCTGCAGGATTTTGGCTAGTGTGTACCTTTTCCAGCTTCAAATCTCCATCTTCCAATACTGACCGTATGAAATGGTACTTGAGATGTATGTGTTTAGTCCTGGACTGAAATGCTGAGTTCTTTGCAAGATGAATAGCACTTTGGCTATCACTATATAGTGTGCCCATATCATGCTTCTTACCCAATTCATCCATAAACCTTTGTAACCAAATCATTTCTTTACTAGCCTCTGTAGCAACAACATACTCGGCTTCTGTTGTTGAAAGTGCAAAAACACTTTGGATTTTTGAAATCCAACTGACAGTTGTTCCACCTACAATAAATAAATATCCTGTAGTGCTCCTCCTGTTATCTCTGTCACCTGCCATATCTGCATCAACATATCCCTGTAGAGCAATGTTTGAACCACCAAAGCATAATACTTGATTTGTGGTACCTCTCAAATATCTGAGAATCCATTTTACTGCCATCCAATGTTCTTTTCCTGGATTATTCATGTACCTGCTTACAACTCCCACTGCATGTGCAATATCAGGCCTTGTGCATACCATTGCATACATTAAGCTTCCAACTGCAGATGCATATGGAACTTTAGACATATATTCCATTTCTTCGTGGGTCTTGGGGCACATCTCCTTACTAAGTTTGAAATGGCTAGAAAAAGGTGTACTAACTGGTTTTTCATTCTTCATATTAAATCTTTTCAACACCTTTTCTATGTACTCATTTTGAGACAGTGTTAATTTGTGATTTTTCCTGTCTCTAGTTATCCTCATACCAATGATTTGTTTTGCAGCTCCCAAATCCTTCATTGCAAAGGAATTTGACAATTTTATTTTGAGCACATTTATTTCCTGCATGTTAGATCTTGCAACAAGCATGTCATCTACATACAATAACAATATAATATAGCTGCCATCATTTTGCCTTTTTAGATAAACACAATGATCAGAGTGACATCTAGTATAACCTTGTTCAGACATAAACTTGTCAACTTTTAGATACCACTGCCTTGGAGCCTGTTTTAAGCCATATAAGTTCTTCTTTAACCTGCACACCAATTTTTCTCTCCCTTTTACCTCATATCCTTCTAGTTGTTGCATGTATATCTCTTCCTCCAAATCTCCATGGAGAAATGTTGTCTTTACATCTAACTATTCAAGATGTAAATCTTCTGCTGCTACAAGACTTAAGATAGTTTTGACTGAATTCATCTTAACAACAGGAGAAAATATTTCATCAAAATCAATACCTTTATTCTGTGCAAACCCCTTCACCGCAAGTCTACCTTTGTACCTTTTTTTTCCTCCATCTTCTTCCTTCAGCCTGTAAACCCATTTATTCTGCAATGCAGTTTTACTTGCAGGCAACCTGACTAAGTCCCAATTCTGGTTATGCATTAAGGAGTCCATCTATTCTTCCATGGCTAGCTCCCACTTCTTCCTACTTTCAACCTACATTGCTTTTTCATAACATTCAGGTTCACCAGAATCAATCAACAATAAATAATATAATGAAGGAGAGTATCATTCACGGGGTCTACTTATCTTGGTAGATCTTCTAACACCACTTTCAGGTGTTTGAGGTGCCTGTTGTTGTTGTGGTGGTTTTTGCTGCTGTGACTGTTGATTATTATTATTTTCAGGCACCTTTACTTTTTCAGTTATCTCATCAAGAACCATGTATTCCTTGCTTTCTTTTTCCTGTTTCTTTTCCTGCAACTGATTCTTATACAAGACCTTTTCATTGAATATTACATCTCTGCTCCTAATGATTTTGTGATTTTCATAATCATATAAACGATAACCAAAATCATTAACACCATATCCAATAAAGGTACATTTCTTTGATTTTGCCTCAAGATTTGTTCTATTTTCTTTATTAATATGGACAAAGGCCTCACAACCAAAAGGCTTTAAAAAAGAGTAGTTTACCTTTTTACCTATCCATGCTTCCTCTGGAATACCACCATCCAAGGAACTTGAAGGCCCTTTGTTTATTAGATAAACAGCAATATCTACAGCATTTGCCCAAAATTGTAAAGGCAATCCTGCATGAAATCTCATGCACCTTGCACACTCCATGATTGTTCTGTTCATCCTTTCTGACACACCATTTTCTTGTGGTGTTCTTGGAACTGTCTTCTCTCTATGAATTCCATGCTCTAAACAGTACCTACCAAACTCTTTGCTGCAATACTCACCTCCATTGTTTGATCTGAGACACTTCAAATTCTTTCCTGTCTCAATATCAACCAAAGCTTTCCATTTCTTGAAAGTATCAAATACATCAGATTTATTCTGAATACAATAATTCCATGTTTTTCTAGTTGCATCATCAATAAAAGTAACATAATAACGAAAGCCACCGATAGATGATACCTGAGCAGGTCCCCATACATCTGTATGCTCGAGCTCCAATTTTTCACTCTTCTTTTATTTCTCAACTCTGAGAAATCTGACTCTCTTCTGTTTTCCATAAATGCAATTCTCATAGAAATCCAAATCAACATTCTTCAATCCTGGCAACAAATTTCTTGAGTGAAGAATCTGCATTCCCTTCTCACTCATGTGTCGGAGCCTATGATGCCATAATGTTGCATCTGCTCCTTTGGAATTTAAAGCATTAACAGAGTTGGAAATACCATTTCATAAATACAATGTACCAACTTTTTCACCTTTTGCTATTACCAGCGCTCCTTTGGTGACCTTCCAAGTTTTATCTGTGAAAGTTGTCACACAACCTTCACTGCCTAACTGCCCTGTTGAAATCATATTTTTCTTCAGATCTGGAACATGCCTTACCTCCTTTAGTAGCCATTGGTTTCCATTTTGTTGTTTTACAAGAACTTTACCCATTCCAACAATTTTATAGGGTTTATCATCACCCAAACGAACTTGTCCAAAATCTCCTTGAACATAGTCATGAAAATATTTCTTATCAGTTGTGGCATGGAATGAAGCCCCTGAATCTACAACCCAAGAATCAGTAACATTTTCGAAAGAAAGAATCAAAGCATCTTGTAACACATCACCTGTCACATTTGCTTCATGATTGTTTTCTTGTTGTGTGTCTCCTTCTTTTCCCTTCCGAAATCTACAGTCTTTCTTTAGGTGTCCTTTCTTTCCGCAATTCCAGCACATTATCTCTGATCTGGACTTGGATCTGCCTTTCCTTGATTTACTGCGATATCCTGAGCTCTTTTCTCTTTCCATTCTTCTTCCCCTAGACTCTACACTCAAAGCATTACCTGATGTCTCGCCAGAGCTTTTCCGTTGCATTTCCTCGCTAAGGATAGAACCAACAACATCATCAAACTTTAAAGTACTAGATCCAGAGACAGAGTTACTAATGGCCATTACTAAACCATTCCAACTCTCTGGCAATGAGCACAAGAATAACAGAGCTCTAAATTCATCATCAAAGTTTACCCCTACAAAACCTAACTAACTGGTAACTGTATTAAATTCATTTAAATGGTCTGCAACAGATCCACCTTCCGACATCTTCATATTAAATAGTCGTTTCATAAGAAATACCTTGTTTGAGGCCGAGTGTTTTTCATATAGTTTCGCCACCATCTACATCAAACCCTCTGTTGTTGTTTCCTTCGAAATATTGAAGGCGAATGATGCTGCAAGGCACAACCGTACTGTTCCGAGTGCCTTTCTGATACGTTTTCGCTCAATGGTAGGTACAGATCTTTCTGATACAGATAATCTTCCATCTGCATCTTCCACAACGGAAAGTTTTGGCCGTTAAATTTCTCGACCCTAAACTTACCATCGTCCGCCATTGCTCCCAATCGAACCAGGAACCCTTCTTTCATGCGAGTTTATCAGCCAAATATACCTTCGGCTCTGATACCAGTTTTTAGAAAATTAAATATTATGGAGCAATGCAACACATAAAATATGAAGAAAAATACAAGCACAAAAAACACATAAAACCAGAGAGACACAGATATACGTGGTTCACGCAGTTTGGGCTATGTCCACCCCGAACAGCCAGTCCTTCCCTTCTATTATCCAGCAAAAAGTGAAGAGACAAAACCTACAGCAGATCTGTTGTAATATCCTCTATTCTCTCTCACAGTCTCCCTCTCTGTTTCTCGCTCCGATAATACACACATAATACACAGCCGCAATACAATACCCTCATATATACAAGGGGGTTGCCTTCTAAGGAAAAAAACCCTAATCTAAACATAACTTCTACCGTCAAATCATTTGCCTAATGAATGGCCCAGATTGACTAGAAATTACTATACCTTTACAAGGCAATTTTACATATGTTTTTAGCTCCGGGGGTGCTGCCCCCGAAAACACCCGCCAGGGGGGGGGGCTTCGAAAAGCGCTACCACCCCCCCTGGACCCCCCATGACAGCGATTAATTGTGGGCGGCATTGCTGCCCCTTTTAAGGTACAGGGGTCCAATGCTGTGATAAAAAGTAAACAAGATAATCAGGCTCCACACCCAACATAAAACATCACATAAACACTTAATCATCAAGCACATAGACAAAAGATATAAGTGGAAAGCCATAAAGGGATAAAACCACATCTTATTATTGTTTTGATGCAAAGACTAGCTCCAACTCCCTCTCACAACTGATTTTTTGTAGGCTCCAACTTATAGGAGGCTACTACCCCAAATTCTGCAAGCTACAACTTGCAAGGAAGCTCCAAATCCCATTTATTTTATATAACCTACAACCCACAGGAGGCTCCTACCTCAACCAGCTACAACTAAACATCTATCAAGCTACAACTTGATATGGAGGCACCAACTCCCTCACACTACAATAAAATCATATGATGATTTACCTGGATATCAACTCTATTTTTCTCCTTCTTCAATGTTTCCCTTCCATCCTTCAAATATGCTTCATATCACCTTTGGATCTACAGAACATCTCTATCTACACTCACTCATTATTCCACTCTCTAACCTCCCTATGCATATTAAAATAACATCATTTATAAAGATCAATTCATGGTTGTTTTCATTCTATATGGGAATATGAAGTGAACAGGCATGACTCTTTCCTTCCACCCACTCATTTCCTCACTCAACATATTCAGGATGTTACAACAACATATACACTCATTTCAGTATTAAATTGGAGTTTTTGTTTGCCTTGGAGACTTGCATTTTCATAAAAAACAATATAAAATAATTAATACGTTTACAGTTACAATCAAATATTTCACTCATCCCTTTCAACTTCTTAGATTTGTTGTGTTTTTGTCCTCTTCTGCTTGTTGTACCTTTGTATTTTATGTTTCTATAGTTATATTCCAACTGTGCTGCATGATCGCCTTTTTTCCTGACTTGACCCATGTTGTTGCATTGTTATGCATGAGCTCTGGGGCCTTTTTCTTACCCGAGCCTTTTCTTTCTGTGTTCAGTCTTTTATTTTGTTACCCGAGTCTTTTCTTCCACGTTCAGCCTTTTATTTTAACACACTGACGCAACACTGTTTAGCACGAGCTCCTTGTCCTTTAACATGCGTTCAGGTCTTTCCTTTGTGACCTGTGCATTATGGCCCACATGAACTCCCTTTTAACGTAGCAAAGTACAATATTAGAGTTTATTCCACATACATACATTAGTGATCAAACAACGCATACTTTATAACAGAATGCACATAACATACATAGAACATGGGTTATCAGGTCCCACAATACTTGACCAATCAGAGTAAATCACACTTCTCTTGCCGGTAACTTTTACAGTTTAGCACTAAAACATATCTCCTGTCTTGTGCGATATGTGATTGCATCACATCACATCCAGCTTAACTTACCATGTGAACCTTAAGCACAAAATCATAAAATCTGCGATGTGCGCTAATGCGCAGTGCTGACAGGTGGCTCCTCCCTTTCACCGCATTGCAAACAAATTAAAATACCTTAGTGTTATCTGCTAACATTTTCTATGTGCGAACTCGCGATTCGTCGTCGATCTCCGACCAGATCTAACGGTCCTGACCTGATCGCACTTCGCACTTTATAAGATTTAATTTTTGGTTACCCTCTATTTCTTGCGATATGTGATACTGCGTAGTTTTGACACATGTCCTTCTCCACTTCGCATCGCATACAGTTAACTTACCTTGTGATGGTCTTAAGCGCTATCTGCTACCATTTTCAATGTGCAAAATCGCATTTCATCGTCCAACGTTGATTTTTCGCCTTCAATTCTGTGATCTAATCATGATCATCCACTCATCCTTCAAGTGACTCTTCTTCATCTCTTCTGCTCACTCTGATCTCTTTCGTTAAGTCTTAGTACTTCGATTCTACGATTCGATCTTCGTCATCCAATCGCTTCCCTTGGAATTCTTCTAAGTGTTCTCTACCTTAGTCGATTTCTCTTCTTTCAACTATCACCGCTCCGCACTACCGATTCCTCCAAACATAAACACTGTAATTGCCAATTTCTTTTTGCTATGTTATTAATACAATATTTAATCAAACAAAGGATTGTGTAAGATATCTGGTCCTCGTTGTGTCTTGAAAATATGATTTCCTTTCGATCCTGCCCTGGTATTTTCTACCTTATTTTATTTCTCTGCTTTCTATGACCTCCGCTACTATGCATCTCCATTATCCTTCTTGAGATTTATTCAGTTTTTAAAAGCGTTGATCTCTTCTGAGCTTGTTCTTTTTTTTTTTATTCACTCCGACTTGGGATTATCACACTTGCTGCATGTTCACGACTTGTCCCGTGTTCACAACTTGACCCAAATGTTCATTCTTTGCCTAGCACATTCACGATTCTGCCTTTCCTATTTTGCTACCTTTTCTCCTTTTCTGCCTTATCTTCCTTTGCTACCTTTTCCTCTTTGTTGCCTTTGCCTTTTTTTTTTTCCTTTGCTCCTTTGCTGCCTTTGCTTCCTTTGTTCCTTATCTGCCTTAACTACCTTTGCTGACTTTGCCTCTTTGCTGCCTCTGTTGCCTTTTCCTTTTTTCTGCCTTTGATCCTTTGCTTTAATGATAGTGCAGGTGCTGCTCCTTTGCCATCAATGACAATATTTCCAACAACTGTGTGATACATATCCTCTTAAAATTTTTGATGTATTATTAGGACAATCATATTTATGGAAGTTTCAAGTCGTGTATGAGTCTAGGCCTCACACTATTAATATTTATTTGCGTAATAAGTTATATAGGATATAAGAAGTAACCTTGCCTACCGACATATCTTTGATCTTAGCTAAGAAATGTAGTAAGATCATCTCCCAGACCAGGAAATTTATTTTCTTTCTAATTCACCCTCAAAGAAAGGGGAATATTGTAGCCACTTCCATGGCCCCCGAGAAGGGTTCCTCCACACAACAGAACAAAGTGGATATGGTCATGGAAGAATACAAGGAAATCTTCTACCCAGTCACAGGGGTACCCTTGCATTGTCAGGTCAAGCATTCGTTCAATCAGAATCCCAATGCAACTCAACCAAATGGGCCAATATATTGTCACTCCATTCTAGAAAATGAAGAGATCAAGTGGGAAATCCAGGATTTGTTACAAAAAGGGCACATCCAACCAAGTTCCTCACCTTGTGGGAGCCCGATTGTACTTCTACAGAAGAAGGATGGGACCTGGAGGCTCTTCATTGATTATCAAGCACTAAACAAAATTGTTGTTAAAAATAGGTATCCAATCCTACATATTGATAGCCTTCTGGACCAACTCAAGGGGGACAAGTATTCTAGTAAGATCAATTTGAAGTATAGATATCACTAGGTTCCAATAGAGTCCACATATGTATGGAAGACCACCTTGAAATACAAGTAAGACCTTTTTGAATGGTTGGTTATTCCCTTTACATTGAAAAAATCCCATGCTACTTTTATGAGGTTAATGGATGACATCTTGCGGCCCTTCAATAACTCATTCATGGTGGTTTATCTGGATGACATCCTAATCTTCAACAAGAGTTGGGAAGAACACTTGCAACACATTCAATAGGTCCTTCAAACCCTTCAAAAACACAAAATGTGTGCCAACTTGGAGAAATGCACCTTTTTCATGAGCCTGGTCCAATATTTCAGTTACATCATAGATGAGCAAGGCGTGCATGTGGATTCGACTAAGATCTAAGTCATTTAGGATTAGCCAACCTTGACCACTCTAACAGAGATTTGCACCTTTTTTGGCCTTCCAAATGTTTATCATAGGTTCATGTTGGGATTCTCCCATATCACTTGGCCTTTGAGTCAGATTACTAAGGGCGGGGCAAAAGAAATTTTTTCCTGATCTGAATCCCAATAGAAGGCGTTTGTTGAGTTGAAGCACTGCCTCTACTATGCGCCAATACTCACACTTCTAAACCTACATCAACCATTTAAAATTGATACATTTGACTCCAACTATGATATTGGTGCAGTCCTCACCCAACACGGTCATCCACTGGCCTATCATAGTGAGACATGTTTCGATACAATTCGGAAGTACCCCACCTATGATAAAGAGATATATCCCATCGTTCAATCTTGCCGAAAATGGAAGCATTACATTCTAGGGAAGGAGAAAATCATCCACACTGATCACTGGCCTCTTTAGCTCATACAGACACAAGATAAGTTTTAGAACAATCACCATTAGAAGTGGTCTACATATCTGCAACAATTCCACTTGAACATTAAATACAAAAAGGGAAGCACCAATAATGTTGTATACTGCGTTAGTTGCCCCCAAGTTGCAACACTAACTACTGTTCTCAAATTTTGTGGCCATGATACCTCTAAATGGCCATAACTATACAAAAATGATCCAAATTTCACCTCCATGTATTATATTCTAGTAGATGGAAAGCAAGTTCCCGATTTCCACCTCTAGGACATATTATTATGCTACCTGGGCTACCTTTGTGTTCATTCAAGCAAGCGTGCCAAGATGATTTTGTATGGACACTACAGTAAGGTCATAGGACACTTTAGTGTGGAGAAAATTGTGGTTGTACTACAAAATTACTTTTGTTTTCCAAAAATACAACTGGATGTTGGAAAATATATCAGATCTTGCATTGCCTGCATTATCGCCAAGCCAACCATCAAGAAGCAAGGCCTGTACACTCCTCTTCCTACTCCCAGCCAGTTGTGAGAATCCATATCCATGGACTATATATCTGGCCTCCCTTCTACCAAGCATGGTAATGACTGTATTTTTGGTCATGGACAAATTTTCTAATATGGATATATTGGCGTCCTATAAGAAGAGTATCACTGCAAATGACACTGCCAAAATATTCTTTGAATGAGTGTGGGTACATTTTGGGATCTCGTAAACCTTTATATCAGATCAGGATAGTAGGTTCCTAAGCACATTTTGGTTAAGCCTCTGGACACTATCATACACAAATCTCACCAAGTGAACTGCATTCCATCCCTAGACTGATGGCTAGACATAGGTCGTCTACAAGATGATAGTGGACATACTCCTCATGTAAAACTCAAAGAATACATGAACTTAGGATGAGAGCCTCCCCTATGTGAAATATATTTATAACAGGGCTCTCCATAGCTCGACTAGTCGTAATCCCTTTCAAGTGGGTCTAAGATTTCAACCATTTTGTATGATTGATGTTGTCATACCTCATGCAACTACACAAAAAAAATCCACATATGTACTATTTGAGGATGATAAAAAAACTATATTTATTGAACATATCCAGCATGTCCGCAAGCAGGTTCATGACAACTTGGATAAGTCCAATGCCAAGTACAAGTAGCGACATGATCAACATCGAGTGCCACACAAGTTTCAGGTGGGAGACAAATTTTGGTTGCATTTACAGAAAGAACGCTTAACTGGAGCCACGGGGGCTTCACTCAATGAACCTCTAACATATCACGTGCAATCATAGCATATTAAACAATACTCTTAATTTGAGTACATATTGGAAAATACTTCCAAAAATAACATTATTTAACCCCCTGCCAATATAAACCCAATACATCTTCCTAATTTAAAAAGCCCCTACTTTCACTATATATTATAGAGATTAATTTTTTCATTAACTTTGAGCTCCTCTTTTTATACCCACCATTATGAAAACCATTTACCCCCTATACATCCCCCAATATATTATGTCATTTTTTCCTCATTATATATTCCCCAATATGAACCCACGTGCTATGGTATTTTTCCCATAGTGAAGCCCTTGTTAACACAAAATTGCACCTCAGATTAGGGGAATTTTGAGGTCTAAAATGGGGCTCCTAAGGAAATAATAAAATAATAGCTAAACCAATAAAATAATATTTATGAATTTGCAATTCACTTTTTGCACCAAAATCCATGTAACCATGGTTAAATTCAATTCAAATTTATACTAAAATAAAATTAATAAAAATATTGTATTGTTGTGACTATAAATAAGAATGAGATTTTCAAGAAAAAATCTTTATTATTGCACAACTAATGCATTTTTCCTTCGTACTTAAATAAATTAAAATAAAATATAAATATAAATTCATAAATTCTTAATTATAGAATATACTATTAACTAAAATTTATATTATTTAAATTATATAATAACATGTAATTAATGTACTATATAAAAATAATATAATATAAGATATTTTTTTATGTATGAATTTTATATTACATATTGAATTGATTTGATTTATAAATAAATATTTGAAAATATACAAATATAATATTTATTGAAAAGTGTGTAAATATATGAAGATTGTGTAGGGATATGCATTGTTTTTTTCAAAAAATATGAAATGACAATAATAATATTTTATTCTAGAAGTGTGAAATGACATTTATTATGAGTACTTTACTTTATAACTTTAAAAGTGCTTAGAGCACTACCATGGTTAACCATGATTTTAATCCACCATTGAGAATGTGACAAGTAAGTACCTTTAACTCAAGCAATGCCACCTCGACCATTAGGGATGATGCCATCCCCTAAAATGTGATTGGTTCTCATAAAGTGAATTTTGATTGTACACTTTCCTTTGGAGGTCCATTTTAGACCTCAAAATTCTCCTAAGAGATAGGCTGCTAATTAGGAAATCTCATATAACTGTTTCAAACCAATCTTGTGATTGAAGCTTAGCCTCTTCAGACTGAGAGGGCTTTCTCAAAGGGTTAATGATATTGAATAAAATGTATTTAGATGGCTAACTCTACTTGGAAAACAACTTGCTTATGATTAGTGTAGGTTGAAAATAGTAATAGTGTGCAAACATTTGGCTTATGGAGTCAACACTTTTAGTGATTCAGTAGTGAGTTCACTTGACATGGAAGCTTAGGTAGGTAATAGTTTTTAGCAGTAGCACACACACACATGAAACAAGAAAATACACAGTCAATTCATCTATAAAGGAAGTCATAGCATTACATGAATGAATTCTGAGTATTAAATACGAAAACCACTGCAAATGATGCATATAAAAGATACATAAAATATAGTAAGGCACTAAAAACTCAATCAAAATCTCAGGTTGGTCAAGCAACAAGTCTTTGTATTACTGAAACAGTCAAATTACATAAAGCTGCAGTTTTGTGAAAAAATCTCCAACCCAGTACAAATTCAACTCTCTGCCCTTTAATAGACTTGTTACATCATCAGATGATTTGCCTCCTAGATAGACTCATCGAATTTTTTCCTAATGATGCCTTGCATAACCATAAAACATCTATTTAATGAGAAATTGACAGTTATCCTAATTGACAGTCCTTTTCCTAATAGGACTCAAACTATTCATTATTACATTTAAAAAACTTAGCTCTAACAACAATTACATCTTTTGACAAATATGATTTCACATGTTTGAATAGGGGTGATGGGACTCATCACTACATAACCTCTTAATTGACCTCCTCTAAAGCTGGAAACAAAACCCTGTTTCTTAGACAAACTTGTCTTCATCTTCAATGAATTCTTTGGATAGTAGTTTGTCTTCATTTTGTGGTATTTTAGTGTTGGATAACTATTGTCATGGTCTTTTAACACTTGGATAGTATCCAACTGTCAAAATATGCCCAAAAACATGCTTAAAAAACTCCAACACAGTACACTACGAAAGTAAGATAGTTTCGTAGTGTACTTTCGTAGTGTTGCAAAAATTCCCTTTTCCATCATCTTTTTTTATTCTTTCTTTATTCATTGTGTTAATTATGTCTTAATACATCTCCCATACAAATTTCACCTCTTGAATGCTCCCAAAACTAGTTCAAAAGGAAAAAATAAAGCTACAGTAGTTTTGTAGCGTTTTGTTGTTCTTTAAGCCTAGGCATGCTACGAAACTACTGAAAATAGTCAAAATTCCATAATTTTGTGTAGTTTGAAAAATATACCTTCTAAGTGAAAAAGCCTTGATTCTAACATGCCATTATCCTTCAATATCATAAGCCAACTCACACTATGAATCTTGAGGCATTTCTTGCTCATTTATGATGGGCTGAGCTATTGGCTCTTCAAGCACTGTAATTTTTAGGCCTTTTTTCTCCAACTCCTCATGAATTAGTTCAAGATGCTCCTGGAGGTCCTTAACTTGATCTTTAAACTTCCTGTTGGTGGCTTTCGAATGTATGTTCATCCTCCTGACATGTTTGGCCTCTTTCCTCAATGGAACGGTCTATTTGATAAGCTAATGTGTATTATAAAACGTCTTGGAAACACTGTCAACCTGCTCCTCCCAAATTGCCTTCATCTTTTCAAACTGAATCTTCTCTACATTGTGTTTCCTCTCTTATTTTTTCATAACAACAATCTCATGATTGGCCAACTTCGATTTTTCTTCAAGAAGTTGAAACTCTGTTTTTTCCATCACCTTCTCTTTTCCTTTCTTTGATTTTCTAATTGTATCTTTCTCTGCAAGTGATGAAAGGTCAATGATCTCTTGTGGTGGCTAGATTGTGTCAGTAGGTGGCTGAACCTCTTTATTTCTCTCTAATAGCTTTCTAGCATGCCTTTTCATAGGCTTTCTTGCTTGAAACACGAAACCTTCATCTTCTCCTTCAAATTCTAATTTCTTTGCAGATTTGGCATTTTTTAGCATCTGTCCACCTTCCTCTATGTCCTCAGCCTGGACTATAGGAGTTTCTTCTATGTCAATGGCATTTAATATGTCTTCTAGATTTCCTTTATCTACTTCTCTGTCTTCTACATCCATTGTTTTCTCTTCTAAGGCCATTGTTTGGCTCCTTGTCATCCTTTTGGCTCCTTGTTTACTCACAACTTGTTTTTGTTTTGCAAGTTTGACCACTTTTGACTTCTGTTTTGCAGGTGGTACATTTGGTGTATCAAAACTCTGCAGTTGCTCTATTTCCATCATGATTGGTTCACTTGGTTCTACCCTTGCAGGTTCACTTGGTTCTGTGACTAAGGGTGATGGAATTCCTCTAGGTTTAGGACTTCTTGAAGGAGTAAGAGCATCCAACTCAAAACCACTAACAAACAAAAATGAAGACCAATCTCTGCCTAGTCTTTGGAGTTCATCTAAAACTAGTAGTTTCATTAAACCATGATGAAACAATGAAGTCTCACTCCCTTCATATTTTTTTTGGACCTTATCTACCATTTTTGACAAACTTCTATGTAAATAGAAAGGCAAATCAAGGGAAATATTACCAGTAAAGTGTAGAAGTAGCTTGAAATGATATGATTAGACTTTATGGTATCTCCCTTCACAAGTAAAATACTTTTGGATGATGAGCAACAATTTTGAGTAGTTGTCCTTCATGCAACTCCTTGGAATGGAATTGGTGAGATCCATTTCATTGTTTCTAGGCTTCATAAAATCTTTTCATTGCTCCATGTTGAACTTGAAACCTTTGAACCACTTCTCTTGTCCTCTTGGAATCCCTGTGTTGGGTGTGGAGCCTGATTATCTTGTTTACTTTGTATCACAACATTGGACCCCTGTACCTTAAAAGGGGCGGCAACGCTGCCTGTAATTAATCGCTGTCGTGGGGGGTCCAAGGGGTGGGCGGCAGTGCTTTTCGAAGCCCCCCATTGGCGAGGGTTTTCGGGGGCAGCGCCCCCGAAGCTAAAAACAGATGTAAAATTTCCTTGTAAAATTATAGCAATTTCTAGTCAATCTGGGCCATTCATTAGGAAAATGATCTAACGGTAGAAGTTATTTTTAGATTAGGGTTTTTTTCCCTAGAAGGCAACCCCTCGCTTTTATGAGGGCATTGTATTGCGACTGTGCATTCTATGTGTATTCTCGAAGCGAGAAACAGAGAGGGAGACTGTGAGAGAGAACAGAGGATACTACAACAGATCTACTGTAGGTTTTGTCTCTTTATTTTTGCTGGATAATAGAAAAGAAGGACTGGCTGTTCGAGGTGGACGTAGCCCAAACTGGGTGAACCACGTATATCTGTGTCTCTCTAATTTTATGTGTTTTGTGTGCTTTTATTTTCTGCATATTTTATGTGTTTCATTGCTCTGTAATATTTAATTTTCTAACAACTGGTATCAGATCCGAAGCTATATTTGGCTAATAAACTCGCAGGAAAGAATGGTTCCTGGTTCGAGTGGGAGCAATGGCGGAAGATGGTAAGTTTAGGGTCGAGAAATTTAACGGCCAAAACTTTCCGCTGTGGAAGATGCAGATGGAAGATTATCTGTATCAGAAAGATCTGTACCTACCATTGAGAGGAAAAACAAAGAAGTTGGCAGCCATGACAGACGCGGAATGGAACATTCTCGATAGAAAGGCACTTGGAATAGTACGGTTGTGTCTTGTGGTGTCAGTCGCCTTCAATATTTCGAAGGAAACAACAACAGAGAGTTTGATGCAGACATTGGCGAAACTATATGAAAAACCCTCTGCCTCAAATGAGGTATTTCTTATGAAATGACTATTTAATATGAAGATGTCGGAAGGTGGATCTGTTGCAAACCATTTAAATGAATTTAATACAGTTACCAGTCAGTTAATTTCTGTAGGGGTAAACTTTGATGATGAAGTTAGAGCTCTGTTATTCTTGTGCTCATTGCCAGAGAGTTGGAATGGTTTAGTAATGGCCATTAGTAACTCTGTCTTTGGATCTAGTACTTTAAAGTTTGATGATGTTGTTGGTGCTATCCTTAGCGAGGAAATGCGATGGAAAAGCTCCGGTGAGACATTAGGTAATGCTTTGAGTGCAGAGTCTAGGGGAAGAAGAATGGAAAGAGGAAAGAGCTCGGGATATCACAGTAAATCAAGGAAAGGCAGATCCAAGTCCAGATCGGGGATAGTGTGCTGGAATTGTGGAAAGAAAGGACACCTAAAGAAAGACAGTAGATCTCGGAAGGGAAAAGAAGGAGACACACAACAAGAAAACAATCATGAAGAAAATGTGACAGGTGATGTGTTACAAGATGCTTTGATTATTTCTTTTGAAAATGTTATTCATTCTTGGGTTGTAGATTCAGGGGCTTCATTCCATGCCACACCTGATAAGAAATATTTTCATGACTATGTTCAAGGAGATTTTGGACAAGTTCATTTAGGTGATGATAAACCCTGTAAAATTGTTGGAATGGGTAAAGTTCTTGTAAAACAACAGAATGGAAACCAATGGATAATAAAGGAGGTAAGGCATGTTCCATATCTGAATAAAAATCTGATTTCAATAGGGCAGTTATGCAGTGAAGGTTGTGTGACAAATTTCACAGATAAAACTTGGAAGGTCACCAAAGGAGTGCTGGTAATAGCAAAAGGTGAAAAGGTTGGTACATTGTATTTATGCAATGGTATTTCTAAATTTGTTAATGATTTAACTTCCAAAGGAGCAGATGCAACATTATGGCATCATAGGCTCAGAAACATGAGTGAGAAGTGAATGAAGATTCTTCACTCAAGAAATTTGTTGCCAGGTTTGAAGAATGTTGATTTGGATTTCTGTGAGAATTGCATGTATGGAAAATAAAAGAGAGTCAGATTTCTCAGAGTTGGGAAAGAAAAGAAGAGCGAAAAATTGGAGCTTGTGCATACAGATGTATGGGGACCTTCCCAGGTATCATCTCTCAGTGGCTCTCGTTATTATGTTACTTTTATTGATGATGCAACTAGAAAAACATGGATTTATTGTATTCATAATAAATCTGATGTATTTGATACTTTCAAGAAATGGAAAGTTTTGGTTGAGATTGAGATAGGAATGAAGTTGAAGTGTCTCAGATCAGACAATGGAGGTGAATATTGCAACAAAGAGTTTGATAGGTACTATTCAGAGCATGGAATTCGTAGAGAGAAGACAGTTCCAAGAACACCACAAGAAAATGGTGTGTCAGAAAGGATGAATAGAACAATCATGGAGCGTGCAAGGTGCATGAGATTGCATGCAGGATTGACTTTACAATTTTGGGCAGATGTTGTAGATAATGTTGTTTATCTAATAAACAGAGGGCCTTCAAGTTCCTTGGATGGTGGTATTCCAGAGGAAGCATGGACAAGTAAAAAGGTAAACTACTCTTTTTTAAATCCTTTTGGTTGTGAGGCCTTTGTCCATATTAATAAAGAAAACAGAACAAAGCTTGAGGCAAAATCAAAGAAATTTACCTTTATTGGATATGGTGCTAAAGATTTTGGTTATCGCTTATATGATTATGAAAATCACAAAATCATTAGGAGCAGAGATGTAATATTCAATGAAAAGTTCTTGTATAAGAATCAGTTGCAGGAAAAGAAACAGCAAAAAGAAAGCAAGGAATACGAGGTTCTTGATGAGATATCTGAAAAAGTAAAGGTGCTTGAAAATAATAATAATCAACAACAACAGTAGCAGCAACCACCACAACAGCAACAGGCACCTCAAACACCTGAAAGTGGTGTTAGAAGATCTACAGGATAAGAAGACCCCTGAACGATACTCTCCTTCATTATATTATTTATTGTTGACTGATTCTGGTGAACCTGAATGTTATGAAGAAGTAATGCAGGTTGAAAGTAGGAAGAAGTGGGAGCTAGCCATGGAAGAAGAGATGGACTTCTTAATGCATAACCAGACTTGGGACTTAGTCAAGTTGCCTGCAGGTAAAACTGCATTGCAGAATAAATGGGTTTACAGGCTGAAGGAAGAAGATGGAGGAAAACAGAGGTACAAATCTAGACTTGTGGTGAAGGGGTTTGCACAAAAGAAAGGCATTTATTTTGATGAAATATTTTCTCCTGTTGTTAAGATGAATTCAATCATAACTATATTAAGTCTATTAGCAGCGGAAGATTTACATCTTGAACAGTTAGATGTAAAGACAACATTTCTCCATGAAGATTTGGAGGAAGAGATATATATGCATCAACCAGAAGGATATGAGGTAAAAGGGAAAGAAAAATTGGTGTGCAGGTTAAATAAGAGCTTGTATGGCTTAAAACAGGCTCCAAGGCAGTGGTATCTAAAATTTGACAAGTTTATGTCTGAACAAGGTTATAATAGATGTCACTCTGATCATTGTGTTTATCTAAAAAGGCAAAATTATGGTAGCTATATTATATTGTTATTGTATGTAGACGACATGCTTGTTGCAGGATCTAACATGCAGGAAATAAATGTGCTCAAAAGAAAATTGGAAAATTCATTTTCAATGAAGGATTTGGGAGCTGCAAAACAAATCCTTGGTATGAGGATAACTAGAGACAGGAAAAATCGTAAATTAACACTGTCTCAGAATGAGTATATAGAAAAGGTGTTGAAAAGATTTAATATGCAGAATGCAAAACCAGTTAGTACACCTTTTGCTAGCCATTTCAAACTTAGTAAGGAGATGTGCCCAAAGACCCAAGAAGACATGGATTATATGTCTAAAGTTCCATATGCATATGCAGTTGGAAGCTTAATGTATGCAATGGTCTGCACAAGGCCTGATATTGCACATGCAGTGGGAGTTGTAAGGAGGTACATGAATAATCCAGGAAAAGAACATTGGATGGCAGTAAAATGGATTCTCAGATATTTTAGAGGTACCACAAATCAAGCATTATGCTTTGGTGGTTCAAACATTGCTCTACAGGGATATGTTGATGCAGATATGGCAGGTGACAGAGATAACAGGAGGAGCACTACAGGATATGTATTTACTATAGGTGGAACAACTATCAGTTGAGTTTCAAAAATCCAAAGTGTTGTTGCACTTTCAACAACAGAAGTAGAGTATGTTGCTGCTACAGAGGAAGAAATGATTTGGTTACAAAGGTTTATGGGTGAATTGGGTAAGAAGCATGATATGGGCACGCTATAAAGTGATAGCCAAAGTGCCATTCATCTTGCAAAGAACTCAACATTTCATTCCAGGACTAAACACATACATCTCAAGTACCATTTCATACGGTCAGTATTAGAAGATGGAGAGTTGAAGCTGGAAAAGATACACACTAGCCAGAATCCTGCAGATATGCTAACACAAGTTGTAACCAGAGAGAAACTGAGAATGTGCTCAGTTTCAATTGGTCTTCAAGGATGACGATGAAGATGAGGAACAGCCAGGTCCAAAGAGGAGTCATTGTCTAGCAAATGAAGTAGCAGTGGAGTTTCTACAATCAGTCTCCAAGTGGGAGATTGTTGGGTGTGGAGCCTAATTATCTTGTTTACTTTGTATCACAACATTGGACCCCTGTACCTTAAAAGGGGTGGCAACGTCGCCCGTAATTAATCGCTATCGTGGGGGGTCCAGGGGGAGCGGCAGCGCTTTTCGGAGCCCCCCACTGGCGGGGGTTTTCGGGGGCAGCGCCCCCAAAGCTAAAAACAGATGTAAAATTACCTTGTAAAAGTATAGTAATTTCTAGTCAATCTGGGCTGTTCAGTAGGCAAATGATCTAATGGTAGAAGTTATGTTTAGATTAGGGTTTTTTTCCCTAGAAGACAACCCCTCGCTTTTATGAGGACATTGTATTGCGGCTGTGCATTGTATGTGTATTCTCGAAGCAAGAAACAAAGAGGGAGACTGTGAGAGAGAACAAAGGATACTACAGCAGATCTGTTGTAGGTTTTGTCTCTTTATTTTTGCTAGATAATATAAAATAAGGACTGGTTGTTCGGGGTGGACATAGCCCAAACTGGGTGAACCACGTATATCTATGTCTCTCTAGTTTTATGTGTTTTGTGTGCTTTTATTTTTTTCATATTTTATGTGTTGCATTGCTCTGTAATATTTAATTTTCTAACACCCCGTAGCTACAGAAATAACCTTCGGTGTGATGGAAAAATTAATCATTCCCACTTTGGTGGCTGTTCCATTGAAATTTAAAGCAAACTCTTTGGAAACCTGTACATGGTAGCCTTGTAATTTATCATAAAACTGTAAGCAACCTGTCCTTCTGAAGACTTCCATAGCTTTTGGGTCTTAATTAATCATATTCATATCTTAAAAATTGGCCACCTTTACTTTTCCTTCTTTTCTTTGCCATGGTTTCTTTAATGCCTTCATGGCCTCACTTGATAGTTTGTAGCCTTGCTTGATAGTTACTATGTAAACCTTTGAAAACACTAGCCACAGCTTTGGCTTAATGCAATAGCTCTCCAGAGCTCGATATACTGCACAGAAGGAATAAGAAATGAGAAATCACTGAATTAGGAAAGATTTTGAAGTTTGATGTCTTCTCATGACTCAATGATGACTCGTACATACCTAAACTGGTGATGATGACTTCAGACCTGACCATGTACCTTGGTTTTATCCCTCCATGAATCGAATGGTATCTAAATTACCCTTTCCCAATGATTTTCTGACACCTAACAGCTAACTTGACAAGAAAAACAGGAAAACATGTTTTCGTAGCGAGTTTAGTGCAAATCTGGGTGTTTTCGCTATGAAACTATGAGTATTTTCGTAGTGGAAAGTGACATTTTTCAGTGTATTTTGTTACGAAACTATGGTTTCTTAGCTAAAATGACTTTTTTGGTACAAAAACCTTGGGAATTGAAATATATCAGAAATTTATGAGTGATGTGACATGAGGGAATTTGAAAGTGAGTGGGTTTAGACCTTAGGGTAAGCTTAAACAAGAAAAAATAAAAATTTCCCTTGATCAAGAATATAAAAAATTAATCCTACAACCCTAATTTTGACACATGAACCTATTTAAATTTGTCAAATGATGCTTAATTTTTTTGGGTGATAACAGTGGCTCCACTTGGGATGGTGTGCCCCAGTGGTACACCAAAGAACTCTTAGTTCCAGTGCTGCTATCCATTTTCTTGAAAACACAAAAAAATTTGAAACTTATGAAAACTTTTCCAAGCTCTTATGGCCTTCTCCTCAAGGGCTCAAGCTTGGTGATTACTATTGAAAAAACAACTTTGTACCTTCTGAAAATATGCTCATTCAACTTTGATCTTATTCACACACTCCTACCTACCCTAATAGCTGCAATCCCCATTTTTAATTCAAGCAACATGAAACCTCTAATGAAGCCGGTCATTGATCTGATCTGACATTTGAACCTCTTGACTACACTTGAACCAAAAGTAAGCATGATACTAAAATGACCAAGGCAACATAAAATGTATCTGATCCTCATAATGAAAATATAACTGGAAATCTGGACTGTAGAACTCTTCCATGTAGTCAGCTATAGGATCATAGAATACATAATCTGTTTGATGATTCTCAAGACATTCTGTATCTTTGGACAACTCATATATGATTTTCTCAGCCACACAAGGTTTCAGTTGTGTGCTATCAAACTGATTTTAAAAAATAGGGTATTCTTCCTCAATCTCAAAAGAGAAAGGTAGAAACACCCTCTCTTTGTGTTCTGGCATTAAAAACTTTTGAAAACACTGATCTTGATGATGTAGACTATAAGATTGAATTTGATATTCTAAAACTTCAATGTCTTTTTCAATGTTCTTAGCAACTTCATCCATAAATTGAATCTTACCTTCTGACTTGCACTCAAATGACTTCAGATTAGAAGACAAGGATAAAGAAAAAATTTCATCCACTTCCTCATTAGTGTGATCATTATTTGATGTAGGCTGATGCAAGGACAGACATGAAGAATAAACTTCTTCCTTTACCTGAGGATTATAGCAATTATCTTCCAATATTACCTCTTGTTGTTTGAAATGATTCTCATACTCCTGATGATCAAAATACTAACAAGTCTGTTGCAAATTTTCATCAAACTTAGAGGATGTAACATGATTCTCATAAATAAACTCCTGATGGGTTTCATTTTCATCCAAGAGAGAGGCTATACTTTCTTCTTGGTGATGAAAGGGATTGTCATGAAGGGCCTCTAAAATTTCCTCATCCAAGAACTCATCATGTTCATAACAATTCTCCAAATATTCAATAAAACTCACACAATGTTTACAACAATATTTGACCATCAATAAGGAGGGATGACTCTCTTCATACATCTCATAAAATGCAACATGAAAATCAGTAAGAGAATATAATGAACCATTTGGCAGGATTTAGTACCAAGACCATGTGTTTCCCTCTAAAGTGACCATAAACATCTTCATGAGATAATCCTTAGGGAACTAAACCTTAAGTTTTCATACATGCATATGGAATCTAATCATTGTCTATATTTTCATCTTTAAATATGGGAAGATCAGTTAACCATTCAACCTTTGGCATAGGATTTGGAAAACCAGGGATGTGAGACCGATTCAGAGGGGCATACCTGGCATTTATTCTTGCAATAGAACTCATCTTGGAACTTCATCAAGCTACTGATCTTCAAGCAGTGGAGTCACCTTCCAATTGATTATTTGATGTGTGGAGTCGCCAGAGCAGAGATACAACCAATATGTGCCTAAGTATCTGCTGCTCTCAGACCTTAGAACTGAAACTTTGTCATTATTCCCAGGGAAAATTTATACCTTTGGTCCCCAGCAATGGTGCCAAAATGTTATCGCAAAATTGCACCTGATAGGCTACTAATCAGATAATCTCATATAATTGTTTCAAACCAATATTGTGACTGAAGCTTAGCCTCTTCAGTCTAAGAGGGCTCTCTCAAAGGGTTAATGATATTGAATAAAAATGTATTTAGATGGCTAACTCTACTTGGAAAAAAACTTTCTTATGATGAGTGTAGGTTGAAAATAGTATCAGTATGCAAACATTGAGCTTATGGAGTCAACACTTTCAGTCATTCAATAGTGAGTTCACTTGACATGGAAGCTGAGGCAGGTAAGAGTTTTTAGCAGTAGTACACACACACATGAAATAGGAAAATACACAGTAAATTCATCTATAAAGGAATTGAGAGCATTACATGAATGAATTCTGAGTCTTAAAGATGAAAACCATTGCAAATGATACACATAAAAACTTAATTAGAATCTCAGGTTGCTCAAGAGTCTCTATATTACTGATATAGTCAAATTACATAAAGTTATAGTTTTGCCAAAAAATCTCCAACCCATTACAAATAAAACTCTATGCCCTTTAACAGACTTGTTATGTCATCGTATGATATGTCTCCTGGATAGATTCATCAAATTTTTGCCTAATGACACCTTACATAACCATAAAACATCTATTTAATGAGAAATTGATAGTCCTTTTCCTAATAGGACTCAAACTGTTCATTATTACATTTAACAACCTTATCTCTAACAACAATTACATCTTTTGAAAAATATTCTTTCACATGTTCGAATAGGGGTGATGGGATTCATTACTACATAACCTCTTAATTGACCTCCTCTAAAATTGGAAACAAAACCTTGTTTTTTAGGAAAAATGGTCTTCATCTTCAACAAATGCTTTGGCTATTAGTTTGTCTTCATTTCGTTGTCTTTTAGTGTTGTATAACTACTGTCATGGTCCTTTAACACTTGGATAGTATCCATTTGTCCAAAGATGCCCAAGAACCTGCTTAAAAAACTCCAACACAGTACACTATGAAAGTAAGACAGTTTCGTAGCGTACTTTCGTAGGGCTGCAAAAATGCCTTTTTCCATCATCATTTTTTATTATTTCTTTCTTCATGGTGTTCATTATGTCTTAGTACATCTCCCATACAACTTTAACCTCTTGAATGCTCCCAAAACTGGTTAAAAAATAAAAAATAAAGCTACAGTAGTTTCATAGCATTTTGTTGTTCTTCAATCCCAGAAATGCTACGAAACCGTTGAAAACAGTCAAAATTCCATAATTTTATGTAGTTTGAAAAATATACCTTCTAAGTGCCAAAACCTTGATTCTAACATTCCATTAGCCTTCAATATCATAAGGCAGGTCACAATATGATTTTTGAGTTATTTCTTCCTCATTTATGATGGGTTGAGCTATTGGCTCTTCAATCACTGTCATTTTTAGGCCCTTTTTCTCCAACTCCTCATGAATTAGTTCAAGATGCTCCTAGAGGTCCTTAACCTGATCTTTCAACTTCCTATTGGTGGATTTCAAATGTATCTTCATCCTCCTAACATGTTTGGCCTCTTTCCTCAATGGAATGGTCCATTTGATAAGCTATTGTGTATTATCCAAAGTCTTGGAAACACTGTCAACCTGCTCCTCCCAAATTACCTTCATCTTTTTAAACTGAATCTTCTCTACATTGTGTTTCCTCGCTTCTTTTTTCATAACAACAATTTCATGATTTTTCAACTTCAATTGTTCTCCAAGAATTTTAAACTCTGGTTTTTCAATCACCTTCTCGTTTCGTTTATTTGATTTGTTAATTGTATATTTCTCTGTAGGTGATGGAAGGTCAATGATCTCTTGTGGTGGCTAGACTATGTCAGTAGGTGGCTGAACCTCTTTACTACTCTCTAATATCTTTCTAGCATGCCTTGTCATAGGATTTCATGCTTGAAACATGAAACTTGCATCTTCTCCTTCAAATTCTAATTTATTTGTAGATTTTGACTTTTTTAGCTTCTGTCCACCTTCCTCTATGTCCTCAGCCTGGACTACACGAGTTTCTTCTATGTCAATGGCATGTAATATGTCTTCTAGATTTCCTTTAGTTACTTCTCTATCTTCTACAGCCATTTTTTTCTCTTCTAAGTCCACTATTTGGCTCCTTATCATCCTTTTGGTTCTTTGTTTACTCACAACTTGTTTTTGTTTTGCAAGTTTGACCACTTTTGACTTATAGTTTCAAAGTGGGACATTTGGTGTATCAAAACTCTGCAATTTCTCTATTTCCATCATGGTTGGTTCACTTGGTTCTACCCTTGTAGGTTCACTTGGTTCTGCTACTAAGGGTGATGGAATTCTCCTAGGCTTAGGAGTTCTTGAAGGAGTAAGATCATCCAACTCAAAACCATTAAAAAAAAAATGAAGACCAGTCTCTGCCTAGCCTTTGGAGTTCATCTAAAACCAGTAGTTTCATTAAACTATGATGAAACAATGAAGTCTCACTCCCTTCAGATTTTTCTTGGACCTTATATGCCACTTCTGACAAAATTCTATGTAAATAGAAAGTTAGATCAAGAGAAATCTTACCAGTAAAGTGTAGAAGTATCTTGAAATGATATGAGTAGACTTTATGGTATCTCCCTTCAGAAGTAAAATACTTTTGGATGAGGAGCAACAATTTTGAGTAGTTTATCTTCACGCAGCTCCTTGGAATGGCATTAATGAGATCCATTTCACTATTTCCAGGCTTCATAAAATCTTTTTCATTTCTTTATTTTGAACTTGAAACCTTTGAACTACTTCTCTTGTCCTCTTGGAATCCCTGTAGCTAAAGCAATAACCTCTAGTGTGATGGAAATATTAAAAATTCCCACTTTAGTGGCTGTTCTGCTAAAATTTAAGGAAAAATCTTTGGAAACCTGTACATGGCAACCTTGTAATTTCTCACAAAACTATAAGAAACCTGTCCTTCTGAAGACTTCCACAACTGTTGGGTCTTCATTAATCAAATTCATATATTTTAGTTCATATCTTAGACATTTGCCACCCTTATTTGTCCTTCTTTTCTCTGTCATGGTTTCTTTAATGCCTTCATAGCCTCACTTGATAGTTTGCAGCCTTGCTTGATAGTTTTCAATGCAAAGCTTTGAAAACACCAACCAAAAATTTGGCTTAATGCAATAGCTCTCCAGAGTAGGGATAATTTTAATCATGGAAAATTATCTTGAAGTTTAAAAAATTGGTGAATCTCTCTAGTCCCTAATATGCAAACTATAAAATGTTTATCGATGTATTTGAAAAATTATTCAATTTTATAATGATATTATATATGTTGTGTATATAATGTTGGAAACTTTTAACGTAAAATAATTTTATATTGTAAAATTTGGGCGAATCTTTTTTTTTGGAAAAAGCATGGAAAATTAGCCCACCTGCAAATATTAGCCCCTAAAAGTTTCCATGCTCCAGAGCTTGATATCAAGCAAAGGAATAAGAAATCAGAAATTACTGAATTAGGAAATATTTTGGAGTTTGATGTCTTCTCATGACTCAATGATGACTCATACATACCTAAACTAGTGATGATGACTTCAGACCTGACAATGTACCTTGGTTTTATCCCTCCATGACTCGAATGGTATCTAACTTACCCTTTCCCAATGATTTTCTGACACCTAACAGCTAACTTGACAAGACAGATAGGATACCACGCTTTCGTAGTGAGTTCAGTGCAATTCTGGGTGTTTTTTCTACGAAACTATTAGGAGTTTTGTAGCGAAAAGTGACATTTTTTAGTGTATTTCGCTATGAAACTATGGTTTCTTAACTAAAATGACATTTTCGGTACAAAAACCTTGGGAATTGAAATCTGTCAGAAATTTATGAGTGATGTGACATGAGGGGATTTGAAAGTGAGTAGGTTTAGACCTTAGGGTAAGCTTAAACAACAAAAATTTAAAATTTCCCTTGATCAAGAATATAAAAAATGAATCCTACAACCCTACTTTTGACACATGAACTTATTTAACTTTGTCAAATGATGCTTCATTTTTTTGGGTGATAACATCCCCCATGACTGGAGTTCATTGGAAGCTCAGGCCACTCTGATATGGGCCTTACAATATTATCAAGGCTATGGGAGAAAGTTATTTTGAGCTCAGCATTCCCCCATTCCTTGGCTTGCACCGAGTATTCAATGTGGACTAGCTTCAGCCATACTTTCCACTATTACTAGACACATCAGGCATTGCAGAATAAACCAGACCAACATATCTAAACCTCAAATACATGGAACATACCAAAATTTATTGGATCAAGGACACATAGATCAATAACACTTTCTAGAAGGAGATCTAGCTGTATCAAGTTTTCAAAGTTGGGTAACTCCTGCACCAAGGAAAGTTGCTCACCAGGGACCAAGTTCAGCAGAATATTCCTCATCTCATGGAGGAACTCAATGCAATGGGGACCATTTCTTCCTAATGGGGGAGGAATGATTCAGGTGGATATTGGTGGCCACCCACCTATTCCACTTGGACCCTCACCATTGTTTTTGTCAATTTCCTTAATTGTAGCACAATTTACTATTTTTGGTAGTTTTTCGGGTCCTAAAATTTCAAAGCCATTTTGAGGCCCTAAATGACATTTTTTGGGAAAACTAGGGCCATTTTTATGTGATTGATGTAGGTGTTACATGTCATTTTTTCACCATGACATTTGACTTCTCATATGGGTCTATCACCATCCATATCATGTTCCCTTAGAGGTAAAAAACACTAATTTTCCTAAATCAAGCCTTGGAATTGGAAAAAAGCTCTGTAAAACCCTTAAAAGTATACCTGCGTTGTTTTTCTAACCTTTCCCTATGCATGCGCTGATGTTCTGTCCATAAACTGCAGCAACGCCCACACTTTTTTCCACTACAACCTGCACCCCGGTATAAAGCAAATAAAATATAAAAATAATTCTTGAAGCCTAGTTGGCCAAATATTCTCCCAACTAGAAGCTTCTAGAGTCGTGATCAGTTTGAGCTTTATCCCTCCACTCATGGAGCTTATCCCTTGGTCCATGGTGCTCAAATCCCTTCATGATAGGAATTCATTCCCCTCTTCATGGAACTGAAACTACCTCCATTTCCCTATAAATTGAGCTCAAGTTTTAGGTTGAAGGGTAGATAAAAATGTAATTAGAGACTGATATATACATTTTTTAAGCTGAAGAGATTTCATAAGAGTGCATACTTTCTACACTAGTGAGTTGTTGTTGGCATGAGAATTATCACACCCTTGTGTCTATAACTCCATGCTAGTTGTTAGTATGAATCTTAATTCCAAGCGTACGAAAAAAAACCACTTTAGTTGTGCATAAAAAACATCCCTAACAACAAACATGGCTACTAATATCATCAGATCTGCAGTTAGGTGATCAAGATAAATGCTGCAAAAATCTAGATCTATGCATCAAAAGATATTAAGCAGTAGAAAAAACAAGATTTACTCCATGCATCCAATACACAAGACAAGAATATGTTGAATGAATTTTATATTAATGGAACCTGGGAGGAAAACACAGAAGGGTGTTACCAATTCTCCTCAATGGGATGGGTTCTTGTAAGTTCTCAGCACTTCAGATCTAAAATTCCTCTCTCTTGATGGTGTAGAAAACCTAGACAAAAATGGTAGCAAAATATGACTATGATGGTGGATCAAAGTCAAACCAAAAGTATAGATACAGAGTGATATTTAGGCAAAAAAAGGTGGTAAATGAATGGGAAAAACCTTCTATTTATAACAAAATATTGAGTTAGTCTAGATATTGGTGCATAATTAAAATATTATTAACCAAATCAAGATCCAAATTTTATGGAATATTTTATTATATTTGTTGGAGGGAAAAGGAATTTGACTTGGGTCAAATCCCTTTATTTGTAAATAATAAATAAATAAATGATTTATTTATAATTTTAAGGATGTGGATGAGTAATAATCAAATAAATAATGATTTATTTAATTATTTATGGGTTATTTAGTCATATTTAACAAAGAATATTATTTAAATAAGGTTTAAATAATTATTCTTAGAAAATAATAAGATAAATAGTAATTTATCTAATTAATTTCCTGGTTTTGGGTTAAATATAACTAGGAATATTAATTAAACTGTTGTTTAACTAATTATTCTTTGAGGAAAATAAAAAAAATGTAGATTTATTTAATATTTCCTCATGGGGTTTCCTGTTTAGACCATAAACAACTTAATAAAGGTGGTTTACTAAGTTATTTTCATAGTGAAAGAAATTTTACTTAAGGTAAAATTGGTCTTACATGGTGTACTTAGTTCCATCTAATAGTAACAAGTTAGATGACCAAAAAATGGTGTAACAGATTGCCCCCCAGCTTGCGAGCATTATGATCTAATCGTATGACCGAAGTATGTTGTAAGAATTCAATCACTAGACACCGAAGGGGAAGTCAAAGAAAGAGAAATATAAGGTAGACCGAAGCACTAAAGGACTAGACCCTGAGGAGGTGAGACTTATAGGTGCAAAAAGTCTCTTTTATGAGTGAGTACCTATGCTATAGGCAATGGGGGAGGCATACCTATGCCCGCCGAGACAAATTACAAAGAATAATGTGCCCAGTAAACAAGGGACTGAACAATATAGTACATGTTGGCATAAACATGAGCTAGGTAAAAGCATGATAATGAATCCCACATACATACTGTGCCTAGGATAACAGCCAGGACTTATAAAATAATATCTGATTACATGAGATACAAATATAACCCAAATGCCCCTGTAAATAGGGAAGGGCTCTAAAAATCTGACTAATACATGCAAAAAAAAATGCACTGCAAGTGTTTGAGGCCGACATCATCAAATATATGGAGCTGCATCAAAGGCTGTAATGAGGAGGTCATCTGAGCATGTGGGGGCCTACTTGTAGGGCCACCCCCTCATGAGGGCCGAGACATCTCACACACACCTGGGAATCAACGATATCAGTTGTTGCATCACTGAACCATCAAGTATATAGATCTTGATCATGCTAAAAGGAGTTGGAGCTTAGAAACAATCAAGTCAAGGGGAAATAAGGAGTCCCTTTTCCTGATCTGAGGCACCAAACAAGAGTGGAAGCTAGAAAAAAGGTACACTACCATTTACACCTGTCTTCCGGAATGAGTGAGCTGATGTCGACAGAAGAAGGTCCACCATAGGTGAGGCAGTAAGGGATACTCAACTAAGGCACGAGAGAAAATAGTAGAGCGATTGGCAGACTGACACCAGTGATGATGATAAAATGGGGCGTATTGAGTAGCGAACAGATGACTTCCCTTGTTAGAGCATAAAGGGCATGGATGACCTGGCAGCAACTCACACAATATCATTATGGATAGGGGATAGTGGGACTGAAGGCCATAATGTGTGATGCGAGAGAGGAACCAAGAAAATGAAGGATGGAGGACTATAGCTAGATATAAAGGGACTCGAGATAGACTCCATGAATGAAATGATGACTCAACTCGGATGCTCTGAAGAAGGGCGACTTGATGGTGCTGTCACACAGAACAAGTCTAATGGGGACCATAAAAACATGAGTACATGATGGTTACTCACGATGAAAATCGACACAAGCATGGACAAGTATGAAAGCAAAGGGATGCCCCGGGGTACAAGTGTTGCAGGTGAAGAAATTCAATTTTTAGGAGTGGTGAAGTGACCCTTCTTGGAAAAAATGTGTCCTAGTGAAGTATCAAATCAAGAAAAACTAACAGATGCCCATTTGAGGGCTCGGTGAGAGCTTTCCAATGGTACAAACAGTTTGGCAAATTGAGCTACGGTTTGGCTGTAGTAGGCGAAAGAAAAATCAGGGGTTTCTCTTTTAATAAGGCATTTTCCCTCCAAATTCGTTCATTTTCATGTGGAGATGTGGTGAATGTAGAGAGGAGAGAAGGCCCTAAATATTGTGGCGATCGTAGCAAAAAGACTGATCGTTGGAATTGAGATTCGTCAGTTGCATGTAAGAGGCCTAACCCTACTCTTTCATTTCAATGGATTGAAAGTTAAGTTTAGGTACCCAAAGCTCATGAATAGGCCAGGTTTCACTTTTTGGGGTCTGTCCTACGACCTTGGTAGCAGGTACTGGGCAGAAAACTGCGACCTATCCCAGGAAATGACCTGAAAAGTGCGACCTGTCAGAGAAAGGGGGTTTTAGTGCTGTTTTTGGCTGACAGCTGGGATTTTTATGGTTGAGGGGCATAGGTGCCCCCAAGCATGTTATGGTCATGCCAAAATGTATTTAGAAAGGGTGAATCTAAACACATTTTATGATGTGGTGTGCCATTTGTTTTCGTTATGGTTATGCAGTTCGAGAAAGGGAATGGAGGATTACCAATCTCTTTTGGTACTGCATATATGAATCAAATGGACTTTAATTTTCCAGGTTGGCATACTTGGTGTCACTATCCCAAAGAGAGGACTTGGAGATAATGAATTGATGCCCTCTACGAAAGCCCATAGGTTTATCAACAATAATGTCTAAGAGACTGGGTTGCTGATGTAAGATGAAGGAATGATGAGGGGTGTCATCCCTAGAGTGATTTGAAGTGATATGGGACTCTAGAGGTTCTTCTAAATGTGGAATAAAAATGGTAGTAGAGTCGACACGACCAAATACACGAGGAGAGTTGTGGAGAATTGATGCTCATGGTCTCTCAAATATGGGTGCCCCATTACCCACACATTGGGTGTCAATGTAATGGCCACAAGGTGTATGTGGTTCGAATGCATGGGTTCGATGTAAGGGGGGAAAGATAAATTCAGGGGTGGTAAATACTTCCTTAATTTTGTCACTTTAATAGAAGATGGGGTGATTGGTGGAAGAAAGACCACCTGACATGGCAAAGCTACCTAACTCATCATCATGAGAAGAAAGGTTCACATGCGCATCGTCACAGGGGATGACATAAGAAAAAGCAGATAAGGGATCTACTGATGTTGAGCCCAGGGTGATCACTGAAGGGAGGTCAAGCGAAACAACAGGGGAAGATTTAGAGGGAGCTTCCACTGAGGGTCTCATGGATGATGATAGGTAGAGGATGGTGATCGCAGGCTTCGTCATCTCAACATTAGGAGGGGGAATGTCAATGGGAGTGGGTAAATCCTCAGTCTTGCCTGTAGCATACTATGCAAGTACAGGAGAGGCAGATTGGTTCTGTTCAATCTCGTACTCCCGAACTACCTCTAAAGAGGTGCGGTAATGTGTAAGGCGAGGACAATGGTGGGAATAATGACCATGGAGATCACACAAAGCACAAGGTTGGCTGGTGTGAATAGTTTTAGGATTCTTGGTTGTAGTTGAGGAAGAAACAGAGGCTTCAGGGACCGTAGACTTAGGGAACACAAATTTAACCATGGGCTTGATACAGGGCAGTTTAGGACAGTTATGGGTGGCATAGCCGACGAAATCACACAAAGCACATGGCTTTGCAGGCGAGGGAGGTGTAGGCTATGTCAGAGCAACCTTGTCCTTGGAGGCCCTCTTGCGAGCTTTTCCCTTCTTACCCGAAGAGGTCACAATAGGAGGTGGTTCCTGTTGAGGTGGTTGAGGCACTATTGTAATGGGAGAAGTCATGGGGACTGGTTGAACTGGGGTCAAAGTAAGATAAGGTTTGGGTTGACCAGGCGGGGTAGCGGCTGGAGGATCAAGGTACCATATGGGAATCCCAAGGGTCAGGTCAGGAAGAGAGAGGGTGGCCATGACAGGTGTCATGTACACTCCTGGGGGAGGAGCTAGGAATGGTATCTGACCAAAGGGGTAATGGCCAGGCGGGACAACTCTTAAATGGTTAAGGCCTGGAGGAACCGTTCCAGGAGGGTAAATAGGCTCATGGATACCAGCTGAAGGGCCAAGAGGAGGAGGTCTAGAAGGCTGAATCAAAGGGCTAGGAGTAGGCTGTGGAGGGCGAGGAGGTTTTTGACTAGCCGATGCGGGCCGCTTGAGGGCAGCTCGAGACGGTTGCATCATGCAAACATTCGATGAGCTGCGATCAGAGAGAGGAGGAGGAAGACTAGGGAATGTACCAAGCAATGAGGAATCTTTGTAGACTCCCGGTGAGACACTGGTCAAAGGATCGACGGTTTTCTTATTGGCCACCAAAGAGATGATGGACTCAAGGGAGGTCTAAGACTTTGGTTTGTAATATGTAAACTGGTCAATGGTGATTATCTTTTTGTTATGAGGGAATGAAATCTTGTGGTGGACCATGGAAGGGACAGCAAACATTGTATAAGTGTAGCTACAACCCAATAGAATGTTGTAATCTAATGGGGCATCTATGACTTCTACGTCAACGCAAACAACCTTGCCCGTAAGAGTAATACGACAATTGTGGAATAGGCTAATGGGCTGGGAGGTGTGGCCATCCCCCGCTCAGAGAGTGATCGTGGAAGGAGCCAACTCAGGTGATCCAAGTTGCTTCCAAACCAAAGTGGATGTCACACAGGTGGATACCCCCTCATCAATGATGCACCAGAAAATGTTGGCGTTCTGGATCTTGACTGGGATTTGGAAAGCGATGGAAGTAGGGAGAGGAGGATGTTCTGACCGATCAACATCAAAGACAATAAATTGATCATCGGAAGGATCTACAGCACCCATGGAAGATATTAGAGCTTTCAGTTATGAAGGGCATGACTCGAGGAGTTCTAGCGTTGAAATGGCAGCAGGGATTGCGCCAAATCATCTACTATGCTATACAAATGGGCAGCTTTTCGAGAAGCAACATTTTGGTGTAGTGATCCCTTAGGGATCTTGGTATTAACCTCTGCCTTAGGTTGAGGGATCTGCGAGGGACCATTAAGTGTATAAAGAGGCTCTATAGAGACCAAAGGAGGCGGCTCGGGGATAGATGTAGCAGGAGGCTTGTTGTACTAATAGGACCGAGTCTGAAGATTGATGTCTATGGTTAGAGGTTGATCAGAGTTCATCATGAGAATCTGGTAATTGGAGGTACCAGATGGAAGAGGTTAAGTGGCCGCCTGACCTTCAGGTGGTTGGATAGCCACAAATCCTTGCTAAGGGAAAGGATTAGTAAGCACAGTCGGCTGACTAGGCGCAGCACTGGGAGGGACAGAAGGGGAGGCTTGTTGTCCTCGTAATGTTGCTTGAAACTCCCACATCTGCCACATATATGGTAAAAGAGGACAATCATGTGTGTAATGACTATAAACACCACAACAAGAACAAGGCTTGTTTGTGCGAACAGGCTTGTCCTACTTGGGCTGAGTGCCCTATTGTTGGTTCGTAGTGTTAGGAGCATTACCTTGATTAGGTCCAGGATTACCAGAGGTAGATCGATTTTGAGTGTCTTTTCTCTTATTTTTGGAAGGAGGAGGATTAGTTGCGCCCTACTGTGCATACACCTGCTCCTGAGGGGGCAGTGGTTGCTTTTTCAAGGGTTGAGAAGGCAAGGGAGGTGGAGGTGCTAATGCTGGAGGAGCTGGAGCACTAGGCTGTGGATACGGATAAGAAGGAGGTTGGGTAACAGTGTGGTAAACAGGAGGTTGGGAAAAAAGAGGAAGCATGTTGTATCATGGATATGTGCTACTGGGAGGGGGAAAAGTGTAGGAGGTGCTGCCCCCCCCTGAGGAATGCCATAGCCCATGGGAGGTTGAGCGTATGGATTAGAGAGAGCTCCAACGATATCGTTGGTGCATGAGATGCCCTTGGTGTGTTGGCACCACCCGGTCTGGGAAGATCAGGTAGAACAGTATAAACATAACTCGAATAAGCGTAGAGCAAGTCATATTTTAACACAATTTGGAGAGTGGCTTCTTCACTTTGAGGAAAGTGTGATGTGACATCTTTCCCGATAGGTGGCAAGAGAGATTTAAGGAACTGAACCATGTAGACACGGTCTTCAAATGTAGGGGCTTGACATAGGCTCTTTCTTCTCTGCCATTCCTGGACGTGGTCGGATAGGTGGGTCACAGACAATTGATGGAAAGAAGTCAAGAGTTCGATACCAATGTCATAACGAAGGGGAAGCTGGAAATAAGACAGAAAAGCCCGAGCAAGAGTCGTAAAGGTGGTATGAGAAGAAGAGGCTTGATCAACATACCACTTAGAAGCTTCACCAGTAAACATACGTTGGAACAATCAAAGACGGATAGAGTCATCGGTAATGGAGTTAGACGAAAACCACATGTGGAAATATTGAACATGATTTGTAGGATCTTCTCCAACAAGGCCTTCAAAATCGGGGATGTGAGAAGGGAGCTTAGTTGGTATAGGAGGCCAACTAGTGTCATTGTGTATAGGGTCATTTATTAACTGGTCAAAATTAGGAAGGCTAAGGCCTTCCATGAAGGGGAGCAAGGGCGCAGCCAAGGTAGTGTTCGTTGCGGTCCCACTAGTGGTATTCCCAGCATGAGGTTCGAGGTTACCACCAGCATTAGGTTTTGCACCAGACATCGTGAAGGTGATAGGGGGAGAACCGAAGGTGGAACGAGAAGGAGAACCCAATGAACTCGAAGAAGAGTCAGAGTGCGGACTTGGTGGAGGACTAACTCGAATCCTATGTAGAGGAGTAAGTCTTCCTACCGAAAAATGAGGATGAAGGCCAAGAAGTCTCTGGGATAAACACCTTGGTGGCATAATGGTGACGACACAAACACGGCATAAGGGAAAAAGAGATTGACAAGGGAAAGGAGGTGTAGGATCAACTGATTACAATGTCGAAACAAGGGCAAAGAGGTGCAGGATCAATTGATTTCAATGTTTTAGAGTCTTTTCTTGGTGGTGTTAACCAAGCCATTTTTCGATTAGGGTGTGTGTGCAAAGTGTGTAAATTTTAATTTTTAAACCCAAACGTTAGTAGAGAAAAAGAAAAAGTGTGTTGTGTAACTGAAAATAAACCTACAGATAACAGTATAGGAAACTGAAATAACAGTAAATAAATAGTTAGTAATTCAATAATCTAAACCCAAGGAGGCGGGCCTCTCAATAAGTATTTTGTAGGCAGGAAAAAAACTAGTCAAAACACAACAAAATAGCCAATAGATCTAAGGTCGGGAGGGACAGGGATCTAAAGGTCAAAATCTGCTGGAAAGTGGTGCAAAAAAGAACAACAAATCAAAGCAAAAATTGTTGTAAATGAGGTGGAAAAAGGCTATCTCTTGGAGGGAAACAGAGTGAACCCTAGAGGAAAACCCAAAAAAAACTAAATGAGGTGATTTGAATGGATAACAAGCCAATTTGAGGTGGATCTGTAGGTGAGGTATCAGATCTGAAAAAAGGCTAAACGCTCTTGAAATTTCAAACAACCTGCAGCAACTAAAACTCTTCCACAAAGCGTGGAGGGTACTGAAGCCCTAGGGGGCTAGGTTCACACTTAGTTGAGTAAAACAGAACAAGTACAAGTCCAAAACCAGTGGATATGGAGGTCATAAAAACTTGAACAAAGGCCCAGACAAACCCAGAAATCTTTCAGAAAAACTCCCGCAAAAAATCCAAGTCACAGTTTCTGACCTGTTTTCTATAGAGGTCGTAGTTTTTGGGCTAATTCTCGCTTCCTGAAGCTCCAGGTCACATGTTTTGGGCCAAAAAGTGTGACCTGTACTTCTCACACTTTTGGCAATAGATTTAAAAAAAAAGTGTCGTCTTAGTTGTGGTTGATGTCTGTCACCTGCGCAATAGGTCCGAAAACACACAGAAGTTAGAATTTTTACTGTTTTAGGGTTTTATAGGTTAAAAAAAACATCAAGAAAAGAAAAAACAAGAGGTTGAAGAGAAATCCTAGGGTTTGAAGTAGCTGGATATGCAAGGATCAGAAAAACGACAGCGATCGTAATCGTAAACCCGTGTGGAGTCACCAGTTGTTAGTATGAATCTTAATTCCAAGCGTACGAAAAAATACCACTTTAGTTTTGCATAAAAAATAGCCCTAACAGCAAAGATGGCTACTAATATCCTCAGATATGCAGTTAGGTGATCAAGATAAATGCTGCAAAAATATAGATCTATGCATCAAAATATATTAAGCAATATAAAAAACAAGATTTACTGCATGCATCCAATAGACAAGACAAGAATATGTTGAGTGAATTTTTTATTAATGGCACATGGTAGGAAAACACAAAAGGGTGTTACTAGTTCTCCTCAATGGGATGGTTTCTTATAAGTCCTCAGCACTTCAGGTCTAAAATTCCTCTCTCTTGATGGTGTAGAAAACCTAGACAAAAATGGTAGCAAAATATGACTATGATGGTGGATCAAAGTCAGACCAAAAGTATAGATCCACAGTGATCTGTAGGCAGCAAAAGGTGGTAAATGAATGGGAAAACCCTTCTATTTATAACAAAATATTGAGTTAGTCTAGATATTGGTGCATAATTAAAATATTATTAACTAAATCAAGATCCAACTTTTATGGAATATTTTATTATATTTGTTGGAGGGAAAAGGTATTTGACTTGGGTTAAATCCCTTTATTTGTAAATAATAAATAAATAAATGATTTATTTATCATTTTAAGGATGTGGTTGAGTAATAATCAAATAAATAATGATTTATTTAATTATTTAAGAGTGATTTAGTCATATTTAACAAAGAATATTATTTAAATAAGGTTTAAATAATTATTCTTAGAAAATAATAAGATAAATAATGATTTATCTAATTAATTTCCTTGTTTTGGGTTAAATATAACCAAGAATATTAATTAAATTGTTGTTTAACTAATTATTCCTTGAGGAAAATCAAACAAATGTAGATTTATTTAATATTTCCTCATGGGGTTTCCTGTTTAGACCATAAACAACTTAATAAAGGTGGTTTACTAAGTTATTTTTCATAGTGAAAGCAATTTTACTTAGGGTAAAATTGGTCTTACATGATGTACTTAGGTCCATCTAATAGTAACAAGTTAGATGACCAAAAAATGGTGTAGCATTAGCATTTAGAGAGGAAGTCTTATCAGACTAAAGGAGAACGATTGTTCAGGACCCCGGTGTTGAGATTCAACAAGATGATGATCCTAGTGAAATTTAAGCACCTACACTAGGTGGGGTCCACAGGCTATTTTTAGGTGTATGTCTATTTTTAAAATGGTGAGCACATTCTATTTATAGCAGGAGTCTATTTATAGATAGTTGAGAAATTTCTATTTATAGATAAGATTCTATTTTTAGATGCATGGGTGAAGTTTATTTATAGATTGCATGTCTAAAAATAGATCGGATGTCAATTATTATTAGCCCTTAATAATAATTAGACAATAAATAATAATCTATTCTCTTGAAGCACTTGATTTTAGTTAACTAATGTGGAAAACCAGTTGACTGAAGGAATTACGAGTTCTAAGGTTGGTTGGTGGGACATGCAGAGTGGACTTCGTTGTAACTGAGTGATACAAAGTTGTAACAGAGTTGGGTGTGTAGTTATGTGAGTTGTTATTTAGTTTAACTCAGTTAAGTGAGTTAAACTCAGTTGTGCTAGTTGTAACTATATGTAACTTGAGAGACACTAGTGAGAGATCAGTGAATTAATGATTTAATTAATTCACAAGTAGTGGTCTCACATGCAACTGAAGAAATACTAATGTTAACTACATGCATGTCAGATCTTGTGGAGACCCAGTTGTGAGATAGGTGAAAGGGTCTGTTTGACTATCAGTTGTGACTATAGTGGGTGCACAAGTGCAACCAAACACACATTCGAGATGCTAATGAGGATTGTGCAGTCAAGGCAAGGCAATATTGAATTCATTCAGGTATCTTCATCAGCAGGGATTGCTCGGTGGAGGCAAGCTGTCACGAGGCAGTAAATTGGTGCATGTTTATGCCAATTTTTGTATGATAGTGTGAGACGATTGTATATTGTACTAAGAGCTCTTGGAGTAGAGTTTTGTATGAGATTGTTTCATGATCCATGATATACATAATATATGATAGTTTGGGATTTTAGCTTTATGGTTTCTCGGTAAAAACTTATGTGTTATGTGCGATTGATTTTTCTTCATGTGTTTGCAATTGGCGATTAAATTTCCGCAAAGAATTAAGTAGAAGGATTATGTATTTATAGTGGATATAATTGTTAGATCAGGAGAGTCCGGTAATACATCATAGCATTAATAAATTTCTACATGGTATCGGAGTGAAGAAGATTGCAATATTGAAGCAGTAGTTGAGTTTTGTTGGTGGAAACAATTCGAATTTGCTACAAGAAATTCTTGGTGTGACAGTTGAGTAAACATCAAAATGGATTTCAATGGTTTGTGGTTAGAGTATGCGCTCGAGGGCAACTCGAACTACATTGCATGGAAGGATAGGATGGAGGCAGTGCTTGAATATAATGGCTTGAAGGAGTTCATCGATAGCGATGTTCCTAAGCCCACTTCGACAGATGGTGCCTTACTTGACGCATGGCAAAAGTAGCAAAGAAAAGAAGAATTTTGTTGGAAGGTATGAGAGACCATATTGTCTCAAGCCTTCATGGGAAAGCCACTCCATTTGAAATTTGGAAGGCTTTGACAGATCTTTTCCAAAGCAGCAGCGAGCATAGGAAATTGGCGCTAAAGGATAAACTCATAAAAATCAAAATGGAAAAGGGCGACAATATTCCTAAGTATCTCACAAAGTTTGTCTAATGTCTGGATGAGCTGGGGAGTGTGGGAATCACTTTTTCTGATGATGATTTAGTGAGCTTGGCGCTCTTGGGACTTCCTAAGAGTTGGCACAGTTATCAAGACTGCGTCGTGGTCGGGGAAAAACTTCTGGGTGGGAACGACGTGGTCGGACCTAGTGCAAGAGGAGTTCGGGCGAACACGAGGGATGGCTCTTCATCGAAGCATGATGATGAAGAGGATTGCGCTTTGGCTGCTAATTCAAGGAAAGGGAAGGGGAAGAAATCCCATTCAAAATCTGAGGCTAAAGGCAAGAAGCTGGATTTTTCCAAGGTGAAGTGTTTTCACTGTCACGAACATGGGCATCTTGCCACTAACTGCCCACAGAAAAACAAGAACAAGAAGGCTGCTGGAGCTGCAGCTACTAAGGCCCTTGCCTTGCAATTTGAACTTGATTTCTATTTGATTGCATGCTTGGTTTCAAGCACAATGGGATCGGTGTGGTATCTTGATAGTGGTGCTTCCTTCCACATGACGAGAGATAAGGAGATTTTTAGTGACTTGGAGGAGAAATATATACAGATGCATATAGAGATGCGCAATGATGGACGATACAATGTGACCGGCATTGGTACCATTACCTTTGAGAGGAAGTCAAGTAAACCATTTCTGTTGAAAGATGTTATGCATGTTCCAGGTCTGAAGAAAAACTTGGTCTTAGTTGTGATGTTGGAGGACAGAGGTTTTGATGTTGTTTTCAGTGATGGAAAAGCTTTCCTGTGACATAAAACAATGAGTCAAACCAAGAGGATAGGGATTCAAGTTAAGAATCTCTACAAGCTGGAGGTAGATGTCTGCGCTACAATGGTGGGCAAAGAAGAAGAAGTGGTAAGCTGGGATGAGGGCGAATTATGGCACAGACGATTGGGCCATCTTCACCATGTCACCCTGAAAATTTTGCAGTAGATTTCTATTGGACTTCCCAAGGGTACACTTGCATAGTTAGATCGGTGCAAGGGATTTACTATGGGTAAGTTTGTGAAGACCACCTTTCATGAAAAGGAGAACTGTGCTTCGGTGATCTTGGAGAGAGTTCACACAGACGTGTGTGGACCATTCTTAGTTTGCTTCAACAACAAAACCACGGAGTATTATGTTATTTTTGTTGATGACTATTCTCATATATGTTGTATATTCTTCACGCAGAAGAAAGATCAAACATTCTCAAATTTCTTTAATTTTAAAGAATTGGTGGAGAAGGAGGGGGGGAAGCAAGTGAAGGCTCTGTAGAGCAATAATGGTGGTGAATATATCTTGAAAAAATTCAAATACTTCTATAGAAAAGAAGGAATTAGAAGAGAAATCATAGCGCCTCATAACCCACAATAGAATAGTGTCATAGAAAGGAAGAACAAAATGATTGTGGGTGTTGCACGAGCTATGCTTTATGATCAGGGCCTACCAATGCACTTATAGGCAGAAGCATGCAACACTACGGTTTATGTGAAAAATCGTTGTCCTCATCGAGTACTTGACATGAGTACACCTGAAGAAGCTTTTACTGGTAAGAAACTAGATGTTTTTCACTTTAATATTTTCAGCTCATTTTTTTATGTGCATGTGACCAAGAACGCCAGGAAGAAGATTTGGAGGCCATTCTTGAAGTTAAAGATATTTCGTTACCACGAAACACCCCATAATTATCATGTGTATTTTCCAAACAGTTGAATGATTGTGGTGCGACGAGATATACAATTCAATGAGGAGAAAGCCATGAAGTTGACGCTTGAGATGGAGTTATACATGCATGTAGAGGAGGAACGACTTGTTCCCAAAGATGAGTCTCTAGATGTGGATCAACCATAGGAGGAGGTTCATGGAGTGGAGTCCAATCATGTAGAGCTAAACATCAGAACTAGCAAAAGGAGTACCATAGAAGGCTGAAATTTGAAGCTTGATGCAGCACAGAATGTAGGAGTCCCTAATTCACAACGCAGACAGAGACAGTCTCCTGGCCGATTCACTGGATACATGGCTCTCATGAGAAAATGTATTGTGACTAAGCCATATTCCTTTTAGAAAGTAGTGCAGGAGCCCACATGGGTAGATGAAATGGTAGAGGATTATGACTCCATTGTCAGAAACAATGCTTGGGAAATTGTTCCAAGGTTAGTTGATAAATTAGTAGTAGGTTCAAGATGGATCTACAAGGTAAAACAAGGCTTGTTTATGGGAGTGTTGAAGTATAAGGAAATATTTGTGGCTCGGGGCTTCTCCTTGGTCCGGGGATCGATTATGAGGAGAATTTTGCACCTGTCGCAAGGTACTCTTCCATACGGACGATCCTTGCTCTCTCAGCGCAGATGGGGTGGCACATTCATCGGATGGATGTGAAGACTGCGTTCCTCAATGGAGTTATTGAGGAAGAGGTGTACATAGAGCAGCCTGAAGGTTTTGAGATCTTCAGCAGTGAGTCGCATGTGTGCGGACTCAAGAGAGCACTGTACGGGCTGAAGCAAGCACCCCGTGCTTGGTACACTTGAATCGACAACTATTTCACTGGACATGGCTTCATCAAGAGTGAGGCAGATGCAAACCTATACCAGATTGTGGTGGAGGGTAAGATTTTAATAATTTTTATTTATGTTGATGATTTAATACTGATTGGTGATGAGCAGTTGATACACTCATGCAAGGAGGATCTTGCAAAGGAGTTCGAGATGAAGGATATGGGCCTCCTTCATTATTTCATTGGATTGGAAATATGGAAATGAGAAGGTGAACTTTTTGTGTCTCAAGGCAAGTATGCACGAGAGATACTTGGTACGTTTCACATGGAGGAATGCAAATCCATGGATACTCCTATTCCAGGAAACTTGAGGAAAGAGGACGCTACATCTAGAGAGGTAGTGGATGCTACTGTTTATCGATAGTTGGTGGGTTCGCTCATGTATTTAGTTAATACAAGATCGGGCATATGCTATGCAATGAAGCAGCTTAGTCAAGCAATGGTTAAGCCTACCAAGCTCTTTTGGAAGGTGGGCAAGCATGTCCTGAGATATCTCAGGGGCACATCTGAGTATGTCTTATGGTACAGACAGATGGATGAGGTGAAGTTTCATGGCTTCACGGAAGTAGATTGGGAAGGGAGCCCAATGGATAGAAAGTGCACATTAGGAGGGGTTTTCAGTATTGTATCTATAGTTTTTTCTTGGTACAGTAGGAAACATAGATCCGTGGCACTCAGTTTAGCGGAAGCAGAATACATGGCAACAAGTCAAGCTGCATGTGAGGCTATCTGGATGAGGAAGATCCTAGTGGTTTTTTCGGTTCTCATTTGGATCCTATAGTGATTCATTGTGATAAGAAGAGTTGCATTAAAATATCGATTAATCCTGTGTTTCATGATAGATCTAAGCATATAGATATATGGTATCATCATATCAGATATTGTGTGCAACGGAAGATCACGTTGCTTCAGTATATTCCTACGGAAGATTAGGATGCAGATATTCTGACGAAGGCGCTCTCAAGGAGAAAATTTGAATACCATAGAGATAGGATCGGGATGAAGGATAATCCCTATCTTGTTGAGAGGGAGTTTCGAGATTCAACAAGATGATGTTCCTAGTGAAAATTAAGCACCTACACTAGGTGGGGCCCGCATGCTATTTTAAGGTGTATGTCTATTTTTAGAATGGTGAGCATATTCTATTTATAGCAGGAGTCTATTTATAGATGGTTGAGAAAATTCTATTTATAGATGAGATTCTATTTTTAGATGCATGGGCGAAGTCTAATTATAGATTGCATGTCTAAAAATAGATTGGATGTCAATTATTATTAGCCCTTAATAATAATTAGACAATAAATAATAATATATTCTCTTGAAGCACTTGATTTCAGTTAACTGATGTGGAAAACCAGTTGAATGAAGGAATTACAAGTTCTAAGGTTGGTTTGTGGGACATGCAGAGTGGACTTCATTGTAACTGAGTGATACAAAGTTGTAATAGAGTTCGATGTGTAGTTATGTGGGTTGTTATTTAGTTTAACTCAATTAAGTGATTTAAACTCAGTTGTGCCAGTTGTAACTAGTTGTAACTAAAGATACACTAGTGATAGATCATTGAATTAATTATTTAATTAATTCATAAGAAGTGGTCTCACATGCAACTGAAGAAATACTACTGTTAACTACATGCATGTTAGATCCAGTGGAGACCCAGTTGAGAGATAGGTGAAAGGGCCTGTTTGACTATCAATTGTGACTATAGTGGTGCATTCAATGCAACTACACACACATTTTAGATGTCAATGAGGATTGCGTAGTCAAGGCAAGGCAAGATCGAATTCTTTCAGGTATCTTCATCAACAGGGATTGCGCAGTGGAGGCAGGCTGTCAGGAGGCAGTAAATTGGTGCATGTTTATGCCAATTTTTGTATGATAGTGTGAGACGATTGTATATTGTACTGAGAGCTCTTGGATTAGAGATTTGTATGAGATTGTTTCATGATCCATGATATACATAATATATGATAGTGGGGTTTTTAGCTTTATGCTTTCCCGGTAAAAACATCTGTGTTATGTGTGATTGATTTTTCTTCACGTGTTTGGAATTGGTGATTAAATTTTTGCAAATATTTAAGTAGAAGGATTCTATATTTAATAGTGGATATAATTGTTAGATCAGGAGAATCCAACAATACATAATTGTATTAAAATTTCTACACCCGGGAGAAATCTGTACAACATCAAGGCATCAGGTTGTAATATTACTCTTTCTATTCAAGATAATACATATGGATCTCTTTTTCTCATTGCTTTGTTTCTATGCTTAGTGGAATAATGTCAATAGTTAGACTCCTTGATCACTAAGTTGGATTAGATTTTTTGATTATTATATGTTGTGGATGCTTTGATTATTTGTCTTGTCTTTGATTGCAGGTTCTACTCATCGGAGAAACCACTTTGGAGCGATGGGATAGAGGGCTACATCAAACGTTTGGATTTCAAGGTAGGGGCATGTCCTCTCTACTTACTATTATAATAATCTTGAAATGCAATTAATCTAGAGGAAAAGGTTTTCAAATGGATCTTTGTTTCTAGTTACTCGTTGAGTATTAGGGAGATCGCTCTTGTTCGCAAGAGGGATTAATCCACGTAACAAATTGGCGACCATACTGGGGATCTAGAGCTTAGTTTTTTTGTTGTTTATATTCAGTTTGAATTTTAAGTTTTCTGATTTTGACTTCTTTGATTTTGGTTGGGTAGATAAATTTTAATAATCCCTAAAAAAGAAAGCATGTTATTTATTTTTTCCAAGTTTTTCCTTGCCTACGCGATTTTCAGCAGAAAACAATGTGGCAACCTACGTAGCTTTTAGTTCAATTTGGTGTGCATGCACACTGTATTCCACTGTAAGCTGTGCATCCCCTGGAAATTTTTGAAAAAAATAAAATTCTCTTTTTTAGAGCCAGATAACCTTATTCTTTAAGTTTACCCTGATCCATATTATTTGTAAAAACTTGTGTGAGAACTTCTTTTCAACAAATTTTGAGTTTTGTGGGATTTATCATCCTGTTTGCATTTTATAAGTGACAGTTTACCCTAGTTTATTGCTGCTCTATGCGAAAAATACCTTCATTTGCCTCAACTTACTAGTATTATGATATTGTCTTTTTTGAGCCATTAGGATCATTGCAAACCTTACTTTTATGAAAACTTGTTCCCTTTCATTTGCAAACCTGGAAGAGCTTCTAGCTTACTGAAGCCTGATTTAACACCAAAGCACTCTTGGATGATTTCATTTTTGCTGAAATAAGTGGAAATTTTCATATTTTGATCACAACTAGGAGAAATCATCCTCAAACATTCTAGATAGACTTTAGAATTAGAATTTTGTTTTGATTTTGAAATTTATGCTTTTAGAGTTTTTTAGAGATTGTTTTCTTTTGGGAGTTGATTATTTGTTGAATTGTAGTTTTTTATCTGATTGTTCGAGGAATTTTATTTCAAAAGAGAAATTGATCATTCTTGCAAATTTAGTTCTTCATGAAATCGTCTTCTTTTCAAAAAGGATTTTGTTTATGAATGAAAGAGTTTGTGTTTTGGAAATTGATAAAATCTCTCAAATTTATCTTAAATAGTATTCATTTAAAATAAAGAGTTGCATTTCTCATATAGATGCATTTAGAGTATTTTGAGTCAGGTCACAAATATCATTAAAGTTTCAACTCCATATCCAGTGTTAAGTAACATCCAAATTAATACAGCGCCTAAATAAAATCAATCTAGACATTTTACATTTTCTAGGACTCATTCTACCAACATAGATTAGGCTAGTGTTTTGGATTAGGTTGTAATAATAGTTCCAAAGTAGTTTAAACAAACAAGTAGAATCTTGCGGTAGGAAAATCCAATTGTTTCATTTGTACACTGGGAAACTCTTCTTAAAAGTGTCAAGCACGAGATCATGTCAGACCCAATGAGGTAATCGTACCTATCTCATTGGAAAAGATAGAATATGTGCATGTAATATAAATGATAAACTTTGAATTAACCATTGTTGAGGAGCCTGGGGTCACTTGTCGGTAAACCTTGGATTTACCATATCGAGGAGCCTTCAAGGGAATTGAGCTTGATACTCTGCCCTTGCGTGTATACTGGATCGTAGACTATTCCCCCAGGTGCATTTTGTTTCCGTTGGTGACCTTAGTGACCATAATATTTAGGATTTTTTCCCAAGGTGACCATGGAGGGAGGTCCCACTGTACCTAGAGCAGACGTCAGCTAGACTCACTTGGAATTTCCTGAGGGTACTCTTCACTTCAAGATGGCATAAGTGGAGGGACTTGCACCAAACTATTTCATTAAGAAGGTTGTTGGGGTAACTATTCCAACCACCAAGTTTTCCACATTAAACTTCTACGACATTGGATTTCATAACCAACTAGTGTTTTTAGTGTGGAAACATACTGTTTGAGTGTGGTTTGTCTCTTAGATTTTATAGGCACGTGTTCAAATTTCTTGTTTTCTTAGCAAACTTAGGTCTATTTTGTTGAAATTTTTTTTGATTTCATGTATTAAACATTAATCGTGGCTGAATTACCGAGACACTCTTGTAGAATGCATGGGAAACCCCCTGAGTATACACCAAGTCAATTAGAAAAGCTTAAATATGAAAAAGGTCAACAGTCAGGAACCGGATTTACTGAACAAGAGGAAACATCAGTAATAATACATCTTGATTACAAAGTAAATTAGCCTCAAAGAGTAGGAAGGAATCAAGAACAACCAGAAATTTCAGAATTAATTATAGTTGAATCTGCAACCGACGAATTATCAGATAGTCAACTTATTGAACCCAAAATAGTTGAACCTGAAACTGAATCTACTTCATCTGAGTCAAATTCAAAGTTCATAGCCTGAATCCCTAGTCATCCTCATTCACCTCGAGTGAAGCTTCGCATTACTAGGAACCTTCCTCTTGGCCTGATTAGTATCAAAGAGATTAATGACACAGAAGAAGAGATCGCAATTCCTTCGTGTCAAGAATATTTAGATCTAAGTTATAGTGAACTGATTTACCCTTACAGTCCTTTTAAACCAGACCCTTGGTATTATTAATTAACAAAATTTCTACATAATACTGGTCTCAATTATTCACCAAGCCACATTCCTTTTTACTCCATACCCAGAGGTATTTACATGCCTTCATCAAACATGTCCAGTGAGTCATCCATGTTTTCTTCGTCGCAAAAAAGTTTTTTGTATGGTGGTCCATCAGTTCCTACTAGATACTAGTCACTCTCTGGTACTTTCTCAAGAGCATCTCCCTCTTCTTAAAAACTTACACGATGAATTGGTCTTAATGAATCTGATACCAAAAATTTGAAAATGGAACAATTCTATATGATGTCTGGAAATATTCCTTCACCTAACCCTCAAGGTAGCAATTTACCGTCTGGGGGCCACTATAATCCTCAAGGACAACCTCTTCAAGGGCAGTATCCTATACCAGATCGACAACCGCTTCAAGGGAAGTACCGTATGCCAGGGCCACAACCTCTTTAAGGGTAGTACCCTATGCCAGGGTCACAGCCTATTCAAGGACAACAACCTCCTCTTGGGCATCAGATTTATCAAGAGAAACAATCCTTTCAAGGAGGTCAACCCTTTACTAGAAATTATCAGGTAAATTATCAAAGTTATGTTCCAATACCTCAAACCAGTTATGGCCAACCTTACACACCACAACCTTTAATGGGAGCTCCTTATACTGGAGTTAACACAGTTTGGAACCCATCGTTGAACCAACCGAATTTGTAACCTACTGTACAAGTACCTTATAATCAACTCGGTCATCCAACTGGTCAATTTGGTTATACCCAAGTCCAGCAACTTGCCCGACCTACACTTCAAATTTCACCTCAGGTATATGTACCTAATAGTCAACTAGCTAGTCTGTGTACGCCAATAACTCCTGTCCAATATGTTGTGAAAAATTTTGTTCAATAGGCAAGTACACCTATCCCTGGAGTTTCCCAAGTCCCTATTGCTACAACCCTTCAAACAACGACATCAACTACATCACACACAATCCCTCAAGTCACTTCTCATCAACCTGGACCTGTGGTTCAGTCTACTGTTCAAACCTCTATAGGACAAACTGGTACAACTACATTTCCAACAGGCCAACCTTATGCAGTTCAGTTTGTTAATCAACCATATCAAGGGCAGTTTCAATATGGACCAGCAGGACAAAATCCAGTCTACCAAAGTCAACCATACTCTGGTTATACATATGAGATACCAGCTCAACCTTAGTTTTGTATGGGTAACCCTGGATACCCCAGAGGTATTCCCGTCCCATCTACACAGGCTATTTCAGGTTATCCTGGATATCCTCCTCTGGGTACTGGTATCGTTCCTGAAGGTTATCAGTTTGCTCAACAACACCCTAACTGTCGGTTACCATTCATTGCAACTTTAAACTTTCCATATTTTTCATGCCTCATGAATGATCTGATTTATTATCTTCCATTTTGGTTGCCAATGCCAAATAAGTTGCCCAGTGACATACCTAAGTTTGAAGGAAAATCAAGAGAAGACCCCTCAAATCATGTGATGACTTATCATCTTTGGTGCACATCCAACTCTTTAATCGATGATTCCATTCGATTAAGAATTTTTCAAAGAACATTGATAGGCTTAGCTACGAAGTGGTATATTGAACTACCACGTGACTCTTTCAATAATTTCAACACGTTATCAATATCTTTCTTAACACACTTTCATTTGCCAGTCCGTTATGACAATGGCACAGAACTCTTAATTTCATTAAAATAGATTACGTCTACATACATTTCAGATCACATACATGAATGGAGACGTAGACGACATTTAGTGAAATTTTTCATTCCGGATCAAATATTGGTAGAATGGTTCATCAAATCATTACTTCCAAAGATCAATAAAGGTGTAGCTAAGAGAGGCATTGTTACAGAAGAACAGGTCATAGCTTAAGCATAGTACTAAGACCTTATATATTGTAATGTCCCAAATGAGGGATTTTCTGCTCCATCAGGAACATCTTAAGATGTTCCGTTTTTCCTTCTTCAGTGAGCTACTACAAGTCCATTTCAGAGATTTAATGATGGGGAATTTACAGGATATGACTCCTTCCAAAGAAGGGAGAAATCTTGAGGCTAGCTGGCCCTTCTCAGACTCTGCCTATGGATATGAAATATTCCACCTTGGGAATTTCTGCTACAGGGTCCTTTAGGACGATGTATAAGGAGGCTACTGCATAAATAAGTCAAACTAGTGCTGGGATGCCCTAGAAAAACTCTAATAAAACTCCCCTGAAGAAAATGAGCTCAAAGAAATAACTCTAGATGGGTTATTCAGATCTCCCCAATGTAGGTATTTAAAACAATGCTCAATGAAAGAGCTTACAGCAATATGTGAACATAAACATGAACTCTGAAACTCTGAATACACCATAAGAGGGAAATGATACAACCATCATGATATTATGATATATCAGCAAATAAATACAAAACATAGCTGAGGGACAAGCCACTCAAGCTTTGAGAACCAACCTCCAATACATGAACAATGAAATACATGAGTACCTGCAACTGCGTAGTGTATATGAAGGCATAGCTGCTGAATATGAGTGAAATACATATGTGGCTGAAGGAATACAAGAAATAAGCCCAAGAGCAAGAAATGGGCTGAAATACAATATTTCTAGCCAATCTAGGAAGATTGCTAGAAATGCCGGAGAAAACCAAAATGTGACAACAGAGTTGTCATTGCAACTGAACCAAAATAAGAATGAGGCCATGGCATATCTGAAATGTGATTTCCCTCCTCTGATAATATCTCTAATACAAAGTGCTAATCACTTTGTCTTAGAAACATCCTCCTTTGAAGCACAAAAACCCCTCTCTCACTGCCTCCTTTGAAATAATGCAGTTTCTCTCATGGACTGCGTAGTGGGAGATGATGGAAGTGTTGGCCCATGCCAAATGATCTAAAATACAGCCCTAAATCCTCCTTGCAGCTCCTCCACTAAACAGATAACTCCTACAATGAAGAAAACTAGACAAGAGAGACTCCATGAGTTCCTCTCTTGCTGCACCCAGCAACACAATGTCCTCTCTGCTGCAGAAATAACACTGTAGAAGATGAATGTAGCTGTGGCCAATGCCAGATTGAGGAAATGTAGCTCAATTATCATCCTTTCTTGAGGAAGAGGTAGGGATTCCTGACCAGGAACACCCTAGTGCCTGAGGGCACCATCACCCTGCTAAACAGCCCAGGGATGTAAGCTTTTGCAGACCCTTGTCTGAAATCCAAAACATAACATAATGAAAATGGGCTACCATCTCCTCCATATAAATAAAGGGAAATCTTCTCCACCATGGTCCCACCAATTAGGGTTTCCACCCTCATGAGAGTGTCTACCCTCCAAAACTGCGCAGCTTCTCTAGGAAGCCTCTTCCTCCTTGGGCAGCGCTGTTGACTTTAGTCAAAGGTGACTAATCAAGTGAGCTAGGTTCCATTCACACCTTTAGGTGTTTATTTCAGCTACTTTATTCACTCCCCTTTCACATTAGGAGTGTTATTTATTCATCTAAAAGGGCTAAGGTGTCTCCTTGTCCATTTTATTAAACAAAAATAAAATGTGCAACTATAATGTTCCATTTTAGCTTGAGGCTAAAATTGGGAACATTACATATATACATAGCCTGGTAATTTATACAAAAAAATTCCTGACTTGCCACACCCAGTTCAAATAACTGCAACTCCTTCTAGTTCCCATTATACATACAGTGTAATTAGTACATTTAGTGCTAACAAGAGTAATAAGAACTCATCCAAACCTACTTCTCCCATAATAACTTTACCAGATTCACATAAAGGAGATTCTTCCCTTGAAAATTTTTCTAACATTCATGTTTGTAGATTCATCCGTGACTAAATCTAAAACCTGCAATAAGAAGGAAGGAAAGACAAAAAATAAACAAAATACATCTCCTAAAGAGAAAACAGAAAAAACAAACCAAATGATGAAAAGTGGAAACCTCGTTATCCTTGTCTTATCTATGATGAGGATCACTATAGTAAATAGTGTCCACATCGGTCCGAGGTATCCAAATTTGTCAAATGTTCACCGACACCTACTGTCTTGAAGGATCCTTTTCCCATTGAAGATAGTAAAATGATCAGATCTTCTTCCAATTCATCGCCAAAATTTTTAATGATGTCTCAAGTCATGGTTGGGACACAATCTCAAGACTAAGGAACTAAGAATCCTGTAACGAGTAAAGAGACTGAAAATTATAGTCAAACACCAACCATACCTCCTTTAGTTTCTGAACCACTTCAAATTGAGAAACATAATCCTGATATAGTGATTAAACTGCCTGCTCAAGGTGTACTTCGAAAGTTCCACATGCGAAAGCTGCTTAGAATTACAACATTGTTGAAGATTTGGTGATACCCCTTCAAAAATGTCAGCCTTGGAAGTGCTACAATCATGTTCAACATAAAGAAAATGACTTTTATCAGCTATCAAAGCTATTTATCCTCAGGACTCGAACCTCATGGTCTTTTATCTTGAATTTTTTTTACATCGACTCCCTTATTAGATGGCTTTTCAGATTCCAGTATTAGTCAAATCAAGACGAGTTTTTCGTACTGCAATTGATGAAGAGGAATCTACATGTATAATGTTGTTAAATTGTTGGAAAACCCTTGGTTCTCTAGCACTTAACCAATCACTGACTATCCTTAAAGCCTTTGATGGAAGAGGATTTCATCCATTCAGAACACTCTAGGATCTGCCTATAGAAGTAGAAGGAAAAACCGTTAATCTAGAGGTGGAATTTGTTGATGCCCCTCTTGATTACAACCTTCTTTTGGGTCGTAGTTGGTCTTACGCCATTACTGTTGTAGTTTCATTAGTATTTCAGGTAATCATGTTTCCTCACAAAGGAAATATTGTTAAAATTGATTAGTTGTCATACTTTTCATCAAACCCTACTTCTACGGATAACATCTAGCATGTCGGAAAATCAGTTATCCCATATGAAGAGGTTGGTGTAGGATTAATGAAATATTCCGCTCTCATGGGAAATTTTTCTATACCCCGATCCAACGTACTGAAAAAAATTTCCAATATCAATATGATCTCATCAATCACAATACCATTTGATGACACATGGACTTTATAATCATAATTGGACTCTTTCAGCGGTGAGATGCCTTTGAGTCCTTTTGTATCGGCATATGTATCAGTGCAATTGTATTCAAACACGCCATCAACTCTTCCTGATCAAATGAATTTGATCAGTGAATAATCATCTTCTCTATCGAGCTCAACCTTGAAACCATTTTCTGATCCCTTTCAACATGTATTTAAAACTGATGAAAGTATTCGGGAAATTTTGTCATTAGATGAATTACCATGGGATGATCTACATCATAGATATTATTTTTTACCTGATCTTGGTAAGCTTGAAATTGATTTTTCGTCTATTTTTACAATTGATTATTTCAAGGAACCACAAAACCCCACATTGATTACACATTCGGATTCTGAAACAAATTTGGTAAATATTTCTACAACAGTTCCTATTGACATATCAATCAAACCTGAAATTATTGAAAACATTCATATAGGTGCTTCTTTTTCGATAGAAGAGATTAACACTTATAAAGCCCTATTTCATGAATTTTGAGACATTTTTTCCTGATCTTACGAAGAGATGCCAGGTGTTGATCCTAATATTGTAATTCATGAAATTAATACATACCCGGATGCTAAGCCTATTAGATAGAGATTACGTCCAATACATCCACGGAAAGCTGCAGAAATCAAAGATGAAGTTGAGAATCTATTATCAGAAGGATTTATTTATCCAATTCCTTTGACAGATTGGGTATTTAACATAGTTCCCGTTACGAAAAAACAAGGGACTATAAGAGTATGCATCAATTATCAGGACATTAACATGATGTGTCCAAAAGACAACTATCCTATGCCCTATATCGACCAAATTGTTGATGGTTGTGTTGGAAAGGAAATATTCTCATTTATGAATGGTTTTTTTGGCTACATTCAAATCAACATACTCCTTGTCGATCAACCAAAAACAACGTTTATATGTCCTTGGGGCATGGCATTTTCTTATTGCAAGTTACCTTTCGGACTAAAAAATGTTGGTACAAATTTTCAAAGAGCTATGTCTTATGCTTTTCATGATATCAAACATATTGTACAACCTTATCTAGACAACTTATCTGCTAATTATTTACGCAGAGAAGATCATCCTATACAGTTACCAGCTATATTCATGAGATGTAGGCATTACAAAATTCGTTTGAATCCACACAAATGTGTTTTCTATGTACAATCAGGACAATTACTTGAGTTCATAGTTTCGAAAGATGGCATTCATGTCGATCCTTCAAAGGTTAAGGCTATCATCAATTTACCTCTTCCTTCCACTCTTCGCCAACTCCAAAGTTTGCAGGGGAAAAAAATTGTAGGTTTATCCCGAACTATGTTGAGTTAGCAAAAGGTTTTACTCGGTTGTTGAAACAAAGTGTTCCTTTTATTTGGGATGAGATTTCTAATAAATATTTTGATTCACTTAAAAACGTGTTGACCCAGGAATCGTTATTGCATCCACCCAAATTACCACCAGGATTAATTTTTATACTTAGTTGCCTCTGATTCCAGGATTCAAATGGTTTTGGTTCAGGAGGATGAATCTCACAACGAACATGTGATCTATTGCCTAAGTCAGAATCTCAACCTGACGGCAATCAAGTATTCGCATGTGGAGAAATTAGCCTTGGCAGCAGTTCAAGCTGTCCAATGATTCTGTCACTACATATTGTTACGTAAAACAAAAGTGATATCTAATTGCAACCCAATGATGTATATATTGATAAAAAAATTACTCGGGGGAAAATACTCCAAATGGATTGTCATCCTACAAGAGTTTTATTTGGAATTCGAGAAGTCCAAGTCAAAGAAATCATGATTTTTTGCTGAGCTTATGTGTGATTTTCCCAATACTAAGTCAGAAAGGGTGGTAGAGAATCCTATCGTGGATGAGTCTTTGTTTCTTATCAGTAATTTAGATCCTTGGTATGGAGATATCATTATATATCTTCAGACCCAAACCTTCTGCCCAAAGCTTTCACGAACAGATCGACAGAGAATCTGATACTAATCCCAGCAATACAATATTGTTAGGGACACTCTTTATCATCATGGTACGGATTCTATTTTTCGACGTTGTATAACTTAAAAAGAGGTTGAAAGGGTTTTGAATGATTTCCACCCTAGAGCGTGTGGTGGTCATATGTCTGGGTTTGCCACAACCCAAAAGATATTGCGCGCTGGTTATTTTGGGCCGCCTTTATTCAAATATTGTATCATCATGGTCCGAAAATGCCACAACTACCAAATTTTTCATCAAAATATGCATGCACCTCTAGCTCCTCTTCACCCAATAATTTTTGTCAGTCCTTTTGCGAAATGGGGCATAGATTTCATTACATGTAACCCTCACTCGGTCGAGGGGAATGGTTATATTATTCTCGTTGTAGATTACTTTACCAAATGGGCCAAGGCGATGCCTAAATTCACAAATTTTGGAAAAACTACAACTATTTTCATATTCAATCATGTGATTGCTTGTTTCGGTGTCCCTCAAGCTATTGTTACGGACCATGGGAGCCATTTTTGAAATATTATGATGACCAAAATTTCTGATAAACTTGTCCTATTCCATGATAATTCTACTCTGTATTACCCACAGAATAATGGTTAAGTTGAGGCCATCAACAAGGTTTTAACCACCATGATTAAATAGATTTTCGGGACTCATAAAACGAATTGGCATGCCATGCCTTTTTCTACATTATGGGCATACCATACCTCTGCAAAAACTGCTATAGGTTTCACTTATTTTTAACTTGTTTATGGTTTCAAATATGTGTTACCCATTTAATTTGAAATACCGTCATTCAAATTATCCATTGAGTTGTTGCCAACTACCTGTGAAGAGGAGAAATGCTTTCTATACTTAGCACAATTAGATGAGACTCGACGCACCTCTACATTGACTGTTGAAGCTTAGAAGAAACATGTGAAAGATGAGTATGATAAAAGTGTTAACCCACACATTCATTCAGAAGGTGACCTAGTTTTAGTATATGATCAAGCTAATGACAAGCTAGGCGCTGGTAAGTTTGAACTGATGTGGCATGGTCCCTATATTGTCAAACGTGTGCTTGCAAAAGGAGCCTACGAATTAATAGATTATGACGGGGTCTCTTTAGATAAACCTAGAAATGGTCTTTATCTTAAGATATATTATGCTTGACTTTCGTGTGAAGATTTCTCTTGTACAATAGTTACTTTTTAGAATAGTGTGCCTTATATTAGACAAGTGTGCCTAGATTAGTTTTTGTCGTTACTACGATCTCTTCTTATCTTGATTACCCTTGATATTGCAAATGTCGACATCCCTTCAAACATACATTGGTTTTGCTGATGTCGCCTATCGTAGTACACAAAATATCTCTTTCGCAGATTGGGTTATCTATTCACCCACCGATGAGTTAGTTTTTATACGTGGGATATGCCTTGGTAAAAAAACGAGCAATATTGCAGAATATAGCGCAGCCATTGAGTTATTATCTGATGCCATTACATTTGGTATTCAAAATTTGATCATTAGGTTGGATTCAAACCTCATTTTATTACATTTAAATAGAGTTTATGCTATTAGGAATCCAGTTTTTTTAAGATTATTTTTTAAAGTTCATCTCTTGGAACGACAATTTGATTATATCAAATATCAACATATTTCAAGAAATTTAAACACATTGGTTGATGCATTATCTAATCGGGTTTTAAATATACTTTTGCAAAATTAACAAAGTAAATCAAAACAACATTAAATACATGTTGAACAAGATAGTCAAATAATGAAAGTAGTAATATCATTAGGATAGATAAGTTTGTGTCCAAAAAATATTACATCGTTTGTGATCATAGGTTCAAACACCTTATGATATAAAAGATATTGATACAAAAAAAATGTCAATCTACATTGAGCATCAACTATACATGATGGTGATCATGTTAATAAACTATAGCACATGCCACCTTGCGCAGAAATCTCCTGAATGGACCTGGAACACCTGTCATGTGTCTCTGGAGCCTGAGAGGGATATCATCAGTTCCTGTCTCAGAAATATTCAAGTTTGTGCTCCACATCTGTCAGAATCTCTGCTACATTATCCTGTGGAGGTGCTATTGGTTGTGCATCTCGTCTGTCAAAGCGACGAAGCGTTGCTGGTCGTCTTGAACCAACATCTACATTTGAAATTTTTGTCAGTATTGGACAATAAAAAATAAAATAAAAATTAGATTAAAATTTCAAAATGATTCACTAACCTGTCTCATCCCACTATGCCCCTCGAGGCAAGGATGTTTCAAGATCACCTCTATAGTCCATTCTTGCATAAGGAAAGTATTCAACGGTGAAGACGTGATGCTTGGGCCACATGAAATAATCTGGAGTAAATCGAACTACTGAACCACCCTCTCCACCATGGTGAGCCATCAGTGCTGCCCCTCGCACCATTCGAGGTTCCTGAGGAGTTCCAGGATCTACAGGAATCAATTGAGGAGTGAGAAGTGGAATTCTCTCTAGAGAAAACGAGATAAGAATGGCACCGTGTCTGAATTTTTTTAGCTTCCCATTTTTTCTCTAGCCAATTTTCCTTTCATATTGGCCAATACTCCACTCTAGCTGAATATTGTCCCTCCAAAACACTCAACTACAGTATGAATTTGTGATTTAGTAGCCACATGAGGAGATGCACTCCCGAATAACCTAGTAACTATGAATGCTATGACTTTAATCTCTAGTCGCAAGATGGTTTTGTTTCCTATGAGACCATCCTTCAACTCTGTACTATTGCTACAATACTGAGCTTTGTAGCTAACAGTGGGAAGACCTCCTTGTCTAGTCCCAAATAAGGAAATGTTTCTCCCTCTACGAGATAATCTGGTAAGGAAGTATATTTCTATTGGCTCAATCTCGAGTCAATGGTCATCAATTACAAAACATTGGTCTTGTATGCCCCATGCATTCACAATCCAAGTCATTAGCTCAACCTGAGCCTTTCCTCACTGGATAGACCAAAACTTGTACAACCCACAATTTTCCAATGCACGCATGGTTTCTTGGTCATCCATGGCTTCGTTATCTATGAGCTCAATTTCTCATTCCTGCCATTCCAACATGGTTAAAAAGCCTACAAATCAACAAATTAAATAGTTAAAATCAGTTGGAGGAAACTTGAAACATTTTTTATGAAGAAAGATTAGTTTTCAAAAATTTCACAGCGCTTGCACAGGTACTATGTGTAGACAGTGCGATCGTCCATGCACGCTCCACGTAGAACCCATGGTAGCCCGAAGATTTTTCTCTTAAAAATCGTTGGGGTGCACACTTATCACATGGAGAACCCGCACACCCCCTAGGGTGGATTTTGAAACATAATTTTCTCCTAAAAAATGAAATAAAAGCTCAAAATAAAAAATGAAACGGATTAAAACATAGCTAAGGATGATGTGGATTACCAGGTTCGAACGATTTGAGAAATGAACAGTTGGTTATCCTGATATCACCTCAAAATGTTTTTTGGCCAAAAGCTCTCCATGAACTATTCTAAAAACTAAAGGTGAAAATGAATTATTTTAACTCCTCTTTATAGTTTTTAATGAATAAAATATTATTATTTTATTTATTTTTCACTTTTAAAAGGTCAAATATAAATATTTTTACTTTTTCAAATAAAATATTTGTAATCTTTTGAGTTTTTGTGCAGGATATAGGATCTTTGGTGAAAATAATTATTTTGACATTGAGTATACTTTTATAACTTTTTTGAACTCTGTAAAAATATGAAAAATCGAAACCCAGGAGTCCTCTTTTAAGCTCTTTTCAGACTCTTGAAGTATGAAAATACCGTCGAGTACTTGACTATTCAAACTCATTAAAGTAAATGAACATTCGTCCATTCAGTATAATTTTACCCCTTTTTCGGACTAAACTAGACTAATTACGAAGAAGGTATACATTGACTAATCATGGTCAATGAAGCTCTCTCCTGCATTATTTTATCATTTTTTGGGCCCGAGAGACTAAATTTACGAAAAAGAACAACCATGGAGTTTACTTATGTTTTTGTTCTAACTCCCTAAAACTGAAAAACACTGAGTTATTCCTATACTGGACTCATTTAAAATTTAATAGTAAAGGACCTTTTGATTACAACATGACCGAACCACTCCTTAGGGTTTGATTTTAATACTAAGATGGACTCGTCCAAAGGATGAGCTTACACAAAAAAAAAAATGTTATCCTCCTCAAGCTTGAAAAAATTAAAGAGGTACTTGCCAGTAATGGTGGGGGATAAAGAGAGAAAAAGAATCCAGTTGTTATCCTTATTTAGAAATCAACATGCCACTCTTGAACACGAAAATTTATCACACTTGTACCTAGGTTGGGAAATCCTTTGTCTAACATTTAATCGAACCACATTAATTCAAGTCTTCAGCCGGTTTCTGGGTATTAGCTTTAGGTCAAATTCTACTAAGCCATCTACAATGTCGTTATGTGTTCAAGATAAAATTCAATAAACCATTCATTGCAAACATTTTTCTCCATTCATGTTGACCATCCCTAAGTTAGTCCTTGAAAATTATTTCCTCAAAACTTGATACAATGGTTTTGTGCCGTAGGCTTTCCTACGAAGGGTTAATTTCTATTGACAGTAGCTCATTATCTAGAAATTTGATCTAGAATCCTATCAGTACCTTTGGATCTGCATGCCCTAATGGCAGGTTTCTTGCCTTCGACGACAAGTTGCATCATTGAACTTCGATCGAACAATTCTATGAGTGTTCGGCTGCAAATCATTCATTCACATGTCATATATTGTACTGGAATACTTTGAGAACCATTTTCATTATTGGTGGTTTCTCTCACACTTATTAACGGTTCACATCATTGACCGATAATCAAATGGTTTCTATCATGTTTGACTTCGACACAATAAATCGCATGGATAGATTCGTACTAGTTTGGGAAGTAGAAATCAAGACCCTAGATCTAATTTCCACCATTGAGGCTACGAGGAGTTTTACTATTCATGATATAGTAGACTAGTTATAATATATGGTTGTGTCCATACTGTGTCTACTTTTGATGTAATATTGAAACCATATTTGTACCAAAACATTTAGTTAGTTTTGATCTGAGTATGGTAATTCCTACCTCAGTGATGATATATATATATATATATATATATATATATATATATATATATATATATATATATATATATATATATATATATATATATATATAGATATTTGCATTGAATTTTTTTATAGGTTTTCGACTGGTGTCTCCAATCCAATCCTCGGAATTATAAAGCACTTCACTCTTCAGGATAACCTCAGACTTCACACTTTTGGGGGAAATCTGTTACACGTCATTTTGTCACCATGACACTTGACTATTCATATGGGTCTATCACCATCCATATCATGTTTCCTTAGAGGTAAAAAAACACTAATGTTCCTAAATCAAGTCTTGGAATTTGAGAAAAGCTCTGCAAAACCCTTAAAATTCTACCTACGCAGTTTTTCTAACCTTTCCCTGTGCATGCGCTGATGTTCTATCCATAAAATGGGGCAGTGCCCACACTTTTTTCCACTATAACCGGCGCACCCCTGTGAAAAGAAAATAAAAGAAAAAAGTAAATTCTAGAAGCCTAATTGGTTGAATATTCTCCCAACTGGAAGGTTCTAAAGTCATGATCATTTCCAGCTTCATCCCTCCACTCATAGAGCTCCATGGATTCATATCCTTATAATAACAAAAAAAATTAGTGTTTTCCTCTTCCCCTCTGTAAATTTGGACTTTTAATTTTGAATTAGGGCCCATTATTTAATACCAAATACCTTAAAAGAATAAACATCAAGATTGACATGGATCCAAGATTCCGTTGGTGCCATATCCAACATTTTCCTACAAGCTATGCTTTTCTAATGTAATTTGCACAACTCACTACTACAACCTAGAAAAGGGGCCATTTTCTTGGACTAAATAATAATTAGTCATCTCTTGCAATTTTTTTTTGTTTCTTTCAACAACACCATTTTTCTATGGCGTGTAGGGAACAAAGTGTTGATGTTGAATTTTGTGTTCTCTATGAAACAATGTGAATTCATTAATGAAATACCCACCCCCCCCCCCCCCCCCCCCCACACACACTATATATATATATGCATATCTTCTTGATTAAAATAGAGAATTTCTTCTTAACAAAATTTTTGAAGGCTTTAAAACTAGGAAATACCTCACTCATGTACTTAAGAAAGTGCACCTAAGATATATGTGAGAAGCCGCCCATAAAGATGAGTTCATACTTAGATGCTAAAAATGAATGATTTGAACATGACATGAGATTAATATGTACAACTCAAAAGGTTTGGTAGCGAGGGCTTATTTTTAGCAAAATGATATAAATGTTGTTTGCTAACAAAACTAGGAAAACCTCCATTAGTGCAATAAATTTAGGAAGACAAAGCACAAAATTTTGTGTGCATAACTATTGAAAATACCTATAGTTTAGACGTAAAAATGTTTGAGGCTAAAATATACTTAAATAATCTACATTTTCAATGAAAAAGGAAGTTGAAGGAGGCTCTATTATAAATCTTGAGAACTACTAAGATGGGGTGGGGGTGAATTATAGTGTGACTTATGAACAATTTTTACCCTTTCTTAAAAATTTAACTGAATCACACACTTGATTAGTATCACATCACAATGTATTATCAACAAATAACATGTATACAACCATGATCATATGAGAACCAATAATAATTAGCATATAACCATGAGATAAATAATGCATAAACCATAAAAAATCAAGACACATACCAAAAACGTGTCAATAAAAACATCACACAAGGACACCAAATGTAAGGTGTAAACCACAAGGGTAAAACCACCATCGGCAGATATTTTGTATCATCGTCTCTTCTATTACCATAAAAATTATTTCACATTGGATTCACTGGCCACCACCAGTGTGCAAGCCACGAATTTTCAATCATGTGAGACACTACTTGCTCCATACAAAAACCTATATGAACCTTTCAAACCACCACCTACAAGAAGCCACCACTCCCTCAAATTTGCAGGCCACTACTTGCTCAAAGCCACCACTCCCAATAAGTCTCTCCCAACCACCACTGGGCTATCTAGCCACCACTTCCACGTTCTCAGGCCACCAACTGAAATATGTCGCTACACCTTGAATACGCAAGCCACCACTTGCTTAGAAAAACACCACTCGCCACACTGAAGGCCCCAACATTCAAGGACATATCATGGACCTCATTTCATATACTTTTATACTATGACCCATATACTCTCCATACAACAAATAATGAGCCTCTTTTAATCAATTTCACACTCAACTCACAATAAATATATGCTAAACAACTCAATTTTCCCATGCTCATTTTTCATCGTGCTCATTTTCCCATCCTTGATCCTGAAATTCCCCATGACAAATACTGTGCAATGTTTCCACCATCAAGAAATATGTTAAGACATGTTAGAAAATTATATATTACAGAGCAATGAAACACAAAATATGCAGAAAATAGAAGCACACAAAACAAATAAAACTAGAGAGACACAGATATACGTGGTTCACCTAGTTTGGGCTACGTCCACCCTGAACAACCAGTCCTTCCTTTATATTATCCAGCAAAATGAAGAGACCCAACCTACAATAGATCCACTGTAATATCCTTTGTTCTTTCTCACAATCTCACTCTATGTTTCTCACTCTGAGAATACACATACAATACATAGTCGCAATACAATACCCACATACAAGAAAGGGGTTGACTTCTATGGTAAAAAACCCTAAACTAAACATAACTTCTACTATCAGATCATCCACCTAATGAACGGCCCAGATTGACTAGAAATTACTATACCTTTACAAGGTAATTTTACATCTATTTTTAGCTTCGGGGGCACTTCCCCTGAAACCCCCTGCTAGGGGAGGGCTCCATAAAGTCGCAGCCACCCCCCCTTGGACCCCCCAGGCAGCGTTTAATTTCGGGTGGCGTTTCCATGCCATTAAAGTACAAGGTTCCAATGCTGTGATACAAAATAAACAAGATAATCAGGCTCCACACCCAACAATCTCCCACTTGGAGACTGACTGTAGCAATTGCACTGCTGCTTCATTTGCTGGAAAATGACTCCTCTTTGGACCTGGTTGTTTCTCATCTTCATCTTCATCCTTGAAGACCAATTGAAACTGAGCATAATCTCAATTTATCCCTGGTTACAACTTTTGTTAGCATATCTGTAGGATTCTGGCTAGTGTGTATCTTTTCCAAATTCAACTATCCATCTTCCAATACTAACCGTATGAAATGGTACTTGAGATGTATGTGTTTAGTTCTGGAATGAAACGTTGAGTTCTTTGCAAGATAAATGGCACTTTGGCTATCACTGTTTAACGTGCCCATATCATGCTTCTTACCCAATTCGTCCATAAACCTTTGTAACCAATTCATTTCTTTACTAGCCTCTGTAGCAGCAACATACTCTGCTTCTGTTGTTGAAAGTGCAACAACAATTTGGATTTTTGAAACCCAACTGACATTTGTTCCACCTACAGTAAATACATATCTTGTAGTGCTCCTCCTATTATCTCTTTCACCTACCATATCTGCATCAACATATCCCTGTAGAGAAATGTTTGAACCACCAAAGTATAATGCTTGATTTGTGGTACCTCTCAAATATATGAGAATCCATTTCACTGCCATCCAATGTTATTTTCCTAGATTTTTCATGTACCTGCTTACAACTCCCACTTCATGTGCAATATCAGGCATTGTGCAGACCATTACATACGTTAAGCTTCCAACTGTTGATGCATATGGAACTTTAGACATGTAGTCCATTTCTTCTTAGGTCTTGGGGCACATCTCCTTACTAAGTTTGAAATGGATAGCAAAAGGTGTACTAATTGGTTTTGCATTCTGCATATTAAATATTTTCAACACCTTTTGTATGTACTCATTCTGAGACAATGTTAATTTGCGATTTTTCCTGTCTCTAGTTATTTTCATGCCAAGGATTTGTTTTGTAGCTTCCAAATCCTTCATTGCAAATGAATTTGCCAATTTTATTTTCAGCACATTTATTTCCTACATGTTAGACCCTACAACAAGCATGTCATCTACATACAATAACAATATAATATAGCTGCCATCATTTTGCCTTTTCAGATCAACACAATGATTAGAGTGACATCTAGTATAACCTTGTTCAGACATAAACTTGTCAAATTTTAGATACCACTACCTTGGAGCCTTTTTTAAGCCATACAAGCTCTTCTTTAACCTGCACACTAATTTTTTTTTCCCTTTGACCTCATATCCTTTTGGTTGTTGCATATAGATCTCTTCCTCCAAATCTCCATGGAGAAATGTTGTCTTTACATCTAACTATTCAAGATGTAAATCTTCCGCTGCTACAAGACTCAAAATAGTTCTGATTGAAATCATATTAACAACAGGAGAAAATATTTCATCAAAATCAATACCTTTCTTCTGTGCAAACCCCTTCACCACAAGTCTAGCTTTGTACCTCTGTTTTCCTCCATCTTCTTCCTTCAGCCTGTAAACCCATTTATTCTGCAATGTATTTTTACCTACAGGCAACCTAACTAAGTCCCAAGTATAGTTATGCATTAAGGAGTCCATATCTTCTTCCATGGCTAGCTCCCACTTCTTGTTGCTTTCAACCTGCATTGCTTCTTCATAATATTTAGGTTCACCAAAATCAGTCAACAATAAATAATATAATGAAGGAGAGTATCGTTTAGGGGGTCTACTTATCCTGGTAGATCTTCTAACACCACTTTCAGGTGTTTGAGGTGTCTTTTTCTGTTGTGGTGGTTTCTATTGTTATGGCTCTTGATTATTATTATTTTCAGGCACCTTTACCTTTTCTATGATCTCATCAAGAATTGTGTATTCTTTGTTTTCTTTTTTCTGTTTCTTTTCCTGCAATTAATTCTTATACAATACCTTTTCATTAAATATTACATCTCTACTCCTAATGAGTTTGTGATTTTCATAATCATATAAGCGATAACCAAAATCATTAACACCATATCCAATAAAGGTACATTTCTTTGATTTTTCCTCAAGCTTTGTTCTATTTTCTTTATTAACATGGAAAAATGCCTCACAGCCAAAAGGCTTTAAAAAAGAGTAGTTTACCTTTTTACCTGTCCATGCTTCCTCTAGAATACCACCATCCAGGGAACTTGAAGGCCCTCTTTTTATTAGATAAACAATAGTATCTACATCATCTGTCCAAAATTGTAAAGTCAATCCTGCATGAAATCTCATGCACCTTGCACACTCCATGATTGTTATGTTCATCCTTTCTGACACATCATTTTCTTGTGGTGTTCTTGGAATTTTCTTCTCTCTACGAATTCCATGCTTTGAAAAGTACCTATCAAACACTTTGCTGCAATATTCACTACCATTGTCTAATCTGAGAAACTTCAACTTCTTTCCTGTCTCAATCTCAACCAAAGATTTCCATTTCTTGAAAGTATCAAATACATCAGATTTATTTTGAATATAATAAATCCAAGTTTTTCTAGTTGCGTCATCAATAAAAGTAACATAATAATGAGAGACACCAAGAGATGATACCTGAGCAGGTCCCCATACATCTATATGCACAAGCTCTAATTTTTCGGTCTTCTTTTCTTTCCCAACTCTGATAAATCTTACTCTCTTCTGTTTTCCATAAATGCAATTCTCACAGAAATCCAAATCAAGATTCTTCAAACTCAACAACAAATTTACTGAGTGAAGAATCTTCATCCCATTCTCACTCATGTGCCTAAGCCTATGATTACATAATGCTGCATCTTCTCCTTTGGAAGTTAAAGCATCAACATAGTTAGAAATACCATTGCATAAATACAATGTACCAACCTTTTCACCTTTTTCTATTACTAGAGCTCCTTTGGTGACCTTCCAAGTTTTATCTGTGAAAGTTGTCACACAACCTTCACTGCCTAACTGCCCTGTTGAAATCATATTTTTCTTCAGATCTGGAACATGCCTTACCTCCTTTAATAGCCATTGGTTTCCATTCTATTGTTTTAGAAGAACCTTACCCATGCCAACAATTTTACAGGGTTTATCATCACCCAAACGGACTTGTCCAAAATCTCCTTGAACATAGTCATGAAAATATTTCTTATCAGGTGTGGCATGGAATGAGGCCCCTGAATCTACAACCCAAGAATCAGTAACATTTTCGAAGGAAAGAATCAAAGCATCTTGTAACACCTCAACTGTCACATTTGCTTAATGATTGTTTTCTTGCTGTGTATCTCCTTTTCCCTTCCGAGATCTACAGTCTTTCTTTAGGTGTCCTTTCTTTCCGCATTTCCAACACACTATCCCCGATCTGGACTTGGATATGCCTTTCCTTGATTTACTGCGATATCCTGAGCTCTCTCCTCTTTCCATTCTTCTTCCCCTAGAATCTGCACTCAAAGCATTACCCAATGTCTCACCGAAGCTTTTCTGTCGCATTTCCTCGCTAAGGATAGCATCGATAACAACATTAAACTTTAAAGTACTAGGTCCAGAGACAGAGTTACTAATGGCCATAAATAAATCATTCTAGCTTTCTGGCAATGAGCACAAAAATAATAGAGCTCTAACTTCATCATCAAATTTTACCCCTATAGAACTTAACTGATTGGTAACTATATTAAAATCATTTAAATGATCTACAACAGATCCACCTTCTGACATCTTCATATTAAATAAACATTTCATAAGAAATACCTTGTTTGAGGTTGAGGGTTTTTCATATAGTTTCGCCAACGCCTTAATTAAACCCTCTGTTGTTGTTTCCTTCGAAGTATTAAAGGCCACCGATGCCAGGAGGCACAACCGTACTGTTATGAGTGCTTTTCTATCAAGAATATCCCATTCTACATCTGTCATAATCATTGGCTTCTTTGTTTTTTCGCTCAATGGTAGGCACAGATCTTTCTGATACAGATAGTCTTCCATCTGCATCTTCCACAGCAGGAATTTTTGGCCGTTAAATTTCTCGACCATAAATTTACCATCTTTTGCCATTTCTCCCACTTGAACCAAGAACCCTTCTTTCCTGTGAGTTTATCAGCCAAATAGACCTTCGGCTCTAATACCAGTTTTTAGAAAATTATATATTACAGAGCAATGAAACACACAAAATATGCAAAAAATACAAGCACACAAAACACATAAAACCAGAGAGACACAAATATACATGGTTCGCCCAGTTTGGGCTACGTCCATCATGAACAACCAATCCTTCCTTTCTATTATCCAGCAAAATGAAGAGACACAACCTACAGCAGATCCGTTGTAATATCCTTTGTTCTCTCTCATAGTCTCCCTCTATGTTTCTCACTATGTTAATACACATACAATACACAGCCACAATAAAATACCCTCATACAAGCGAGGGGTTGCCTTCTATGGCAATAAACCATAAACTAAACATAAAATCTACCGTCAGATCATCCGCCTAATGAACAACCCAGATTGACTAGAAATTAATATACTTTTACAAGGCAATTTTACATATGTTTTTAGCTTCGGGGGTGCTACCCTCGAAAGCCCTCGCCAGGGGGGGCTCCATAAAGTCGCAGTTGCCCCCACTTGGACCCCCCAGGAAGCATTTAATTTTTGGCAGCATTTAAGGTATAGGGGTCCAATGCTGTGATACAAAATAAACAAGATAATCAAGCTCCACATCCAACAATACATACCCTGAAGATCCAAATAAAAATTCCTTGGAAGATTACTGAAGAAACTTGGTCAAATTCCTAGTTTCCTGGGACAACGCATTTCCTTGTGCCCTGATCACACTGATTTCCTTTTCACACTTTTGGCTTAGCATTTCCATCACCCTTATTTCTTGGAAAACCATGTTGATCCATTTTTTGCAGTGTTTCCTCAAATGGAGGAGAATCTTCGACCTTTAGAAGCTCAAGGGAGGCGAGTTGGTTGTTAAACAGTGGTGATAAGGTCGAGCTCTCTGATTTTAGAGCTTTGATCTCATTCATGGGGGTTCACCACTTAGAAAGTGGATCTTCCTACTCCTTTTAGGGGCTCCCAACCTCTTCTCCCTTCCTATAATTTACATCCCTCATTCCCACAACTTTAGAGCTTGATTGGTCATTGTCAATCTCGTATGAACTCTTGTTCCCTTTCATCCTAGCATTGTGATAACACCTAGTTTGGGAGAAGGAATGATTTATAGCTTCATTAAAGGACTAATATTTTTACCAAAGGAGGCCTCCAACATCAAGTCCTAGGTTGTAAGCTCTCCTAGTATATTTATCAATAATAACATATGATGTTTTCTTTCTATATTTGTCTACTTGTTTACGAAAAAATTTTGACACTCCTTGATCTGCTAGATAGGTAATGTTTACCATTATTATATTTTGTATTATTTTTGTTGTTGTCTCTTGATCAGTTGGAGGTATTCACATGCCATCAGTAGCAAGGAGCAGGCCTAAAAGGATCATGGATCAAGGTCATCATCAACAGACTCAAGTGTAGCATTGGGAAAAAGGTACTTTTGTCTCTTTTCTTGTCGCATTGTAAATGTTAGTTAAGAGAGCTTTGCATTAGAAATAATCTTGTGTTGCTAGACCCACTCTAGGGCTAGAGAGATTGCCTTTGTTCGAGGAGGGAATTTATCTTGACAACACCACCACACATTAAATATTCCTCATACACACTCTCAATACATCTTCATCACTAGAATAAAAAATCTAAATACAAGTACTCAACCATGTATCAACAAGAAGCCATATAAGACATAAATTCCATGATAAAAACATATGAAATTTTTATAATAACACATGATATACTCAACTATAAACACCTGTGTGCACCTTGTTGGTAATGCAAGTGTGTTGTATAAAATATCCTAACAATCAATATTCATGATAGAAAATTCTCTTTGACCCGTCTCCTGCATAGTGTCAACTATCGTTTCAATGAAAAAAAATCATCTGGGCCAACCCATAGTAGGTACCTCCCAAAACACTCTCTACCAACATCATATTCCATGGAGTGATGTGATGAAAAGCATGGTTTCCCAAGATCCACACCACTGTTGTAGCAACAACCTGTGTCTCTAAATGCTCTAGGTCATTAATCTTGATGGCCATTCCCTTTTCAAGACTGCCGGGTCGGAAATGGAACTCCACAAACTCACTTATCTTCCTCCCACGAGGAAACACTAGATGTATATCCCCTGCCACCCCCAAGGGGGGCAGTTCGGTCAAAAAATAGATATCCTAGATTGTGAGCTCGATCCTGTGGCCCTGCACTATAAAAATTTCTTGGTCTAGATCACAGTAGCTCATAATACTCGATAGTAAGGGCTCACATCCTACCATTACTGGGTTCTACAACAACTTGAGAACCCCATAACGAGCGAGTGCTCCTCTCACTACTTGATTCCCTTGAATCTCATTTCGAAGAGTATCCATGTCTCGTTCATGCCAGTTAATATTTAGCTCGACCATACCTACAATCACTATAATGTTTTTTCAGTTCAAAGACAAATAAAACCATCAAACCATCTTATTCTCAAATCTCACCAAACCAACATATTATCCACATCTCTAGTCCAAAACGCAGTTTCTACCTTAAAAAATGCATGGACGCAGTTCTTGGGCCAAAATCTGCGTTCCAAAATAAAAAACAGTGCTAGAAAACACGTTTTGATGATGAAGATGGTTAAAAGTCTCCCACTAATAGCTAAGACCCTAATTTAAAAATTTAAACCGATGGAAATGCAGAGTAAGGTTAGGCTACCTACCTCCAACAGACATATCCTAATTATGACGGTCAGTTTTTTTACTACGATCTCCACAATATTTAGGGCCTTCTCCTTGTCTCCAAATTCACGACATCTCACTTAGCAAATGAATTAGAATTGGAGGAAAAAAACCATTTTATAGGAAAAACACTAGGTTTTTTGTCTCCCATTGCGACCAAACTGTAGCTTATTCTGACGAACCATTAGCATCGTTGGAAAGCTTGCACCTAGTTCTATAATGGGTTTTTATTTTTTTTAGTAATTTGATACTTCACCTGGAAACCATTTTTTCCATGAGGTTTCACTTTGCTACCAATTCAAACTGAAGTTCTTCATATGAGCCGCTAGTACTTTGGTACCACTTTTCCTTAGCACTTGTCACCTTGTGTGTTGGTTTTCATCATGGGTAACCATTAATTTCTCATGTTTTTATGGTCCCCCTGGGCCTATCCTATGTGGAAGCATCATCGAGTCACCCTTGTTTAGAGCATCCAAGATTAGTCATATTTGCATTTATGGATTATATCCTAAGTCCCATTATGTTCTGTTATAATATTCTATCCATCTTTACGTTGCATTCTTCCTGGGTTGCCCATTTTGACCTCCATCTATACTGACCGTCATCATCCCCTCTAAAATCGAGTCATTCGCTGCCAGGTCAACCATGCATTTTATGCTCTAACAAGGGAATTCATCAATTCACCTCTCTATCTCTTCCCTTCCATCATTATCTATAGTTTCAGTCCATCTGTCACTCTACTATGATCCCTTGTGCCTTAGTTGAGGATTCCTAATTTCCTTAACTTTGGTGAGCCCTCTTCTGTCGACTTTAGCACATTCATTCCAGAAGAACAATATAGAGGGTGGTGTACCTTGGTTTCAAATTTCAATATTTTTTGGTGCCTCAGATCAAGGAAATGGAATCAACATTACCCTTTGACTTGGTTGTTTCTCATGTGCTCGACCCCAACTCATTATTGCATGATTCAGAATTGTACACTTGATGGTATGGTGATCCTGCAGATTGTACCAATGATTCTCAAGCTTGTGTGAGATGTTTCGGACTTCATGAGGGGGTGACCCTTCAGGTAGCCCCCCACATGCTTGGATGACCTCAGATTATGCTCCAGCCTTAGATGCAATTCCATAGATTTGATGGGTTTGGTTTCTGCTGATTGCAACACCCACAACATTCATATTTCATCTAATGATCGGTTCAAATATTCAGAGCCCTTTCCTGTTCAGCGGGGATTCTTTAGTTGTGGTCCCCCCTCCCCATGTCAGCTTGAGGGGCGTTATGTCTCATGTATTCAAATGTTATTATATTTAGTCTCGGCCTATATTTTTCCAGGTTCATTATGCCTATGGGATTCATTTTATTATTTTATGTCTCATTGATGCCAATATCTCATGTATCATGTATCATTTTGTAGCTCAGTCCCACATTTCTGGGCTCATCATTATTCTTTGTACTCAGTTATCTCGGCGGGTAGGGGTATGCCTCCCCTGCCTCATTGAGATCATTTAATCCAAAATAAAAGGAGAATTATATGACTTAGTAGGTCTCACCCCCTCTATTTCATATGTCCTTGTATCACTTCAGCTATGTTTCTCTCTCTCTCTCTGACTCCCCTTTGGTGTCTAGTGTTTGTGTTCTTACAACGTATTTCAGTCATACGATTTGCTCCTAACACTCATATGTTGGGGGGGAATCTGTTATCACCAAAAAATGATTACCTAGTCATTTCTAACTAGGTGGATCAAAATACACCATGTAAGACCAATTTTACCATAGTAAAATTGGTTTCACTATAGGAAATAATTTGATAAACCATATTTTATTAAATTATTTCTAGTTAAAACTAGAAACCCCTTGAGGAATAATTAAATAAATAATTATTTATTTTATTTTCCTCTAGGAATAATTATTAAATCATTATTTAATAAATATTCCTTATCACATTTGACCCAATCATGAGAAATAATTAAATAAATAATTATTTATATGATTTTTCTCTAGGAATAATTAATTAAATAATTATTTAGTTAATATTCCTTATCAAATTTAACTAAATCACTCAGGAATGATTAAACAAATCAATATTTTTTTATTATTCCTTATCCACATCATTGAAATAATAAATAAATCATTTGTTTATTTATTATTTCTAAATAAAGGTATTTAACCAATTTAAATATCTTTCCCTCTCCAAAAAATATAATAAAATATTCCAAGCGGTTAAGTTCCAGATTTTGGTTAATAATATTTTATTATTCTCCATTTTCGAGAGTAACCTAATATTTTGTTATAAATAAGAGAGATTTTCATCCATTCCTCACCATGATCACTATCATTACCATTATTATCATCTTTTAGCAATCAAGCTCCCATCTGAGTTCAACATACATTATTTGGGTTTCATACATCGAAGAGAGAGAGAGATCTAAATTCTGAAGCAAGAGGAAAACCACAAGACTCATCTCATTGAGGGGGATATGTAACATTCATACAAGTCTCCTTCACCAGGTATAATAATAATAATAATTTTCATTTTAAATCGCTTTGTCCATGGTTGGGGTTTTTACATTATTTCCTTATTATTGTTGTTTAATTATTTGTTCCGCATAGATCTATTGTTTTGCAGGTTTTCTTTTAATTTGATATTGCAGATTTGAAGAGTCGGATAGCCACATCTATTGTTATGGCTATTAGTCACCCATGGCTTAAGTGAAGCCTTTTTGGTACACTTTCTAGAAAACTTCACACTAACATTTATGTTATTAATATTTCATTATAATATTTTCTTTACCCTTATTTATCCATTTTCACACACACACACACATATAGATATTATTTAAATTATTGTAATGTTTAACTATTTCCTTTGGATGAAAGCATGGATTTAGGTTACACTTTTTAGCAAGAGAGGGCGTTCTTGGGTGGAAAATATGATGACTCGATCGAGCTATTTAAGCACTCGATCAAGCTCTTTGGGTGCTAAAAAAATTGTTCGATCAATGGTTAAAAAAAAACCCCTTGAGAAAGCTATAATGCTTGATCAAACCCTTTTTTATTATTAAATACCACTTATGTGGTCTGCATGCGCCATTTGCACAAACCGCGGGTAATTTTAGAGATCCACTACTGAGTATTGAAGATCGATCAAGCATTTGAAGCATGGAGCACTCAAATCAATCTCGCCAATGACCCCGTGAATGTCCTAGAGGCTCAAATGAAGGTACGGGCTCAATTTTTTTTTCCTTTCTTATTTATTTGTTTTACAAAATTAAACAAATTAATTTTAAAAAAAAACATGTACAAAAAAAAATGAAAACCAATTAATTAAAAAAAACATACAAAAACCATGAAAACCACAAAACCAATCTATAAAAGCATAAAAAATCCCTTCAAAACAACCTAGAAAACACTTCGAAACCACCAAAAAAAACTATAATATAGGTTTAAAATTTTTTTCGTACTTGCAATCTTTTGTTTATTGAATGCATATTTTCTAGTTTTGAATGGTAAAAACATTTTTTCTAATTATTTTAAGTTTTAAAGTTTTTCTTTAGGAATTTTGTGAAATAAATTTTCAATTTTTATTTTTATTTTTGTTATGTAAAATGCATTTTAAATTTCTTACAAATTGACCGAAAATATACCGCAAAAAACTCCAAAACATAAAATAATGAAACTATAACCAACCACCTAGTAAATTAAGAACTTCATATTGACATGATGAATATGGTTGGTCATAGTGAACCTCTATTTATAAATTAAATAAAATAAAATATTTTTATTATTTTAAATTTAAATTAATCTATAACTTAAATATTATTTAATAATAAATATAGTACGATTCTAATTTTAAAATTAAAATATTAATCTTTAAAGTTAAAAATGAAAAAAAAAAACTGATATATATATATATATATATATATATATATATATATATATATATATATATAACATCATTTCCCTATATAAAAAAAGACATTTAACTTGGTTATATATATAATTATACCATAATACACACACATTTATATATAACATATATGTGAAGTTGGGTTACACATTTTGCCCCTTTTTGAGAAAAAAATATCATTTTTGTTTTTGTTCTTCAACTTTCTGCAAGCCAAAACAATTATTTTGTTAGAATTTCATTTTACAAAAAAAATAAAACTTGTCAAAAATTTTATTAGTTTTATATTAATTAATTTTTGGAATTTTTATATACACATTTGATATGTCAACTTAACATTTCTTTGAGTATGTGTTCTTTAAAAATCAAAGGATTCATAAAAAGTCATGTTCAAACGCGTTGGTGTATTCTTTGAAAACTTTGTGTTTTTGAGAAAAAAAAAGGTGTTACAACAATCTAAACAGAGTCTACTTCGATTTTGTTATATTTATGAAACCAACTTATGCATATCATAATTACTAGAATTTTTTGAGCTGATCCAATATGAAAAACTACATATTTTGAATATGTTTCAGCTCGCACAAAATTTCTCAACATATTATTTATAAACTAAAAATCTAAAAACTACCTGTTATAGACGACGGACCAATGTAATGCACCACAATTTTTTCAATTTTTTTACAGTGTATCTTGGAATATACGGAATTTTGATTTCACTAAATAATGATGACCTTCAGAAACTGTTTACACCCATTTTATTACAAAATTAATTAAAATTAGTAAATATTTATGAAATTCCATAAAAGTTATATTTCCTGAAAGTAGATTGAATTCTACAAATGCCTGTCTTTGTTCTAGTAGTTAATTCATAAAGTTTCATGGAGTTTAATCATTCCAAAGTTGAAGAAATGTGTTCAGAGTCGATTTGTTGTGTAGTTGCAGACGTGTTAGTTTGGCCGAACATTTAATTGAATTTACATCGGTCGGAAAATTCGATGAAGCCCCTCCATAAGAAATCACGGAAATATAAATAGCTGAAAAAAGAATCATTATTTTCGCATAATTTCACACATTTCTTCATTTGGGCTGATTTTGCAAAAAGACGCTTTTTGGGCTTAATCTTCAAAGAACTCTTTTTTGGGCTTACTATTCAAAAGACATTTTTTGGAGGTATTTTCTAAAGTGATATTTTTTTAGAGCCTTTTTGGGCTTAATTTTTCAAAGGACATGTTGTGGAGGTATTTTGTTTTTTAGAGAAATTTTTTAGAGGTTTTTGGGCTTAATTTTCAAAGGAAATTTTTTGGAAGTATTTTTAAAAGTGACATTTTTAAAAGGTTGGGCTTAATTTTCAATGGACAGTTTTTGGAGGTATTTTTTATAGTGACATTTTTTTAGAGTACGTGTTTTGGGTTGAAGTAAATATTTTATAATGATTTTTAAAATGAGTTTTTGTCTAACTTTTTATATGAATTTTTTTTTGCAGGACTTGGAAGGGAATATTATGAGCTTCATTTCATTTTTAGAAGACATTTTTTTGGCGGATTTTTTAAAGTAAGTGTTTTGGGTTGAACTATGTCTTTTGTGCAAAATTCTTAAAATGAGTTTTTTTTTTTTTAATTAAATCTTTTGTGATGGTTTAATTGAGTTGTTGTCTAAATTTTTGAATGAAATGTTTTGAGTTTCATACTCAATTATCATGGGAAATCGAAGGAATTGCAAGAGAAAATATGACCGAACACGAAACCTTGAGGAACGTAGAGAATAGGGGAGAGAATATCACAAAAAAAAGAGAGAAGAACACTCAAACATTGAAAGGAAAAATCAACCTCAACTAGAAGTTTAAGCATGCATGTAAATGTAAACATTATAAATTTAATATTTAAAATTTGAATAACTTGTATTGTGAAACTTAATTTTTATTTGATGAAATAATTTCAAAAATATTTTGCAATGTAAACAGAGAGATATATTCCTCAAAACGTTGATGATGAGATACAAAATTTTGAACGAGAAAGTGAAAGAGATATTGAACCAATGATTGAAGATGATGAAAATTTTGAAAGAAATTCGAGTGAAAAGATTTAATCACCAGGTATGTATATATATGATGTGTATTATTGAAATTATACATATTTATTAATTTAGTTATTTATTGAATATGTAAACTTATTATGTAAATTTAATTCTAATATGTACACATGAAATAAATATCGATTATGAAATGTTAGAAAATGTTGACACTCACACATATGGAGATAAAAAAGTTGACCATGTTATACGATATTGTGTTAATCAAAATGTTGATTCGTTCTTCAAAAATGAAATTGTTGTAGTTCAAGCCCAAATGTTGAAAAGTATCTTAATATCAAGGAAATTAAAAGAAGCTACGACTTTATTGAGTATTCGAAAATCAACAAAAGATAAAAAAAAATGAAGGAAAATGTGATACAAAATATAAATAGTGCTCTAAAGTTAATTAGAATATCTAGAAAGAAAAGTGATTCAGATGCACATAGAGTAATACAAATGGAAAAGGTTTCATAAAGTACTAAAGAGAATCTCTTGATAAAATCTATGGCATGAGCATTAGGAACCTCATGAAAAAAAATTGCACAGACATCAGAAATTTTGATTGCAAACAGATGTAAATGATGAACTCGTTTGTTGGACAGCTATTTGTAGGCAACCATACAAAGATAGAATTGGAGATAATGTTAAAAAAATAATATATGAATATTGGATGAAAAATTCACATGTTTCACCAAAAGCAAGGGATGTGATGCGAAGAAGAATAGCACGAAATCAGTATGAAGAAAATGAAAAACATTTCTTATATACCACTCAGACGAGTTGTTCAACAAGTTCAAAGAATAGAATCCTGAAATTGATGTCTCAATTAGTGCTTTTGTGAAACAAAAACCATGGTATGTAAAACCTATCATTGTACGTGACACTTGTTGTTGTTGTTATCATGTGGAATTTCAGTTATATTATGACACATTCCTTAATTTTGGTAAACATTTTGGAAAAAATCACCTCCTCCTTCCACTATCCATGATTTCATATCTCAAACTCTATGTGTAAGAGAAAGCCATGAAATATTTATCAAAAGAAATGTGTTGGTGGTAAAAATTGCGATGATTGTGGAAATTTAACTAAATTTCAAAACAAATATTGTACTAATATAAATGATCAATCATTTTCCAGCATGAAAGTGAAATCGAAGAGATATGAATATGTTAGGTCCCTATATTACTAGTATAGTCTCTTATTGTTGTTAGTGTAACCCCCTTATTGTTATTATAGTACCCTTCTAACCCCCATATTGTTATTATTGTGCCCTTAAATTATTATTGTTAGGTCGGCTAGGATTACATTGTGGCCCCACTAGGATTACATTGTGGGCCCATGGACTCCTATATATAGAAAGGAGGTTTTGTAATTTGTATCATCCAAGAATTTTTCATTCATATAATGTATTGGAGTTTTCCCCCTCGAAGTGGCTTATGTCTAAGGCATTGATATCTCTTTTCTTCTCTTTTTGGAGCTGGTTTCACAACAGAATATATCCACACATCGATTGGTTCAAATAGTACTACAAGTGCTAAAAGAATTGATTTACAAGAAGAAGAATTTTTTGTGATATATTTTTTGAGAAATTTTGAGGCAGAAATTTATAAATACACCAAGCATTCCCATATAGATCAATGGTAGGACTTGCAATTCAAAAAATCTCGAGAATTTTTTCCACCAAGGACCATTTTGTCAATAGTTGATTTTGTAGAAAGCTACACATTTGTTCCACAAAAATAAATTCAGAGTGAATACTATCATTCTTACCAAGTCTCAATGCTTGTACATATTATATATAGAAATTTTGAACAAAATTTTGATCATATAGAAAGCACCAGCAAAAATCAGCATGTTATTAAAGAATATCACTTTTATGTCAGTGACGATCATACACATGATACATATTTTGTACAACACTATTTTGAAAAGATTTATGACTCCTTGAAAAGTCGTGGAATAAAAATCAATGAACTTTGGATATGGTTAGATGGATGCGTAGGTCAATTCAAATCTTCCTGATCATTCTTTTGGTTTTTTTGTCTTCATATGAAAACCCTCATTAAACATTGTTGGAATTTCTTTGAGAGTGTTCATGGAAAAGGAGAACCTGACAGTGCAGGGGCATGTATAAATGAGCACTTTGACGATATCAATAGACCACTCTGTAGACTGACTTGTCTCAGCTGAAGAAGTTGTTTAATGGTGCATCATGGCACTAAGCCATGAGACTAACCTATCAAGGGAAGTATGAAGCTACATTCAATTTAATTTTTATTGGATTTCTAATTTTAAATAGTACATTTATCACAACGATTATCTTTGATGGTATTTTGATATCATATTTATATTCTTCGTTGAATTTCCATATAGGTTTTTTTGGCATATTGGGGTCTAAGATGTAGATATATAAATTGAAGATGACGTTGAAATAATAAAAGGGACTCGAAAATTGCATTCAATTAAAACAAATTTTTCCAAAAATGTGTTTGCATTGGATGAAAGAAAATATTCTTGTTTTTTTCATGTTTGCGTAGACAACACATAATCCACTGATGTTTGTGAAAACAAAATGTATGTAAAAGATTGGAAACATACATAACTAACTACAAAGGCGATAATGTCTATTGCAAGTTTTGAAGAAATGCAATCAGAGGAGACTACAATATCATCTGAGGGTGATCGAGTTTCTAATCTTGTTAGAAAAGGTAACATTTCAATTGCTTTCAAATGATAGAGATTTAGAAATAGATAATAAAATTAGTTACAGACATTAATTTTAAAGTTAATTTTTCGTGTTAATTATGATCTAAATTTAAATACATAAGTTTGTTTTATTGTGCAGGAGATTTTTTGTTGTAGTTGCACCTACTATCAACGATGAAAATGTGAATTATTATTTGATGTGTTGCATTGAACGAAAGATGAAACTATTAGAAAACTATGATGATAATGGGTTTACATATGAAAAAGGGTCTATTAAATTGAAAGGTTTTTTTTTCCAAAAAACTCATGAAAGTGGGGATTTTGTTTACTTTCAAGACTATGAACCTGATGTCATAAGTTGTTAATATAGTCACTTGGTGTGTGCGGCATGCATAAAGTTGATAGAAGTCCAATAAATAAATAAAACGAAATTTAAAAAATGGAAAATGTGAAAAGTTGATCATGAACGGACCATTGAAGATGGCATTCCATTGGAATTTTTTTGATTGAAATGTCCAACACTTTCTTCTCTTTGGATTCATGTATTAGAAATTACAGAACTCAACTAAAAATTGAACTGCCTTTTTATGTTATATGTACAAGTGTTTGCACATGTACATTGTTTTGGTACATGCACACGAGTAATTTATACTCATGTGTACACATATACATGGAAATTATCTGGTCTTAAATGATTTTAATACATATTGAAAAATGTACATATTTGTGTATCTAGCATAACTAATATAATGCAAATTTCAAGTTGCACGATTTTCTTTTAGACGTGTCTATTAAAAGTAAACTATAATATTCATTCTTGAATGAAAAATGTGTAGTTTATGGGAGAAATGACATAGAAATGACAGAGAAATGACATAGAAATGACATGTACATGGTTCCAAAAACACTAGAAAATGCCTTAAAGTTTTTTGGAGAAATGAAATGTACATGGTTTTCCTTAAAGTTTGCCTTGATTTTATGGGAGAAATTGTTGAAATGACATATACATGGTTATCCTTAAATTTTTCCTTAAATTTTATGGAGGAAATGACATATAAATGACATGTACATGGTTCCAAAAACACTAGAAAATGCCTTAAATTAAATTTTTCCTTAATTTATGGGAGAAATGACATAGAAATGACATGCACATGGTTCCAAAAACACTATAAAATGCCTTACAGTTTGTGGGAGAAATGATATGTGCATGGTTATCCTTAAAGTTTTCCTTGAGTTTATGGGAGAAATGGGAGAAATGACATGTATGTACATGGTTATCCTTAAAGTTTGACTTAAATTTTATGGGAGAAATGACATAGAAATGACATGTACATGGTTCCAAAATCACTAGCAAATGCCTTAAATTTTATCGGAGAAATGAAATGTACATGGTTATCCCTAAATTTTTCATTGAGTTTATGGGAGAAATGGGAGAAATGACATGTACATGGTTATCCTTAAAGTTTTCCTTAAATTTTATGGGAGAAATGACATAGAAATTACATGTACATGGTTTAAAAAACACTAGAAAATGACTTAAAGTAAATTTTGCCTTAAATTTTATGGGAGAAATGACATAGAAATGACATGTACATGGTTCCAAAAACACTAGTTTATGGGAGAAATGATATGTACATGGTTATACTTAAATTTTTCCTTGAGTTTATGGGAGAAATGGGAGAAATGACATGTATGTACATGGTTATCCTTAAATTTTTCCTTAAAGTTTATGGGAGGAATGACATAGAAACTACATTTACATGGTTCCAAAAACATTAGAAAATGCCTTAAAGTTTATCGGGGAAATGAAATGTACATGGTTATCCTTAAAGTTTGCCTTGACTTTATGGGATAAATGGGATAAATGACATGTACATGGTTATCCTTAAAGTTTTTCTTAAATTTTATGGGAGAAATGGCATAGAAATGACATGTACATGGTTCCAAAAACACTAGCAAATTCCTTAAAGTAAAGTTTTCCTTAACATTTATGGGAGAAATGACATGTACATGGTTATCCTTAAAGTTTCCTTGAGTTTATGGGAGAAATGGGAGAAATGACATGCATGTACATGGTTATCCTTGAACTTTGCCTTAAAGTTTATGGGAGAAATGACATGTAAATGGTTCCAAAAACACTAGCAAATGCCTTAAAGTTTATCAGAGAAATGACATGTACATGGTTATCCTTAAATTGGCCTTGAGTTTATGGGATAAATGGGATAAATGACATGTACATGGTTATCCTTAAAGTTTTCCTTAAATTTTATGGGAGAAATGACATAGAAATGACATGTACAGGGTTCGAAAAACACTAGAAAATGCCTTAAAGTAAAGTTTGGCTTAAATTTTATGGGATAAATGACATAAAAATGACAGTACATGGTTCCAAAAACACCATCAAATGCCTTAAAGTTTATGAGAGAAATGACATGTACATGGTTATCCTTAAAGTTTGCCTTGATTTTATGGGAGAAATGGAAGAAATGACATGTATGTACATAGTTATCCTTAAATTTTTCCTTAGAGTTTGTGGGATAAATGACATAGCAATGACATGTACATGGTTCCCAAAACACTAGAAAATGCCTTAAAGTTTATGGGAGAAATGACATGTGCATGGTTTTAAAAAACACTAGCATTTTCCTTAAAAATATATTAAATTAAAATTATGGGTTTCCTTCAAGTTTATGGGAGAAATGACATGTACATGGTTTTCTTTGATGTTTGTCTTAAGTTACAGCCATGGAGTGATGTTTTCATCTGAGGATGAACATTAGCCAAGAAAACCAAGTATGTGCATAAGTTTAAATTGGTATGTTTATTTATGAACTTAATTGAAATACATATGCTACTATAAATGAAAATATAATGATAAGTTATACAAGGTGGATGTAGACTAATGTTTAATATATGTATGTATGCATGTATGTATGGTGGATTTGTTGTGTGCATGTGAAAATTGTGTGAAGACAATTTTCCTGCATACAAAAATGAAAATATAATGATAGGTTCTACAAGATAGATGTAGAATAATGTTTAATATATGCATGTATGCATGTATGTCTGGTGGAGTTGTTGTGTGCATGTGAAAATTGTGTGAAGACAATTATCCTGCACACTAGTATTATTAATTATAGGTTTTACAAGATGAATGTAGACTAATGTTTAATACATGCATGTATGCATGTATGGTAGAGTTGTAGTGTGCATGTGAAAGCTGTTTGAAGACAATTATCCTGCACACTATTATTATTCATGATAGGTTCTACAAGATGGATGTAGACTAATGTTTAATATAGGAATGTATGCATGTATGGTGGAGCTATTGTGTGCATGTGAAAGTTGTGTGAAGACAATTATCCTATACACTATTATTATTCATGATGGATGTAGAATAATGTTTAATATAAGCATGTACGCATGTATGTCTGGTGGAGTTGTGTGCATAAGTACATTACCGCAAGCAACAGCATTATGCTCTTGGGAGAAGAAATTAAAATTTAGGTAATTAATATAAATATATATCTCAATAAATATCAAATCAATATTAATCTCAATTCATATCCAAGTCTGCTAAAAAGAAAAAGGCCTGAGAAAATTTTACATAATCTTTAAGTACTTCAAAAAAATTTCAAATTGTTAAATCTATTTCTAAAACAATATTTCACTGTATTAACCAAAAATAAAATAATTACATTATACCTTATCTAAATGGTTAACCAATTTATTATGATAAAAATTAATTTTAAGCTCGTGACTATTATATGAGGGTGATGATGTTGAGATTTAGAGGATCAATATTTCTCATGTTTGGGATGTTGGCTTTGGTGTTTCTTCAAAGTTGTGGCCATGGCAGCTCAACTTCAACAACTATAGATCAGAATACCTTTAATGTTGTTTACCATTAGTACTTCCCTAATTAACAATACTTTGCTTAATACATAGTCTTAGTTACCTATATGATTACAGAGCTCTTAATGGGAATATATCTAACAGATAAGTGTAATAGAAGCAGTAAGGTTAAATAATTAATACAATGGTACTTATACTAATAGTTACAAGGGTCGTGTTTCACTTACCACTATTAAAACATAACCTCCAAGTTGTAAGCTGATCTTAACTAGTAAGCTTCTAGTAATCAATGATGCTAGAACATAATGGATAGTATAAGCTAGTTATGATGGTTCTTACCAAGCTGATTAGTACTATTGATTCTGAAGTATCAATGTAATACAACATATATCTCTTATGGAAACAGAAGTACCTTTAGTGAAACCACATAACTTTGAGTACTAAGTGTGATTGGAATGAGTGATTACCATTATATTTACCCATATGGGAGTGAATATGGATATATATAAGCTCTATACAGATAAACACATGGTTTAATAGAGTATAAGAAAATATATATCATAGTGAAAGCTAGCTTACTCCTACTATATAAGTAAGCATACGACTAGGTGATTCACAAGCATTCAACTAAGAACAGAGCTCAATCATGCTCAATTATGGAAATAACAATATGCATTGCTCATTTCAATAGTGTACTCATGAAGCTGAGTATAAGCACCTAGTTAATGAAGCTAGATAGGTATCATGCTTGATCACCTTTACCAATACTTATGTAACTTATAACCATTACTAGTCTGATGTCCTTTTTGTAGTATCACAATTGGTAAATAAAATTAAATAAATTTGTCAAGATATATACATCTCACACAATTTATTAAATTTTAGATCAACAAAAATAAGAAAATTAGAATCCTAGACAAATCTTATATAGCCTTAATATCCATATATCCACTCTCGATGTATGTAGGTTTCATAAAATTTCTTGAATCCCTCAACAGCAGAAATAAGGTTCTATTGTTGAAGGTCCTTTAAGGACATGTTGAAGATCAGATATGGAAGACTGAATATTAGTCACTGTTAAGGGTGGCAGGGTGGAGCTAGGCTGAGGATTACAACCCTCAACAACTAAAAGTATTAGTGTTCTGGAAGGGTTGGTTCTCGGTGAGTTGGTGCTCATAAGATAGGGTGGTGATCATAAGATAGGGTTGGTTCCCTGTGATTTGGTGCTCACAAAACATGATTGGTGGGGTGACATAAAAAAAATAAGAAAAACAATGATGAACAAAAACTTAAAAAAATCACCTGGGTGTAGTTGGATTAAGGTCAATAAATAGGTGCATGCTTTTATCACATATAATAGGTGATACCAGCAAAGGAAAACAATATAAAAAAACTCGAGATATTGTGTTAAATATGATTGCATCAAACATGATCTCATAAGATATTTGTTGCATGACACAAGGGAGCTAGAGGAGAACAAACGAAATTTTTTCTCCTATAGTGAGAAGCTGTAAATGACCATTTGGAAATTAAAAACATCCCCTAGAATGGCTATTTCAGTTTCCAGGAAGAGAACCTTCAATTTTCTAATGACTACTAGTTTGCGACAACGTTCATCTCTAAGAATATTGTCTGAAATATTGTTATGTACCATTGAAACTATTATTGTCATTTAAAAGGTGGACATAATTCTTGCAACGATTATTTTGATGGAGGTGAACCAATAAAAATTTAAAGTTCAATGTGAGTTATAATTATTGTTTTCCAACTTTGGAAATTTAATGAATGTAAATATCAAACATGAGCCAACTATATTTCCATTGCTTCTATAAAATCTTCTACTTTTCTATAGGCCATACCTTAGGGACTTCCAAAATTCTGATGAATGTGTATTTTGAGGAATTGTTTCATAGGTGAAGAACTTGTTAATTTATTTCTTTCATATTGCAAACGTGGAAATTAAGGTTAAGTATACTTTACTAAGGAGACACTGATTTGTTTTTTTGAAATTTATGCGATATTTCTCAACGAGTGTTATATAGCTAGAAATATTTAAGCAATTTATGCAATATTTCTCAGAAAGGGAGTATTATATAGCTAGAAACCTTTAAAAATTTTAATAGGTGAAAATTATGGAAATATTGAGTACCAGAAGGCTCTGATGATCATGGAAACAATGCTTTTGAATGCAGAGATGAAAAATCAAAGGCAAGGAAACACTATAGATTTAACACTGAATTGAACCACCCACCAGTCCTTCATCAGACAGATCTATCAAATATCATTGGTGACACATCAAACATATATTTTATGACAATTTTTTTTCAATTCCTTTCTTTCATTAACGGCTCACGTAGATCTGGGGACCGCACAAGAAAATGAAGCAAAGGAATCAAGAGTTTTTTCGTCTACCTGGAAATTCGGAGACAACGAGATGACAAGGCCGCAACGAGACGAAAATTAGACGACAAGGCATAGATCGTTGAGGACATAGATTATAAATAACTTGCGAACAAAAAAACAAAGCAAAAAAACTAAAACCCACAAAAAAATACACAAAAAAATAAACCAGAGCAACAACAAGCCTTCTCACCTCCTTGCCCTTGCAACAACAAGCCCCTGCAACAGCAAACACAACGATACAGACATATGAGATAGATGATACTATGGTAACAAATGGTAACAAGCCCGAAAATTCTTGCGGTCTACGGGGTAGTATATTTATAAGAAAAATTTTGGCCAAATTATTTTCAAAATTTTAGCCGAACTAATAGTTCGGTCCAACTATTAGTTTGACCGAACTTTCATTGCCGATTTTCCCCATCTCCGGCCAAAAATATTTTTACCCACGTCATCAATACAAGGTCAATGTAAATGGAAGAATTAGCTCAACTGAACTAATTTCCAAACTTCTGTCGAACTTTCAAATCGTTCTGTCGAACTTTTATAAAAGTTCGGATGAATTGTTGGGAAAAAAAATTTCCACCCACGTTTCTCACGAAAGCGTAACCCACCTTTTCATTTTTACCCAATAACTATATTTAACTATATCATCACATAGCTATATATTATATTTCTATATATAAAATATAACATAATATAGTTTTATGTTGGCCTATCTTGCACTTGCGGCGACCCTCCTTCGAACACTAGCTCGACTTGCATGCTGCTCCTATTGGCTGTCCATTTTTTTCGTAGCTTTATTTTCCCACTGAACACTATCATTGTGCACTCATCTGACAGGGGCCTCTTTATTTGGGCCCAATGTTTTTTTTTTACTCGTGTTTCATGTGTTTCCCTGCAGACAGGCGGGGCCTAATTTCTGTGGAATCGCGTTTATTGCGGATTGTGTGCAATTCTGAAGGAGAACGGGCTCTATAGCTGTGGCGATTCCATCCTTTTCTGACACTATTTCTGGGGATCCCACAAACCCTTACCTATTAGGGCTTTAACCATCTTTGCAAGCATGAGCGCCTATGAGGAGGAAGTTGATTATTCCGACGACCCATTAGTGGGGGTGGACATTTGGGGACACAATGCAGATGCGGTTGTAGAGGATATGATTGACATGGTCCCTGCCCTGATACATTTGGAATGTGTTCAGTTGGACCATGTCCCCATGATGGGCTGCTCATCTCCTATTGGTGACTTCTTGGAACTCATCAATTTCGCGGCTCCATCCCCATCGGTTAACGGCCTTTGGGGTTTTCCATCCCCTGGCTTTCCGAACATTCTCGAGGTCGATATTGCATTATCGACACCATTTGAGGAGGCAGTGTTGACCTACAATGGCGCCACGACACAAACACTTGAAAACCTCAACATCGGTGGCAATGGACCTACCCTTTCAGCTGAGGAGGGGGCACCTTTCACGGCTTCGAGGGTATTTGTTAATATTCCAGCTGATGCTCTTGCTGGTGATAAGCTGCAACTATCGTCGGACTTGAAGAGTTCAAGTGACCAGATACATGAGCGCACTGATCGGGGCAAGAAACATAAAACGACCAAGAAAAATTTCAGTAGAAACTCCAACTTCGGGTGCGACAATGGGATGGATGATCTCGAGAAAACATCAACCACAATGCTTCTTGGAAAAGTGTGGGGTAGAAAATATTCAACTTCGCGTCTCATACAATGGACCAGGGAGACCTGGGGAGGAATTCTTGAGACTCTCCTGGATGTCTCACTACTTACCCGTGGTTGGTTTACACTGTCCTTTGCTATGCCGGCCCAAATTGATTGGGTCCTCAAACATTTTTAGCACATTGAAATGCACCCGGTTCTTCTCAAGCGATGGACGTTGCTATTTGATCCAAACAAAGAAAATGTAGGGGCTGGACCCATCTGGATCCGGCTCCTTGGTTTACCGATCCAATTCTGGAATGACATAGCTTTTCAGAACATTGGGGAATATTTTGGTCACTACCTTGATCATGATAGATCCTACCTTGTCACGGGCAACAAAGCTATGGCCCAAATCTCGATCTTCTTAGATACTCAGGATGGCCTACTTGATAACTATATTATGTTCTTAAAGGGCATGATGTGGCAACAAGTTATGGATTCTGAGGGTGTACCGTTTAGGTGTAGGAAATGTCACGATGTGGGGCATATGTTTAAAGATTGTCCAAGGATAGGTATTGCGAAGCCGAACGTTAAGTAGACTATCATTGCGGCAACTCAAATGGACCCTATTACATGCCACTGCCAGATGTTTGTGGATAAATCTCTTGGAGAGTCGGAGCGACTGTCTGTTTCCGAGGAGTTGCAGTCGTTTCCTACTTGGCCGATTACTTAAGCCAGATCACATGCACCGACAGCACCAGACTCTCTGCATCGTCCCGCTATGGTCCCGGGTACCTCTCCTACTCCCGCCTCTATGAATTTCATTTTTACTCCTATTTCGTCTTCCACTGCACATCACTCTGATTTTAGTTTCCGTTCACTTAGCTGCACTATTGCCCAGGCACCTCCATCCATCACTCCTACCATACCTCACACATCTGCAGACCTATCAAATTGTCACACCTCACTCAGCTCTGACTCATCTTCCCCGATGCATTCCTACTTCCTCTGATCTGCCTCCCTATCTCATGCTTTTGCTGCCCTTGGCATTGGCTTGGGGCAGAGAAGCTTACCGACCAAATCAAGGGGCCGACCATCGGAGATGGAAAAGTCTATCAAGCGGGCTAATTTTGAGGTTGAAGTGGGCACCCAATCCTCCATTTTGAGGGTTCTTAGAGCAAGAAGACCCAAAAGTGGGGTTCCTTCATGATTTGTGTCACTTTTAATTGCAAGGATTAGCTAACCCCGTTAAGAGATTGGCTCTCAAAGAACTACTGGCTCAGAAACCTATTGACATTAACTTTCTTCAGGAGACCCTAGGGGAGGGCATTTTTGGTAATTCCATCCTCAATTCGCTCCTTCCAAACTGGACTATCATCAATGTGGACGCTCGAGGCATATCTGGTGGTTGTACACTAGGCATAAATAATAGGAAAACCTGGATGAACAATTGTTGGAGTAGGGATGGAGTACTTGGCATGGACATCAATTTTGGAAATATTGAGCTTCCAATTACCCTAATAAATGTATACGGGCCTTGCACTGACAAGGAAGATTTCTGGAAATATCTGCTGACTTGCACGCTTCTCAGAAACCATCATATCATTATGGGAGGTGACATTAATTTCTCTTTGGGAATCTCTGAATCCTGGGGTACTCACGCTATCCCGAATCCACTGGTGGACTATATCATATCTATACTGGAAGCAACTAATCTTATTGACCTACGGATAGCCAAGATTCAGCCCACCTGGAGGAACAGAAGAACTGGCGATGTAGCTTTGGCTCGAAGACTTGATAGATTCCTTATCAAGTAGTCATTACTTAAGGTTCTGAATAAAGCTAGACAATGGGTGGGTCATGGGGGTATTTGGAGCATTCATTGGTCTTTTTGGAATTTGAATTCAGCCCTATGCATGCTCGCCCACCTTTCAAATTCAACTCCAGATGGCTTCTCAATCTAAAATACCACAACTTGGTGGTTCGAGAATGGAAGCATTGCCATCAACTACCAGACCGTAAACCTTCCAGAGTTATAAATGACAATCTAACTCGGATAAAAGGCTTGACAATCAAATGGGTTGGGAAAAAAAAAAGAAAGGAGGGAGAGGAACCTAAAAGGATCGAACTGGAGATTGCCCAACTAAATGGATCTGACCTGATGGGGTTCCAATCAAGTGCAACTAAAGAACATCTCATATCCCTCAAAGCAACCAGAACAAATCTCTTGCGCCAAAAAGAAGCAGATTGGAGACTTAAAAGCAGGGCTATTTGGCTACAGATTGGTGATGAGAACACCAAATTTTTCCAGCAGCATGCTCATGGTCGCAAGAATTGCAACATGATTTGGGAACTTACTGACCAGCATGGCTTTGTGGCTCGAACTCATCCACAACTCTTGGATATGGGTATACAACATTTTTCCAAGTTATATAGAGCCCCTCTAAAATTTAATCTTCCAGAGATCATGCACATTACCAGATCATTTTTTAGATTTGTGGCCCAAGAACAGGAGGAGGATCTCATTGCACTGGTCACCAAGGGTGAGATTGAAGGGGTGCTAAAATGGTTCAAAAAATATAAAATCTCTGGACCCGATGGCTTGCCCATTGAATTCTTCCTACACTTTTTTGAGTTGTTGGGAAATGATCTCCTTCTTGCTATTGAATATAGTCGTGTTCAGGGAAGGATCTATGATGGTTTCAATTCAAATTTCATTGCTATCATACCCATGACTAACCATCCTAGCACTTTTCAGGATTACAGACCCATATTCGTCTGTAATTGTATATACAATATTATATCCAAAATTATTGCAAGTCGCATCAAACCCATTTTATCTTCGCACATCGCCAAAGAACAATTTTCTTTTTTGCACCATAGGAAGATCCATGAAGCCATTGGTACATCTCAAGAATCCCTACACTCTATCAAATCCAAAAACCTCAAGTCTACAACCCTTAAAATTGATCTTGCAAAGGAATTTGATCAGGTCAATTGGAGCTATCTCCACCTCATCCTTATTCAAACTGGATTTCCCCCTACTTTCATCAACTGGATTATGGGGTGTATCTTCCATGCATATTTCAACATACTCCTAAATGGCACTGCATCAGATTTATTTCATGTGGGAAGGGGTCTGTGACAAGGGTGTCCTCTATCCCCAATTCTTTTGTCCTTGTTATGGAGGGCCTCTATGTGCTTATCAAAAAGGCTAAAGAAGATGGGGTGCTTCACAATCTCCAAATTAATGAGATTATGCATCTCACACACCTTTTATTTGTGGATGATGTACTTATATTTCTTTATGGCTCTTGTCAGGACTCCACTCAATTTGGAAAAATTCTTCAAAATTTTTGCAGAGCATCGGGTATGGTCCCAAAATGCCACAAATCCACAATCATCATGACAAGATGCACTGCTCAGGAACAAGGTATTGCCTTGGCATTATTTTCCTATGTTCATAACAACATTGGGGATGGACTGAAATATCTGGGCTTCTAATTAAAACCTAACGACTATCAAATCAAAGATTGGAACTGGCTCATTACAAAAGTGGAACACAGAATCAACGTATGGTACCATCGATGGATCTCCAGGGCTGGTCGATTGGTCTTAATTAAATCAATACTTGAAGCCATCCTTGTATATTGGATGTCTCTTGCTTGGATTCCAATTGGAGTCACTGACCGCATTAAAATTATATGCAGACACTTCTTGTGGAGAAATCAGGAAAAGGATAGTACTTTTGCTTGGATTGCTTTGGATCGAATCAACAGACCCAAACAGTGGGGTGGTTGGGGTATAAAGGAACTCCACATATTTTCGACTAGTCTAGCAGAAAAAATGTGTTGGCACCTAATCACTGGTCACAGTCTCTGGAAAGAGGTCATCACTGCTAAATACATTGCTCCTAGAAACACTTTGTATTGGATCAGAGTTAGTATTCTTCCCACCCCTGGTGCCTTCATTATATGGAAATCCATCACCAAGGCTGCTCCTATTATTCAAAGAGGGCTCTCTTGGAAAATTGGTATTGGGAACTCTATTAAAGTGGGCATAGATTCGTGGTCGGGAAGTGGGGAACACTATAAGCTTCCTATTTGGATCACTGACCACTTGGAAAATAGGGGGATTCGATTCCTTGTGCAGATATCTGACCTGGCTCGCATGGATTGGCAATCACAAAGTTGGTTATTGACATCTGATCTGGACATTCCTTAGGCTGGTCAGCATGCTTGGGAAAATTATATCCGAGCATTACAAGCATCGCACATCTGATTGATAGATTAGGAGGACCAACTGATCTGGGCTATCTCTCCTAAAGGAATCTACACTCATAAAATCGGATATATGACACTCTGCCATTTCAAGTAACCTCAAGAAAAACTCTGGTGGTGGGAGACGATATGGAAACTAAAGGCTCCGCACAAAAACCAACTACTGTTCTGGTGCATTCTTCATCATTGCATCCCCACAATGGAAAATCTTCATCGTTGTGCTATTCAAGGACCCTAAAGATGTTGCTACTATCTGACCCATGAGGAAGATGCCTCGCATCTGTTCCTGGATTTCCCTTATATTCAGTGTATTTGGCAACTTGTCACTCACGATCTTGGTTGTCAATTATACTAGCGAGGGAATTCAATCTTGGACGCCTGGAAAATTTGGTAGTAGATGACTGCTACTTCCACAAAGCTGTGAAACCTTCCATTGATATTTGCATGGGAGTTATGGATAAATCGCAACAAACACACTTTTGAAAATCAACAGGTGAACGGCGATCGCATCTGCACTGTGATCACGGGTACCTATAGTCTGATACCTGACGATGACAATCAAAAACTTGTGATGCATGACATTCTCGAAATTATTGATCACACTCGGCCTTGGGCCTATTTTGATGGCATGGCCAACCAACAGGGATGCGGGGGGGGGGGGGCTATAATTTATCTAAATGATCAGCATCATTATCATCTCAGGATGGGATTAGGCTTGGGAACAAAAAATTTTCCAAACTTCAATGTTTAAGACTCCTTTTGGTTTTTTCTCAGGAACAAAACAGCAACATCATACAGATTTTTGGAGACTCTCTTATTGTGATTAACTGGTTCAACTCACATGAACAGTATCACACTCACACACTTACTGCTTTACTGAGGGAAGTTCATTATCTCAAATCATAATTTGAATCCATCTCTATCACTCATATTTGCAGGAATAGGAACAAAGTGGCAAACAAACTATCCAAAGAAGTTGCGGAGCTAAATTGGGGTGCTTGGCTCATCACTGAACACATTGGTGCACAGGTGTACCGATATTTTTATAGGCCCTTCATCGATGATATCTGAGAGCAGCGGGAAGTTGATATATGACTGTAGTTTTTTACTCTATCTCTTGGGAACTTATTTTTTATTATGATATTTATCCTACTTATTTCGGCAGCTATTCATAATGATTGTATATAAACAGTTTATATTTATTTTTGTTATATTCTAACAAGTAAGTTATGCACCAAACTTACTACTGAAACAGGCAACATACTGATTTTTTTGTAATATATTTGACTAATCTTGTAGTCAGTATTATACTTTGCATCATACTTGACAGCATACACAGTAAAATGTAGCATGTAATTTTTCTACCTAATGAAAGATTATGAATTTTTCCTTTGTGAAAATAACTATTTAAAACATAAAATGTATATATATATATATATATATATATATATATCATTTAACATATAACTATATATTTGAGTTCATGTTTCAACAATGCATCATTCATAGATGCATTAAATCCATCATGAAATGTGAATTTGGTCTAGTGAATAAAATTATTTAGACTCTTTTCTAATTTGTACCATATCATTACATTATGTAGTGTGTTGTACAAGAAACATTGTCTTCATGTGGTTTCACCTAGTACATGTCTTGTGTCAAATCAAACATTAAGAACTTAAACTTTATTGGAGTATTTGGTTGGCATGAAATTTTATTAGTTTTGTAAATAGGTTTATTTCATGTTTTTGCATATATATTTATATGTTTATGTGATATGAATAAAATGCATTATTTTGAAATGAGAAAAGGTGTGAAGGTAGATTTGATCACTTCTTTCGATTGTGTTTACATATAAATCAATAAATTGGTTGATAAATTATCATAAAATGGACTCTAAAGTTTAGGACTTCAAGGTATATTATTTTTCTTGAGTTTAGAAATGGTTTTTTTGTCAACATTCTTTCTAAGTCAACATTTTTTTCTTGGATTAGTTTATATGTATTATATGTAATACTTTAGTCAACATTTTTTTCTTGGATCAGTTTATATGTATTATATGTAATATGATGAGGCATTCCATATATGTGCCCCAACTGCAGGCCATCAAAGTGCGAGGGGTTCGGTCATACGTGGTCGGGCTCTTGATAGATCATGTATCCTACCTAGAGTTCATGTTATACTCGTAGATCCTTCCTCCAACACCAGTCGAAGTGTCATAAGCACTGTTTATGACTCTGTTGATGATCATGCTACCTCTAGTGGACCTTCTTCACCTATTGCAGGTACACCTCTTGCATTTTTTAATCCTCTATAAACTTTAAGTGTTTATGTCTTGAAATTGTCTTTAATTTTTAAATTTTCTTCAACTGATGTGTTTGAATTTAATGTATATGTTTTATGATTCTAATTTTTTAATTATATATGTTAAATTAGGTTTATTATTTGCAGTCCCTCAACACACTTAAGCTGAGGATCAAGTTGTAGCATCGATCCCTCTGTGGGATGATGCTATAACTCGTATCACATTGGAGGATGTTATGACCCGTCATACGTGGATCACATAAGAGATACATAACATCCCTTCCAATTCACTGACTCGCCATAGTTTATCTTTGATTTTGGACACCATCAATAGGTTGATCGATACATACTAGAGGTCAGATCCACATAGCCACCTCCTACAGTACATAAAGAGGATTAGGAGGCATGAGGTTAGAGGCCGAGATACTTAGGAGGTGGTGAAAGAGGCCACCAAGGACATTGATGTTCATGGGTAGTTGTTCGGCATCCCTATGGATCGCCCTGCTAAACACAGAGGTATGATTCCACTGAAATATTTTAGGAATGTTATTGCAACCCTTTTTGTGTATGATAGATTCCTTGGAGCTTAGGGTCAGTTCCCATACTATGACTTAGTTTCCATTTATTTTTCCAATCATTTATATGCAGAGTTTGTGTTACATATGAGGTCATATTACACTAATACCAGATCTCATTATTAGGGACCTATCTTGGGACATACCTATGAGCATGATGGGGCTCTTAGGGACCCTGGGCATGTATCACCACCTTCAAGATTCTTTCCACTACCGTCTCAGAGCTTGGTATTACCGACAGATCTAGAAGAGTTATCACAACTCGGTGGTGAGACAAGGGAGACTATTGTAGGCAACATGTGAACATCATTGGCCAGTGTGTGTGTTGAATTGGATGGAGAGAATAGGAAACCACCACCATTTCCTCTTGACCCTCCAATGCCCTTATATGATGATGCATTTCTCGCAATTTTACCCTTTAACCAACTTTCGACATATACATGTATGTATTGTGATGCAATTCATGAGACTTGGAGGGTGCACGACCTGCGTGACACAAACCAGGCACAAATATATACGAAAATTTTGAATATTATTGTGAAATTATGCATAATTATTTATGTTAATTTCTAGTCCGTATTATATTTCATTTATATTAATAAGTTCATGATAACATGTAGACACATATTAGCTACATGGATGAGATTATGAGGTCATCTAAGGAGGGATTTGATTAGCCAAACCATCCTCGACTAGAGAATATTTCCATGGATTCTCCTCCACCTCCACCTCCACCTCATATGTTCATTAATGTGGAGAGTCCCTATGTACAACGACATGGACCAACAATCAAGGTAAACTTTTTTATTCCTAATATTTCAACATTTTATTTTTTTAAGTTATGCATATATCCTAATTAATTTGTATATTAATTATCATTTTTCTTTTACATTATATACATAGTCCCATATGTAGAGTGTCATTGATTTCGTTGTTATGTGGATACATGAGTGGGATGTTGGGTTTAGAGGCACTGATGATGCGGGTCCTCGATGCATGCCCCAATCATTGAACCACATGCAAGAGAGCACCAAAGCAAGATTCATCAGACCCCCATCATATATGACTTGCATTTGGACTCGACTAAGGTTAGTAGATTCACGTACGTGTAATTAAAAATGTGGTTCAAGATCATTATAGAAAATCCACGTACATTTAATGATCTTGTAATGTGCTAAAAAAAAATACATGAATCTACTCTACAAATTTCAGAAACCAATTATAATTGCAAAATCACATGAAAAATAAAGAGAAATAATTTCAATTGCACAACACAAATATTTATCTAGGGAAATCCTCAACTAAAAACCCCACTATCTGTATATTGCATAAGTCAAATAATATGAAACAATATAATGTGTCTCTCAAGCTTGAGATATCTCTACACTATCTATGTATGTCTCATTGATTCCTAGGCTAGCTTTGGTTCAATACTTAACCAATTTATTAGCCTCGAGATGCCCTACTTGCTTGTGCAATCCCTAGAGAAATTGAACCCCTATTATTTATGAAATTGCCTAATAATGATTGTGTAATACATTAAGGCCCTTCTACTGACTCCGTGCACCACTTGTACAATTTTATAATTATACAATTGATAGTACAATTCCTTTTAACTCCAATCTCAATTGGGTCTTCATCAGAACCGACATGCATGAGCTCCTTTTAGAGAATTATCAATTATATGATTGATCACTGCATGTGAATTAAATGAGATTTAATTCACTGGACCTCTCACTAGTTCCTCCATCAGTTATAACTAGTTAAAATGATTTTAACTCAAATAATTAATTTAAATAATTAAAACTCAAAAAAAAACTATAACTGGGCCCCCTAAAACTTAGGGAACATTCTACATTCCTCTAGTTTAACCATCAACTTGAATTGACTGAGATAACTAATTATTCCTGACTTACTTAACTCATAAAATTTGTCATGCGATGTGGAATTAAAATTTCCTTCTATTTTAATCAATGGGAAATTAAATTGGAAGCCTCTTCCTGTTGTCATTTTCAACACTCCCTCACAACAATAAAGGGATTGTCTGCTATCCCAATCCTGCCTTTGTGTAACTTGAATTTTCCTCTTGAAAGTTACTTCATCAAGATGTTTGCATCCCACTCCTCTATAGGAATGTACTCTAATTACATAATTCTCCTATGCACACAATCTCTGAGATGGTGATATCTTATATTAATATGCTTGGACCTGTCATGAAAAATTGGATTAACCGAGAGTTTTATGCAACTCTAGTTATCACAATAAATCATTGTTGAATCCATATGTTGACCAAACAACCCAACAAGGATCTTCCTCATCCATTTTGTGGCCCTTTAATTTGTAAGATTGGCAAGAAAAAATGACAGAGGAAAACATAAAACCACTTTGGAGTCAAGGACATGGCCTTCCTAGACTCAGAGAGGGCTCTCTCTGTTTTTATGATTTAGCATTGATAATTATAAGTGTTGATATTAGGCTAGTTATACAAAATTATGAATGTTGTTTGTTTTTATTGATTCAATGGTTGGATGAATAGGTTTGCAAGCACTAATCCATTGGGCTATAGAGTCAAAAGGCTGGAATGACGCATCAACATTCAAGAGCATCATAGGGCAAGCTAACTATGCTAAATGGATCTTTGGAGTAGTATGAATTATGATGTGAAATAAATAGTAAGGTTCAATAGTGACTAAAGAGCAGTTAAGAGTTCTTTAATCAGACTTTAGTAGAAAAAATTCAGATTGAAAATGTAGACATAATTAAGGTTCTTCGACAACAAATCTTAATCTAAAATTTCTGAGTTACAATTAGATGAACAGATGCATAGTGAATAAAACAATGGAAACATTTAAACATAGAAATAACACATCACCATTTTAACATAGCTCAAGAATCTTGTAAACAATCTTTGATTATTGATGCCCATATCAAAAATTATAGTGCTCCAATTATCGTGGTTCTTACAATGCAAGGTGTAACAATATCCAACCCTTGATAATGAAAATTCTAGCAGTATTTAACTAAAAAATATGTTGGTTGCCCTAATCTAATTTGGTAATCTTTATTAATTAGAATAAAACTAAAATTAGACAAGTGTGGTCATGCAAGGCCCGAACAAAGAAAATCTTTGACAAAACATCGGTTGTAGATTTAATTTTAGCATCTCTTCATGAATGAAAAACTTAGGCAGCTCTTCGTGAATCCAAAAAGTAGCTTGGAGGAGGCTGATATGGTTGAGAAGAGGAAATGATTGGTGGCTCTGACATCTAGCTCTTGTTTTGGGCTGCCTCTATTGGATCATTAAAGATGATGTGATGTTGTCACTTCTAATCAATCAGTGGTTGTGCTGAGGTGTGCATCGTGCTTTTCAACCTTGGTACATAAAACACTTGTTCCACTCCTTTTTTCTGGGAATTCTTGTGCCTATGACCTATTAGTACACTTCATCCACCTCTGTGTATTTTCTAAAAGTGGTCCTGGTGATAAAAACATGCTTTATCTCATGTTGAATAAATATGTCATTGCTTAAGACATCCCAGACAACTTTCTTGGTCACCTTTCCTTTGATGCTGGTGAATTTCGTGGTATCCTTAGATGTTTCTCTGAGTTTGGTCATATAATATCCCCTTTGGACCAGATTTTTATTAATCACATACAGTGATGGAAACCCTTTTGCCACCAGGGGTTCAATCTTGTTCAGGAATCTGTTGATGGCCATGTCCAACTTACGTCACTTCTCCTCCAATTGCCTTACTAAATTCCTTTTAGTGAGGACCATTTTTACTTCTAATATGGTTGTTGTTCTGTCTTCTACATCCAACTCTTCAATCTCATAGCTGGTTTTGGAGTTCAGGAATTTTATGATTTTAGAGGCTATGATTTGCATGTTTCCTAATTCTTGATTTGATTTTTCAATGGCCACTACACATTTTTCCACCAACTCTTTATGTTCAAATATGATGTAGATGGAGTGCCAAATTTCATCCACTAACTCAATGATAGTGCCCAAAATTATCGACTTCATTTGGCCCAAAATGTTGTTGTCTGAAATTCCTTCTCTGCCTTCTCCAATATCTCAATATGCTTCTTCATTGTCTCATGGGCAGTTTCAGACCTGGCCTTTTGATATTTCAGGATGCCAATCTGTGCTTCTAATTTATGGATCTCTTGTGACTGCAGAGTTACACTTTCCATGGCCTTTGACAGTTGTTCTGTCCCACTATATGCTCAAGCATTTGTGGGAATAACTAATGGAATTTTTGAAATGGGTACAGCTTCCAGTGGGATGAGTGCCACTCAAGCTGCTTCTTATTTTTCCTTCAGTGGCTTCTCCATCTTTTTTTCCATTTGTTTGATTTGGGCAGACTATTCCACAACTAACTTCAATATCTCTGCCTTCTGTGACTCGCCTTCCTTAATGCCTTTGGCTAAGGGGTCTTCTATTGCTAGCATCTTGATTTGTTTCTTGAGGATTGTTATGTCATCATTTTTCTTCTTCAAAACCTCCTCCACAACTTGAAAATTGGCTGGGTCATGACCCAACCTCACTATTAAATATTCTAAAGACTCGATTCTTGAGTCTTTAGGCATGGAAGTTATCTTTTCTAACTTGAGTTTTGATTGAGTATTGGATAATGATACCTGTAGCTTTGTCAAGCTCATAGCATTATTTGTCAAGGTGGAGGCTACCATCTCTCTAGTCTACTTGTGTATTCCATCTGGTCAATCAGATGGATGTTCTTGGCATGAAATTCAAATGATGCCTTCTTGTAATCTCCTGCTCCTTCGGGTTGTGGGACCAAGGCTTCTAGAAATTCCATCTACATGCTTCCCTTCTCAGTGTCAAAAGTAGATAGTAGCTTTCTTTGTGAACTTGGGGTCTACTTCCAAAATTGATTGTATGTGTTAGTCTTCAGCACCTCATTTCTCAATTTTATTTCCTTGAAAGTGTCATAAACTGTTTTTTATTGGCCTTCTATGGCAGGTCTAGAAGTAGATGTCTGCAAGGCTTGCTGTTGTAGAAACATTATGGCTGTAGATGTAGGGGAGGCCATTTTTGACCACCCACTGAAGATGGCCCAGGGGTGTCTGCAATATCAACTATTGTTTGATGCCCTGATTCCCCTCCTTAATCAATATCTATATGAACTCGAGCCCTCTTCCTATATCTTAGTTTGAAATATTTACTAGAGGTATCAGTCACCAAAGGTGACTGATCCTCTCTTGGCCATTTTCTCCCTGTCTCTTTCTCTTGCTCTATCCCCTTGTCTTATTTTCCTTCTGCATTCTTCCTTTCCTGTGGTATTGGGGTCTGGACGCCTGGAGTGGAGAACACTTGTTCTTCCTCTTCTTGGAGGGTGTTATTCACCCATTCAGTTTGATTGGCATATTTCTCAATTGAAGGTCTGTGTTTGTGAACATAAGGTGTAGATCTATTTTCCACCCTTTTCTTGGAGATAATCTTTGCAAGGTCATAAGACCAAGTGAAACTCTGGTTGAAACCCATCTATTTTAGTGTCTTTTCTGCCTCCTCTCTCTCTTCTCTACTATTATAGATGAAAGGCCCAATTTGTGTATTGATATTGGACCGAGCCTTATTCTTTGCAAAAACAAATTGGAGCTCATCTACATGTATCATTTCCCTTATGTATTATAGTGCAAAGACCCTCACAGAGAGGAACTTTGGAAATTTGTAAGGGGATAGATCATTTCCATAAACTCAAATCTCTGTGTAGTTTTGGTACAAGTATGAATCTTTTGTCTTCACTTGCTCTATTAGCTGCATGGTTTTCCTAAGTTCTTCACTTATCCTGGGCTTTGTTGTATTGTTGAGTGTGTTGATGGCAGGGTGCACAAAAAAATCCACAAAATCCTTGTATGTATAATCCTTATGATATTTTAATAGAAGGGTGGTCCAGAAAATGAAATATTGAGGCTCGGCATATTCATTTACCTTGGTCATTTGAAATTGAAACCTCTTGGATTGAAAATAGACAAACATATATACCAACACAGAGGAATATTTGAAACCCTCCTTTGTATCAAACTTTAAAAAAATTTCATGAATGGTCTCTACAAGAAACTGAGCATAGTTGAACAGGAATGTGGGTTTAGAATCTGGAGAAAGAGTGGACAAAAAACCTATCACAGCTTCATCTACCCACTGATCAGTGTGAAAACCCAAAAGATAAAATAGACACAATGTGCATGGTCCTATATGAAAAGATAAATTAGGGATAAGGAGGGTTCTTTGTAGGAATTGGGGTATCAGGGGCTATGGAAAGTTTCAAAGTTTTGGCTCTCCTGGCAAGGTCAAGCTTCTGATAACATTCTCTAAGGGCTTCATACGAGAAAGGGACTTCTTGTCCTGGATTGGGGGCATGCATCACTTGTTGGATGGATTGGGCATTGATGGCGAACAAGATTTCTCCTGTTGGGGTGACTATGGTCATCTGATTATTGTCATAACATATTTGGCACTTCCTGATGAAATTTGGGCAGCTATGGGTTATTGTAAATATGTAAAGAGGAAGTTGGGTCTCCCATAGGCTAATTTCATCAATTTCGTCGAGAAATTTATCCTCAAGCCAGAAGTAAACATCGAATAAATCAGAGCTCAACTCTGTCTCATGGATTTTATAGTCTTTGTCTTCTAGAGCCAAGTGATCCAAGTCCACTTGTGGGTAGACCATAGGATTAAAAGGTTGTTGATCTAGCTTTGGAGGCATCTCTTCAATGATTCTTCTTTCACAACCTATAATGGAGAATGGGATGACATAGGGGGGAACCGAGAAAGGGAAATGGTTATGGATCAACACTGAGGAAGGGATATGACATAAGGGGATAGTGACTGGGATTGAACGGTCTAAAGGAGTCCTGTAATACGGTTCGCAGAGTGATGAAAGCTCTTCTTTTATGAACAAATGGCTCTTCTACAATGGTTTACACAATTCACACTTTCTCCAATAATACCTGCAAATTCAACTCCTACAGCAGTTTGACAATAACCAACACAGTAAACTCTACAGTTATGTCTAAAATTGGCTTTAAAACATTGATGTGGTGGTGTGGAGGTGGCGCGGGTTCGTTGGATAACGAGTCAACCCTTTATGGAGCAAATACTTTCTTGATAGGGGGGGGGGGGATGTGATTGAGTGAAGCGAACAGGCAAGAGAAAACGTGGCACGAATTCTATAGGCAACGGTAAAAAGGTGCAATGGTTTGGTTGGTGGCACAAAGGGATTTTTGGAGGGGGTAAGAGTGGTAAACGATATTGGAAAAGGGGGGGTGTGGAATAGAAATGACAACGACGCGTAGCCGAAAAGGAGGTATGATATACCACCCATTTTGGACCCCCCTCCTTTGTTAAACTTCGACGAATGCGGGAAGGCTAAAAGACATTATGGGCCATACGATGTGTGGAGGTGAGCAGAGATGGCAGTGAGTTGAGGGAAGGTTATCATAGACTTGACATGGTAAGGAGGTGGGGGCCACTTTTGGCCCATAGATCGCATATTTTATTATGTGCAGTGGGATGTAAATCTTAAACTCTGCGATTTGTGATATGTGGGGATGATGTGGCAAGAAATAGGTGGGTCTGCCCACATATCGTAGATTTTATTATGTGCGGTGGGAGGTAAAATTTAAACTTTGCGATTTGCGATATGCACTCAAGTCCCACTCATATCGCACACTGAACTTCGGTGATTTTAACATGAACCCTCTACACCTATCTTGTAAAACTTGCGATGTGCGATTACGATCGGGTCCCACTGTCATCGCATATCGCGCTTTGGATATTATAACATGATCCCTTTGCAATTATCCTCTGTGATTTTCAATTTGGGCCCACTCAACCGGACTTCACTCTTTTTCAACTTCTACAGACTTTACCTTCAAATCATTGTGGACTTTCTTAAATACGGACATATTGTGAGCGCACAAAGATACGGAAATCTGTGGGCTATGTTAGCGTAAGTGGGGGAGGGTGACATGGGGTATGAGCATCGGGGGTAAGCAAAACTTAGGATAAGGAAAAATGCGAGGATAAGGACCTAGGCGTAAAATTATATCATAAGGTCCCAAAATTTTTATAAACATACCTATTTTGGACCTTTAGAGTACAACTTTCTTGCTTTCACTTTGATTTCTTCCTCTGTTATTATAGAAAAATACTCATGCAGTTTTTCAGACTGCTTATTTACAAAGTGACCCTTACATTGTTTCCCTCTCATTTTCTGACAGATCTACCTACCCATTTTACAACTTTAATCATTTTTCTTCTTTGTAGGGTGCATTAAGACTTGCAGACCCTGAACTCATTTTTATTTTGTATTTCTAACCTATCACCTATCCCCTATTTCTCCTTTTGGTTCAGATTAAGCTGTTGAACCAATTTCATTTTCTACCTATCTACAGATAAGCCAAGATTAAATGGTTTTGAAAACCCTCATTTTCTAACCTATCAGCTGAAAATTCAAAATTGTACAATCATGCTTAAATTGTATGATTGTACAAAACCCTTCTCAATAGTAGTGGCATTTTGATTTGAAACACTTTCAGAAATACTTATCTTTTGTGTGGGGCTTTCTTTTTCCTTTTTTTTTAAATGCCTTCTTTTCTTCTTCTTTTGTTTTTTGTTTTTTTTTTTTTTTTTTTTTGGAAAAGACTTTTGAATATTGAAATCTATGTACAATATGAAAAATTTTCAAAGAGAAAGTACACAGTCACCTTGTGATACTGTAAATTACAAGACTCTAACAGTGGCTCTAGCTGGGGATGACACTTCCATTTTGGGAAGCATCAAGAACACCAAGACCGGTAGCCTTGTATACTTCTCCTTTGCAACACTTTGACTGATCTCTTTCTTTCCCCCCTTTTTTTGTATATATTTTCTTATCAAACTAGGCTTATGGCCTTCACCTCGGGCTTCAACCTTGTCCAACGGATTATTGAAAATTTTAAGGCTATGGTATTTAAAATGATGAAATTTTAATCTGATTTTTTAACATAAATAATGTTTTAGCATCCTTCCATTGACAGGACCTCCAAATAGCTCTATTCCATCCATCTCTTGCAAGAAAAATGCATTATCTCCTCTGAAAGAATGAATAATGTAGAGGTCTTTCCACAGGTTGTAAAACTTTCCATGCTTACCTTTATCCTCTCTTCTGGAATCCCATTTCAGCACTTTATCCCCAATATTGAAATTATTTTCTTTTGTTCTTTTGTCAAATATCTTCATATTTTCTTGCACCGCCTGAGTTCTGTTGTACACCTCTTCTCTAGAATGATGCAGCTGAATGGTCTGGATTATTCTTCTTTGTACATCATTCTCTTCAGCCTAGACCTCTTGAATGAGTTTCATGGCTGGCACTGCTAAGGATGTTGGTAAAATTCCATCCATTCCATAGACTAACTAGTACGGTGACATTCCACTTGATTTCTTATTTATTAGTCTATTAGCCCAAAATGCATGCACCAATTTGTTATGCCAGTATTTCTTATTTTCTTCTAGCAACTTCCTAATGATGTTGACCAGGCTCTTTTTGGAGGATTCAGCTAGTCCATTACCTTGAGGGTAGTAAGTTGTTGAATGTCCCAAAGAAATGTGATATCTGTTGCAAAAATTCACCATATTCTTGGACTTAAAAGAAAAAACGTTATCTATAATGATTTTCATAGGACAACCAAACCTAGACATGATGTTAGCTTCAAGGAATTTGATGATCACTGAGTCAATAGCAATTCTGGAAGGGATGGCCTCTATCCATTTGGTAAAATATTCTGTCGCAGTAAGGATCCATTTATGTTGGGTAGAGGAGGAAGGGTGGATTTCTCTAATGAAGTCTAAACCCCATTGTTTTAAAGGACATTCAACAAAGATTTGTTGCAAGGGTAAAGGAAACAAATTTATTTTCCCCTCAAATATTTGGCATTTATGACACGAAGCTACCATTTTGTGGATGTCTGGGAAAAAATTAGGCCAATAGAAACCAGCCCTAAGGATCTTATTAGCAGTGGCTTTCCAGTAGAGATGGTCTCCATGATCCTCTTCATGAAATTCATGCATAACCCTATATACATCTTCTTTAAGAAAACATTTGAGTAATATGCCCCCATAATCTTTCGAGTACAAAATATTTTCTAGGATGCAGAATTTTACAGTTTTCAATTTCAAGAATCTAGCTTTTGTTTTGGACAAACCAAGAGGAGTATTTAAATTAAATAGAACATATAATATATCTGCGTACCAGGGAGAATTTAGGAATGCTTCCTCAATAGGTGTAGTCGCCAGCTCCTCTTCTTCATCCAGTGAATGAATCATGTTAATATCTAGTGCTTGAAAATTTGTTTCAGCTATCAATTTGGCTAATCCTTGTCCCTTGATCAGTTTGGTGGGTTTGATTTCTAAATCATACTCCAAAATAACAACAATCCACTTGCCTCTTTTTCCATCAGGATCCCGTATTAGGATGTCTTTGACAACTTTATTGGGCACAAATGCAATGATGTGTGAATGCAGAATTAATGCTTTGATAAAGGAAAAAGCATGTTTTTCCATGATATTGTAATTCAAAGGTGCATCTCTTAAAGCTTGGCTGAAAAATGCTATGGGTTGTTCTTGTCTGTCTTTATTTTTCTACAACAATACATTAGCAATTATGTGCACTGATGCAAAGGAAAAAATGATGAAATCCTTGGTGAAATCAAGGCTAATCAAAACCAGTGCTTTAGTGAGTGCCTGATTTACCAGGTCAAAGGAATGTTTAGCCTCCTTGGTCCACTTGACTCCTAAATATCTTTTGAGCATGTTGCTGATATTCCTTAGAAGTTCTACAAGGTTTAGTATAAACCTCCTCAGAAAAATTATCTTTCCAATTAAGGATTGTAGTTTCTTGATGTTTCTAGGATGACTGATTTGCAGTATGCCCTCAATCCTGTTGGGGTCAATCTGGATCCCTTCTTCAGATATGATGTGGCTTAGAAGCATTCCTTCTTCAAGACCAAATAATTATTTCTTAGGATTTAGAGATAGACCGAACCTTATGCAATTTTCGAGAACTCTTCTCAAATGGGCCAAATTTTCTTCATCGGTTTTTGAATATATTGTAATATCATCAAGGTAGATCACAATGAAGACATTAATTTCTTCTGAAAAGTAATATCCATTTCTCTTTGAAAAGTGGCACCAATATTTATTAATCCAAAGGGAATTTTTACATACATGAAGGTTCCCCAAGGAGTAGGAAAATTTGTTCTGTGTTGATCATCTGGATGCACCATCACTTGATTGTACCCTAAAAATCCATCTAGCAAAGATATTCTTTTGGAGCCCACTATGTTTTTCAATATGTGGTCCATCTTTGGTAAGGGCTAGTTGTCCTTAAGTGATGCCTTGTTCAGATTTCTAAAGTCAATGCAGAGCCTGATCTCACGTGTCTTCTTTCTTACAGGTACAATATTGGAAACCCATTTGGAGTATCTGATTGGGACTATTATCTTGGCATCATACATTTTCTTGATCTCCTTCTCAATGAGAGGCATTTGGACATGATTTATCCTGTGAATTTTTTGTTTGAAAGGCTTCTGGTTCTCCTTTACTATAATTTTTTGTTGGATAATATCAGTATCATAAGATTTCAGGTCTTCATAACTCCAGGAAAACACATCAATAAACTCTTTGAACAAAGCAACGTATTTTTGCTTTATGGATGATGGTAGTGTATTTCATAACTTTATCATCTGGGGCTCCTACTCACTGCCCATATTTCACTCCTCGATATTTGCTTATGTATATTCCATTTTTGGCTTCCTTGCTACATTATTGAAATTAAATAGTTTCTCTAGATGGACAAGTCCTCTAGGCAGGGTGTTGTCTCTAAATTGCAGTACTTCAAATTATTCCTTTTCTAGATCTTCATGCATCTCTGTCCTATGTAGATCTTTATCTATTGAAAAATTTAATATAAAATTATGGGGAGGTTCCTCCGTGCACATTTTCTCTTTAATGGAGCAGTCTTCTTCACAGTCTAGGTCTAAATTTGAATCTTCAAACTCACCCTTAGATTGCAAGAAATTCTCAATCTGTTTTTCATCTCTAAAGACTTGCTAATATCTCATATTGTCAGGAACTACTGGGCGGTGTTTAACCTGCACTGTATACTATTTATTAGGATGAGGTAATTGACAAGTGTTGGCGTAAAATGCTAACCCATTAGCCAGGATATTCTGAATTCTTGGAACTGTAGCAAGGTCATATTCTTCAAATGTTTTTAGGAGGTAAAGGGTAGCATTAAGGTATGCTCTCAATCTTGGAAGTTTGGCTGAATATTCTCCCTTGATTTGTTCAATGACCAGCTCAGAATCCCCATGAATAGAGATTACTTTAGCTCCTAATTTCTTCAATAGTTTTAAACCCAAATGGAGTGCCTCATATTCTACTATATTGTTGGTACACTGAAAGTCTAGTTTGTAATAAATCCCTTCTGTGTGGTTATGTTTAGTATTTCATACCCACACCCCTACTCCTGATCCAACTTTTCCACAAGAACCATCAAAACTCATGTTCCAAAAAATTTTAGGTTCAAACTTGTCTTGCACAATTTCCATTTGGTCTGACTCTTCTCTCTTATAGTCTTCTTCTTCGCCAGCTATTTGTTCATTAATATTTTCATCATTGTAAAGGATAAATGAATCAAGGTTAGAATGGACAGAGTAAAGGGGGTAGTTATGAGGCTTTTCTTGACTTCTCACCATGTATTTCATTATATTCTCCCTATACAATATCCTTTGTTGGCCAAAAAATGGCATGGTAGCATAAGTCATATACATTTGGAGGATTCCTTGAAGCTTGGCTCCCCATGAGCATGATAAAATCATACCATATTTAGGAGGGATGCAAACCACCACTATATCCATTACTAGACTCTTGGCTGGTATCTGGGCTAAAGTAATACAGAGATCGTTAATGAGACCTAGACATTTAACTTTGCTGGAGTCAAAGGAGTACAGGTCTTTGTAGGGTCTAGTTATCTCTAGGCCAAGTCTCTCCATAATTTCCTTTGGCATGAGATTATAAGATGCACCTCATTCTAGCATGGCATTATGGAGGATTTTATCATGAACATTGAAACTGATATAAAATGGTAGAACACCTCCCTCCTGGGATTTACCCTCCACTTCTAGCCCAAAAAGAAGTTCAGGTTTTTCATCACTTATATTGAAAGTGTCAGTAATTTCTCCTATGTTCAGTGCTTTTAGGAATTGGGACCTATATACATCCTGGTTCACCAATTCAGTGAGAGGGATAGAGATTTTTATTTTGGCAATTTCATTCTCAATGTTGAATGGTGTCTGTGTTTTTGGAAGGTTTTAATCACTCTTCTCAAGCACTATTTTTGCAGCAACTTTACATTATTGACTTGTCTTAGGGATATTAGCTAGAAAATTTTTGCTAGGGCTGACCGCTGGTCTACTAGTGTTGCTTTCTAGATCATTATTTCCCGATATTTTAGTAATTTTCTTTGAACTTTCTGCTATTTCTTGGGATCAGCTTCAAGGGCATTTTTAGCAGAGTTTTCAGAATTCTTTTTGTTTGGAATATCTGAATATTTCTTGCTTCAGAGATTATATTTTCTATGCACCTCCATGATGGCATTCTCGAATCATTTTTTATAATCTTCATACCCTTCAAATTCTACTTCATTTTGAGTCAAAGAAAATAAATCTTGTTCTTATTCGGTGAGGAAGACAGTATCTTCATTATTAATTTCAATTAGATTAATTCGACTTTCTTCTAGTTCTTCAACCACCCCTTCATCTTCATTAGCGTAATTTTCTTGGAATGGAGGTCTAATTTTCTAGTCAGGTCCTCATTGTTCTCTCTGTCTAATTTGAGGGGGGTTTCTTCTAAATTTTTGGTTTCTATTTTGAGGAGCTAGTTGATTTTCCCTAGGGACAACTCTCTCATTCAGGTTGATCCTCTCCATCATCCTCTCCATGGTTCTATCCAGGCTATCATTCTTAGCATCATATGTGGAGGCTACAAGCTCTTCCCTAATAGTCACTCCCTTCTCATTTCTCATTCGAGCCCTTTTCTCAATCAGATTTTCTTCCACACTTACTACACCCCTATGAATGTCTTATAATGTAGGAGGATCTCTTTCTCTCAGCTGATAAGCCATATATGGGTCAAAACCATCTGGAAATTTCATTAGGGCTAAACCTTGTGGGGGTTTCATGTGAGGAAGGAGGGCGTTGTATACACTATTGAACCTGGTGTAGTAATCTTGGACACTCTCTCCAACATTTCTCTTGATGTTTTCATATTCTAACAAGATTTGGAGAGTATTTTTATTAACTTCCTATTTATTTATGAATAGCTAGTGAAGGGAGGGGAGTTGATGGACATCATTCGGGGTCAAGCCTTCGAACCATTTTTTTACTTCTCCCCCTAAAATTTGAGCAAAAATTCTCAATTTGATCATTCCATCCTCTATCTCTTGGTAGTCAAAATAATCATTCATTTTGTCCAAATGTTGTTGAGCATTTTCAGGACCAGTTACATCAAAATGTGGGATTTTGGATTGACAATATTGTGGCATAAGCACCACAGGTTGTGGTAGAACTAATGGAGCATACCAGGCTGCCATGATTGGTGGTGGGGGAACCTAAAGGGGGTTAATAAAAGGAGGGTTGACTAAGGGAGGTGGAGGGTTAAATGTAGGAAGGTGGACGGTGGGTGTATGAGTGAAGGTTTGGGCACTCTGGTGGGAAATGTTCAAGGAAATGGTAGGAGTTGTAGATACACTTGAGCGATTTTATGAAGGATGAGTAGACTTGGAGATAACAGAAGGAGCTACTACAGTTAGAGCAGATAATTATATAGATTTTTGAAGAGAAGCATCATCAATAGTTGAGGTAAGCTCTATTACCAAACCTTGAAGGGATCCAAAGTGTTGGAGAAGTTGAAAGTCAGTTTGAGTGGAGGTAGAGGATTCCCCAATAGGACTTTGTTGTAAGATGGATGGGTCAAAAACTATCTGGGCTATCCAATTCTAGGATTTTGCCCTAAACATACCTTGCTCAAAGTGTAAGTCGAACTGGATATCCTGTAAGGTTGCATGGTTTTCAGGGAGGGAACTTTCATTTTGAAGAGGCGTGCAATAGTTGGACTCTCAGATCTCGGAGTTTTTCTCAGGATTTTCTCTAGATTGTCAACTATTGCATGGGCATTTGGGTTAGGATAGGATCTAGTAAATATTATTCTGGAAGCCATAATTTAGACCCAAGGCATAGACAGGTTGAATATTTTACACAAAGTTGAACAAACCAATCTATAGAAAATACTTAAATCACGTGGTAATTCGATTGGGGTTTCTGAGTTCTGATGAAGAATGAGATTTTCAATAATACCCCAGTATGGTTGCCATTATGTTATCACTATATAATTTATAAGATTGGTGAGAAAAAACGAATAGGACAACATCAAACCACTTTAGAGTCAAGGACCTAGCCTTCCTAGCCCCAGAGAGGGCTCTCCCTGTTTTTATGATTTAGCATTGATAATTATAAGTGTTGATATTAGGATAGTTATATAAAATTATGAAGTTTGTTTTTTTTTATTGATTGGGTGGTTGGATGAGCAGGTCTGTAGGGACTAATCGATGGGGCTATGGAGTCAAAAGGCTGGAATGGCACATCAACATTCAAGAGCGTCACAAGGAAAGCTAACTGTGCTAAATGGATCTTTGGGGTAGTATGAATTATGAGGTGAAATAAATAGTAAGGTTCAGTAGTGACTAAAGAGAAGTTAAGAATTATTTAATCATACTTCAGTAGAAAACATTCAGATTGTAAATGCAAACAGAATTAAGGTGCTTCAACAACAAATCTTAATCTAAAAATTCTGATTTACAATTAGATGAACATATGCACAACGAAGAAAACAACAGAAAAAATTAAACAAAGAAATATCACATCACCATTTTAACACAACTCAAGAATCCTGTAAACAGTCTTTCATTATTGATGCCCATCTCCAAAATTACAGTGCTCCAATTATCATGGTTCTTACAATGCAAGATCTAACAATATCCAACACTTGATAATGAAAATTCTAATAGTATTTAACTAACAACTATGTCGATTGCCCTAATCTACTTTGGCTCTCTTTAGTAATTACAATAAAACTAAAATTATACAAGTGTGGCTATGCAAGGTCCGAACAAAGAAAATCTCTGACAAAACACCGCATGTAGATTTAATTTTACAGCTCTTCATGAATGCAAAACTTAGGCAGCTCGTCATGAATCCAAAAGTAGCTTGGAGGAGGCTAATATGGTTGCGAAAAGGCAACGATGGGTGGCTCTAAACTCTAGCTCTTGTTTTGGGCCTCCTTTGTTGGATCATTAAAGATGATGTGATGTTGGCACTTCTAATCAATCAGTGGTTGTGCTAAGGTGTCCATTGTGCTTTTTCAACCTTGGTACATATACAACTTGTTCCACTCCTTTTGCTGGGAATTTTTGTGCCTATGACCTGTCGGTACAGTTCATCCACATCTATGTATTTGATGAAAGTGGGCCTGGTGAGGAAAACATGCTTCATGTCATTTTGAATAAAGATGTCATTGTTTTAGAGATCCCAGACAACTTTCTCGATCACCTTTCTTTTGATGCTGGTGAATTTGGTGGTATCCTTAGTTATTTCTCTAAGTTTGGTCATATAATCTCCCCTTTGGACCAGATTGTTATTAATCACATATAGTGAAGGCAACCGTTTTTCCACAAGGGGTTCAATCTTGTTCAGAAATCTACTGATTCCCATGTCTAACTCATGACACTTCTCCAATTGTATTACTAAATTCCTTTTAGTGAGGACCTTTTTTTACTTCTAATATGGTTGTTGTTTTTTCTTGTACATCTATCTCTTCAAGCTCATAGCTTGTTTTGGAGTTCAGAAATTTTATGATTTTAGGGGCTATGATTGGCATGTTTCCTAGTTCCTAATTTGCTTTTCAATGTCCACTGCACAGATTTCCACCAACGCTTTCTGTTCAAAGATCATGTGGATGGAGTGCCAAATTTCATCCATTCACTCAATGATACTGCCCCAAATTATTGAATTCATTTGGCCCAAAAATGCTTCTGTCCAAAAATTCCTTCTCTGCCTTCTCCAATCTCTCAATATGCTTCTTGGCTATCTCATGGGGAGTTTTAGACCTGGCCTTTTGATCTTTCAGGATGTCAATTTGTGCTTCCAATTTCTAGATCTCTTGTGACTGCAGGGTCATACTTTCCATGGCCTTAGACAGATGGTCTATCCCACTAGATGCTCCAGGAGTTGTGGGAACATCTGATGGATTTGTCGAAATGGGGATAGCTTTCAGTGGGATGAGTGCCACTCGATCTACTTCTTATTTTTCCTTCAGTAGCTTCTCCATCTCATTTTCCATCTGTTTGATTTAGGTAGACTGTTCCACAACTAACTTCGATAGCTCTGCCTTCTGTGACTTATCTTCCTCAATTCCTTTGAATAAGGGGTGTTCTATTGCTGGCATATTGAGTTGTTTCCTAAGGGCTGATATGTCAGCATTCTTCTTCTTCAAAACCTCCTCCACAGCTTGAACATTGGCTGGGTCATGAACCATCTTCACTATTAAATCTTCTAAAGAATTGATTGTTGAGTCTTTAGCCATGGAAGATATTTTTCCAACTTGAGTTGTGATTGAGTATTGGATAAGGATACCTGCAGCTTTTTCAAGCTCATAGTATTGTTTTTCAAGGTGGAGGCCACCATCTCTCCATTCTACTTGTGTAATTATATCTGGTCAATCGGATGGATGTCCTTGGCATGAAATTCGAATGATGCCTTCTTGTAATCTCCTGCTCCTTGGGGTTGTGGGACCAAGGCTTCCAGAAATTCCATTTGCATCCTTCCCTTCTCAACATCAAAAGAAGATAGTAGCCTGCTTTGTGAACTTGGGGTCTGCTTCCAGAATTGATTGTATGTGTTAGTCTTCAACACCTCATTTCTCAATTTTATTTCCTTAAATGTGTCATAAATTTATTTTTCTTGGCCTTATATGGTAGGTCTAGAAGTAGATGTCTACAAGGCCTGCTACTACAGAGACATTGTGCCTGTAGATGTAGGGGAGGCCATTGTTTGACCACCCTCTAGAGATGGCCCAGGAGTGTCTGCAATATCACCTATTGTTTATTGCCCTAATTCTACTCCTTGATCAATATCCATATGAACTTAGGCCCTATTCATATATCTTAGTTTGAATTATTTACTAGAGGTTTTAGTCACAAAAGTTGACTGATACTCTCTTGGCCTTTTGATCTCTATCTCCTTCTCTTTCTCTTTCACCTTGTATTCTTTTCCTTTTGCATTCTTCCTTTCTTTTGGTGTTGGGGTCTGGACGCTTGGAGTGTGCTAGTCACCCATTTGGTTTTATTTGCATACTTCTCAATTGAAGTTCTGTGTGTGTGAACATAGGGTGTAGATCTATTTTCCACCCTTTTCCTAGAGATAATCCCTACAGGGTCATAAGACCAAGTGAAAATCTGGCTGAAACCCATCTTTTCCGGTATCTTTTTTGCCTCCTCTATTGTTTCTCTACTGTTACAGAGAAAGGCCCAACTTGTGTCTTGATCTTGAACTGAGCCTTCTTCTTTACAGAACAAAAGTGGAGCTCATTTGCATGTATCATTTTCCTTATGTATTCTAGTGCAAAGACCCTCATAGAGAGGAAATTTGGAAATTTGTAAGGGGATAGCTCATTTCCAGAGACTTGAATCTCTGTGTAGTTTTGGTACAAGTACCAAACTCTTGTCTTCATTTTCTCTGTTAGCTGCATGGTTTTCCTGAGTTCTTCACTTATCCGAGGCTTTGCTGTATTGTTGAGTGTGTCGATGGCAGGGTGCACAAACAAATCCACAAAATCCTTGTATGTATAATCCTTCTGATATTTTAATATAAGGGTGGTCCAGAAAATGATAGATTGAGGCTCAACATCTTCATTTTCCTTAGTCATATAAAATTGAAACCTCCTAGACTGAAAATAGAAAAACATATATACCAAGATAGAGGAATATTTGAAAAGATCCTCTGTTTTAAACTTAAAAGTTGTTCATGAATGGCCTCTGCAAGAAAATGAGCATAGTTGAACAGGACTGTGGGTTTAGCATCTAGGGAAAGAGTGGAAAAAAAACCTATCACATCTTCATCTACCCACTGATCAGTGTGATAACCCAATAAATAAAATAAAACAGACACAATGTGCTTGGTCCTATCAGAAAAGATAGATGAGGGATAAGGAGTGTTCTTTGTAGGCATTGGGGTATAAGGGACCATGGAAAGTTGCAAATTTTTGGCTCTGCTGACAAGGTCAAGCTTATGATAACATTCTCTGGGGGCTTCATACGAGAAAGGGACCACTTGTTCAGGAGTGGGGGCCTGCATCATTTGTTGGATGGATTGGGCATTGATGGCGAATAGAAATTCTCTTGTTGGGGTGACTATGGTCCTTTGATTAATGTCATAACAGATTTGGAATTTCCTGATGAACTATGGGAAACTATGGGTTTTTGGAAATATGTAAAGAGGAAGCTGGGTCTCCCATAGGCTAATGTCATGAGCTTCGTTGAGAAATTTGTCTTCAAGCCAGCAGTAAAGATCGAATAAATCAGAGCCCGACTCTATCTCATGGATTTTATAGTCTTTGTCTACTAGAGCCAAGTGATCCAGGTCCACTTGTGGGTAGATCATAGGATTAAAAGGCTATTGATCTAGCTTTGTAGGCATCTCTTCAATGATTCTTCTTTCACAACCTGCAATGGAGAATGGGATGACAGAGGGGGGAACCGAGAAAGGGAAATGGATATGGATCAGAACTGGGGAAGGGATATCATAGAGGGTTATAGTGACCAGAATTGAATGGTCTAAAGGATCCCTATAATACGGTTCATGGAGTGTTGACAACTCTTCTTTGATAAAAAAATGGCTCTTCAGCAACGGTTTGCACAATTCACACTTTCTACAATAATACCTCCAAATTCAACTCCTGCAGCAGTTTGATAATATCGACAGAGTAAACTCTGCACTTATGCCAAACTTTGGCTTTAAAACAGTAATGTGGTGGGGTGGAGGTGGCGCGGGTCCGTTGGATAATGGCCTGACCTTTTATGGCGCAACGAATTTTCTTAACAGGGGGGATGTGATTAAGTGAAGCGAACAGGAGAGAGCAAACATGGCATGAATGGTACAATCAACGGTAAAAAGGCACAGCGGTTGGGTGGGTGGCACAAATGGATTTTTGAAGGGGCTGAGAGAGGTAGATGGTATTGGAAAAGGGGGGGGGGGGGTGTGGAATAGCGATGAGCATGACATGTAACCGAAAAGGCGGTATGATATACCACCAATTTCAGACCCCCCTCCTTTGTTAACCTTCGACGGATGCGGGGAGGCCAAAAGGCGTTGTCGGCCATACGATGCGCGGAGGTGAGAAATGATGGTAGATAGTTACGAGAAGGTTAGCACGGAATTTATGTGGCAAGGAGGTGGGGGCCGATCGCGGCCCACAGATCGTATATTTTACTATGTGCAGCAGGATGTAAATATTAAACTCTGCGATTTGCGAAATGCGGGGATGATGTGGCAACGAATAGGTGGGTCTTCCCATAGCTCGCAGATCGCAGATTTTACTATGTGTGGTGGGAGGTAAACTTTAAACTTTGCGATTCGCGATATGTGCTCAGGTCCCACTCATATCGCACATCTCACTTTGGCGATTTTAACATGAAACCTTCGTGCCTATCTTGTAAAACTTGCAATGTGTGATTGCGATCGAGTCCCATCATCACCGCATATCATGCTTCAAATATTATAACATGATCCCTTTGCACTTATCCTCTGCAATTTTCAATTTGGGCCTACTCAGCTAGGCTTCAACTCTTTTTCAGCTTCTACAGACTTTGCCTTCAAATCATCGTGGACTTTCTTAAAGGCAAATGTATGGTGGGCACGCGGAGATGTGGAAAGCTGCAAGGTGTGTTAGCGCAGATGGAGGTGGGTGACATGGGGTATGAGCATTGGGGGTAAGAAAAACTTAGGATAAGGAAAAATGTGAGGGGCGGGGAAGGAAAGGAGTACATGTAGTCGGGACCTAGGGGTAAAATTATATCATAAGGTTCCAAAATTTTTATAAACATACCCATTTTGGACCTTTAGAGTACAAATTTCTTGCTTTCACTTTAACTTCTTCCCCTATTTGATTTCTTCCTTTATTATTATAGAAAAAATAATCATGCAGTTTTTCAGACTGCTTATTTGCAAAGTGACCCTTACATTGTTTCCCTCTCATTTTCTGACAGATCTACCTACCCAACCTACAAATCTAATCATTTTTCTTCTTTGCAGGGTACATTTAGACTTGCAGACCCTAAAATCATTTTTCTTTTGAATTTCTAACCTATCACCTATCCCTTATTTCTCCTATTGGTTCAGATTAAGCTGTTGAAACAATGTCATTTTCTAACTATCTACTGATAAGCCAAGATTAAATGTTTTGGAAAATCCTCATTATCTAACTTATCAGCAGAAAATTCAAAATTGTACAATCATGCTTAAACTGTATGATTGCACAAGACCCTTCTCAATAGTAGTGGCATTTTTATTTCCAACACTTTCAGAAATACTTATCTTTTGCGTGGGGCTTTCTTTTTCCTATTTTTTTTAAATGCCATCTTTTCTTCTTCCTTTGTTTTTTTTTTTAATCTTTCTTTGGAAAATACTTTTGAATATTGAAATCTATGTACAATATGAAAAATTTTCAAAGAGGAAGTACACATTCACCTTGTGATACTATAAATTATAGGACTCTAACAACCTAGATAGCCTCGCAAGCTGCTTGAATAACATCCATGTACTCTATCTCTGTTAAACTGAGTGTAACTGATCTTTTCTACCTATTGTACCAGGAAAATGGTGCTGACCCAATACTAAAGATGCCCCTTGATGTGCTCTTCTTGTCAGATGGACTCCCTGTCCAATCTGCATCTGTGAAACCTTGAAGCTTCACTTCCTTTGTCCACCTATACCAATTCCCAAACTGAGTGGTGCCTCTGAGGTGTCTCAACACATGTTTTCATGTGTTCCATTAGAGCTTGGAAGGTTTAATCATAGCTTGACTAAGCTGGTTAACCACATAAAATATGTCTAGTCGTGTGTTCACCAAGTACATGAGTGAACCCACAAGCTGCCTATAGATGGTAGTTTCTACGACTTTTCCTGAAGTAGCATCTTTCTTCCTCCAATTCCCTACTAGAGGAGTCTCCATAGTTTTGCTTCTCTCCATGTGAAATTTATTTAGAATATCGTTGGCATACTTGCCCTGAGATACAAATAGTTCCCCGTCTCTTTGCCAAATATCCAATCCAAGGAAATAATGAAAGAGCCTCATATCCTTCATCTCAAATTCTCTTGCAATATCCTCATTGAAATATTTGATGAGTTTCTCATCACAATCAAATCATCGACATATAGTACAACGATAAATAATTTACCTTCTACCACAATATGGTAAAGGTTCGCATCTGCCTCACTTTTGGTGAAGTAGTTGTCAATCCTTTTTTACAAAGCACGAGGTGCTTATTTCAATCCATACAATGCTCTCTTTAGTTTGCACACATGCGACTCTCTATCAAAGGTCTCAAATCCTTCAGACTACTCAATGTACATATCTTCCTCAATCGCTTCATTAAGTGAAGATGTATTTACATCCATATGATGTATCTGGGTTCCCATCTACGCTGAAAGTGAAAGGATAGATCTGATTGATGAGTACCTTAGAACTAGATCAAAGGTCTCCTCATAATCAATTCCCTCCACCTGAGAGAAACCTATGGAAAAAAAAATATGGCCTTGTGTTTCTCAACACTCCCATCTCTTGCCTGCATCACCTTGTAGATCCACTTGCATCCTACAACTTACTTTCCCTCTAGTCTTGGGATAGCTTCCCATGCATTGTTTATGATAATGGATTAATAGTCCTAAACCATGGGATCAACCCAAACTAGTTGTTGTATTGTTTCCTCGAATTAGGATGGCTCAATCTCTACACTCTCTCTCATAAGAGCCATGTAGCCAGTGTACCACTCTAGGGACCTATTGGAAATACTGAGAGGGGGGGTGAATCAATATTCCTTTAAATTAGTATTATTATGATGCAAGAGCATCAGAACATAATTCAAATTCAATGCTATGAACGGTGAAACGTGGAGAATCATTTGTAAACCGGGGCAAATTCCATGAAACAGAGCTAAATTGATGGAATCGATACGTCTCTGGAAGACTTGATTAAATTGTTATTATCTGCCATGTAAGTGAATAAAGAGATTTAGGGGTTTGGTTGAGTGATTGTGGGAGAAACTCATGGATCTTAAACAATCCACTCCCTTTGTAATTCCTTTATAAAGTGAGGTTGTGTTATGATGAGAGGAAAACAAGAGCACAATGTAGCCGCGGGGAAATTTGTAATTTAGGCCAGTGTGTCCTTAGCCTGTAACTCAAGTTCTATGTATTAATGAATTTGTGGGTTGTTATATATCTAGGTTTAATCTGGACTTTGTTGTATCTGTGTGTTTTATATATGTGTGTTCTTTCTATGAATAGACCAATTGAGCGAGAGGACGAAGTTCCTATAAACTTCATGTAGAACAACGCTATGGAAAAGATTGAGGAATGACGAAATGAAGGAGAAGCTCAGGAGAGATCAGCACCTTTAAAGACTGAAGAAAGCTCAGGAAGGATAGTGATGGAGTGAAGAATGAACGGACAGGATTAGATCACAGGTCTGAAAGGGAATAGATCAATGGCTAAGATGCCATCGCAACTAGACAATATAACTTGCAATGCAATGAAGGGCGTGTAGATGAGGACCGTTATATTGGGCGTAGATCAACAGCGGGAAGTTAGTCATGATTTCTCACTTCATAGATGTTAAAGGATATCTTTAAGAGTTCGCAAGGTAAATTGGTTGTGATGCGATAAGATTTTAAATATGTGATGCGATGAGGGAAGGCTATGTGCCAGCTTTGTGCACGAGCACACATCGCATATTTTATGGTTTAACTCTTACCGGTATAGCCTTAAACATGCGGGTAAGCAATTGTGATGCACTATGATTGGTTGACATGTTGTGGGACCTGAGAACCTTGTTCCGTGTGTATGTAAGCTATTTAGGGTTATGGGTGTTTGTAAAAAGAAGCATTGTTGATTTCTTCATGTATGTATGTAAATAAACTATGACGTATTTAAAACCACTGCGTATAAAGGATTTTATGTGGACCATAACCCACAAGTCCATGGTATATGTATAAACTGCAGTTTCGGCTACATCAAAGGTGTATCAAAGCAGGTTAAGATTTCCTATAAAAGCGAGTTTGGAATACAAAGGAAGGAGGTACAAATTTATTGAAGATTGGTAAAGCTTGTGGTCTTTATATTTTGTGCAGGTAGCAGTGGAAGAAGGTGAGAAGATTGCAACATCCTAGAGTAGGAGTACTCAAATGGTTCCAGAGGAGAGAACCAGAGAGATGTCGAAAGACTGAGCTCAGAGGATAGAAGCTTAGTGAGGTATTGTGTAGTAGGGAGGACTTGATATTGCAGATGTTTTTTTGTAGCTCACGAATGTTGTTACGGGAAGATAAAAAAGGCAATTCCACAGAGGATGCGGGTGGAATTGTTAAGAGAAAAAGCAAGGCATATGACCAAGAGGTCATAAAATTTTTGTACTTTGGGAGTCTGATGCAGGAGCATCATGCCATAATTAAAATTCAATGCTATGAAAGGTGAAATGTTGAAAATCATTTGTAAAATAGGGCAAATTCCGTGAAACAGAGCTAAATTGATGGAATCGATAAGTCTCTAGAAGACTTGATTAAATTGTAATTATTTGTCGTGTAAGTGAATAGAGAGATTTAGGGGTTTGCTTGAGTTATTGTGGGAGAAACTCATGGATCCTAAATGATCCACTTCCTTTGTAATTCCTTTATAAAGTGAGGTTGTGTTGTATGAGAGGAAAATAGCACAATGTAGCTGCAGGGAAATTTGTAATTCAGGCCAGTGTGGCCTTAGCATTTAACTCGAGTTCTGTGTATTAATGAATTTGTGGGTTTTTATATATCTAGGTTTTATCTGAACTTTGTTGTATCCGTGTGTTTTATATATGCATTTTCTTTCTATGAATAGAGCGATTGAGAGAGAGGACAAATTTCCTATGAACTTTGCGTAGAATAAGGCTATGGCAGAGATCGAGGAATGATGAAACGAAGGAGAAGCTCAGCAGAGATCAGGACCTTTAAAGACTGAAGAAAGCTCAGGAAGGATAGAAGAGGAGTAAAGAATGAATGTACAGGATTAGATCGTAGGTCTGAAAAGAAATAGATCAATGGCTAGGACGACATCGCAACTAGACAATATAACTTGCGATGCAACAAAGGGCGAGTAGGTGAGGACTGTTAGATTGAGCACAGGTCAATGACAGGTAGTGAGTCACGATTTCGCATTTTGCAGATGTTAAAGGATACCGTTAAGAGTTCTCAAGCTAAATTGGTTGCAATGCGGTAAGATTTGAAATATGTGATGTGATCAGGGAAGGCCACATGTTGGCTTTGCGCACGAGCACACATCATATATTTTATGGTTTAACTCTTACTGGTATAGCCTTAAACTTGCGGGTAAGCGATTGCGATGTGTTGTGATTGATTGAAATGTTGTGGGACCTGAGAACCCTGTTTTGTATGTATGTAAGCTATTTAAGGTTATGGGTGTTCTGTACAAATAAGCGTTTTTGATTTCTTCGCATATGTATGTAAATAAACTCCGATATATTTAAAACGACTGTGTATCAAGGATTTTATATGGGCCATAACCCACAGGTCCATGGTATATGTATAAATTGCAGTTTCGGCTGCATCATATTATTAATGTTTTAGAGAATTAGTTAATATTCAATTATTATCAGTTTTTGTGCAATGATAGTTGTAAACAAAAGGAACACAAATGCACACAGTTTTTAAGGTGGAAACCCCCTCCGAGACAAAAAAACACCTGAATGGTTTTCTAATAATTCCTTAATATTCAAATCCAATTGATAATAAAGCTCCAACTTCCTAGAATCTAGAAAATCATTCTTTCCCAGATCCCACTGGATGGACACTCCAACGCCTAATATTCTTCAGTAGTCAACTGAACGGATGCCCTAACACCCAATGAGCTACAACTCACCCTAGCACCACCCTACCACCCTGAAGTTTTCACAGGATTGAACATGTTGGTGACTTCATGCACCAGCCTAGCACCACCCTACCACACTATAGAATAATAAAAGAAGAATGAACTCACATACCAGGGAAAATGGTCCACTTTAAAATGATATAGAATGATGTAGAATAAGAAGACACACTAGACCATAACCCCAACTATGACACAACCACCTAATGATGATAATAGACCTACCGACACTGCATCTTCAACTCCTGGCAGATAGACACTTGTACAATTTTTAACATGATGCTTTTACAATGACTCAATACAATGATACCTTTACAATGATTATATGCAGTGCTACCCACGTGAAGACTTCATGCAGTGAACTTCTTGTTGTTGTTCTGCGCCTTGATTGTTGCGCTTGTCATGCTACCCTTTCTCACTCTTCAGAACATTAGATCATGCTTTGAGTCTTATCTTGATGAATATATAATACCTGCAAAAATTCTTCAAGGAAGTAATCACGACATGATAATAGCAAAACTTACCTCATCCTGCAGAGCATATGTCAGTGCTAAAAAAAAAAAAAAAAAAAAAAGATTACAAAGAACCTAATGCAATTAAGAGATAAACATGCATATACAGAATATACTTACCTAGAGCTTACCTCTACCACATCATGTTGCTGCACCTTTCTTTTCTTTGCTACCCTAGAAATTTTGATCCTTTACAACCCTTGACAGCACATGATCTAGCTTTTTCTTTCCTTCTAGGAGCTCGATATTGAATCTGGTGTATCTCTGTTATTTTAGATCCCCAATATGTGATTTTTGGTCCTATAGTAGTCCTTTGAGTATTATTTCCAGTGACATAGGTATAATACAATTTGGATTCTTCAAGGAAACGTTATGCCCAATCTCTCACAATGACCTAATTATGTATTAGTTCAGTAGAGAGAACTTGTACGACGTGCCACGTGTCACTATTTCCTCATTCGGCTCTAAAATTGATACACAGAAAAACAAATTCCATGAACTATCTGCCACGTTTTACAAAATTTCAATCCAATACACATAGAGAGAGTTATGATGATTTTCCCAAGGTCACATCTTTGAGATGAAGTTCAGGAGCGTGCAAAAACCCTAACTTCCAGAGATCATATCTCCAAAAAATTTGTGCACCATGATCTAAAATTTTTACAAGAGCTTCCTCAGGATTTCGATTCTACCTCATAAAAATTTCTACTTCTGAACCTTCATACAAAAAACGTTATAGCAAAAATTCCACGATGACCTTTTTCAAGTAGCGAAATCCCTACATGAGGAGGATATGAGGATCACAATTTATATAAATTCTTAGGTTGAGAGGGACTTCAACAAGTGAACGTGGGAGGTATTTTAGGAGCTTAAAATTATTAATTATTGACTTTTCAATGACCCATTCCACAACCCCATGGGGTTGTAGCCCACTAACTGGGGTTACTAACTTCAAACAAGAATATCTCTCAATCCATGAAGAATTACGCGATGTGCCATATATCAACGAAAACATCTCGACAAGAAGAAACCATAAAAATATCCTTGAATCGGAATATAGTAATTTGGTAGGTCAAAATTTCCGTGCAATATCAGGGTATCCCCTGGTGCTCCGGTGCTCCTTGGGTTGACATCAATGACAGCCACTGATCAACAATATCCCCCTTCGACATTGATGGCAACACAAGTACTCACCCTATGATAATGACACCTGTTCCTACAACATTATCTCCCCCTTTGACATCAATGCCAAAGGGTAACTCCCCCTGACACACAACCATCCTGTGGACCTGTACACACTTCCACTTCCCCTTTATTTTATGAATAAGGAAAATCTAATGAGAACTTGGGAGAATCCCAAGCTTCTGGCAAATATATTCAAATGCTTCAAGAATACTCTTACGATCATCAACGCTTCCTGCCAAATCTGCATCTGTAAAGGCTTGAATAATGAGATTGTTACCCTTGGGATACCACAAGCCATATTTTATTATTCCCTTTAGATATCAAAGAATTATTTTGATGGCAATAATATGTGATTATTTTGGTGTTGCTTGGAATCTTGCTACTTGTCCAACCACTTGCATAACATCTGGTCAGGAAGCTGTTACATATAGAATACTACCAATCATAAATCTATACAACCTCTGATCCACATCCTTACATGAGTCGTCTATGCTCAATTTTCAACCTAAGCCCATCGGAGTAAGGACGGGTTTGAAATCTTCCATTTTGAATTTCTTGAGCATTTCCTTGATGTACTTGTCTTGGCGTATAAATATTCCTTTCTCTTTATGAGATATTTGAAGCCCTAAGAAGTATTTCATCTCACCAAGCAAAGTCATCTCGAACTCTCTTTTCATATTTGTAGCAAATTTCTTACTTAGTTGATCATCATTGCTACAAAATATTACATCATCCTCTTTAGCTAGTATATGTGCTTTAGTTGCTTCATCCAAAACATGTATGTCGTTTGGAGCTCAACTTGCTGTAGCCACAATTTTACCATACCTGCCTTTCCTAATTTCACATTTTGTGGAGTTGAATAGTATTGTGTGTCCTTGATCACTAATTTGTCCAACACTGAGCATATTTTGATTCATGTTTTCAATCAATAGAACATTCCTGGCTAGAGCATCTTTGATTTTGAGAGTGACGGTACCTGATCCTATAACATTTGAAGATCCATAATTTCCAAAGGACACGGTTCCATCCTTCTTCTCTTTCAGAGATACAAATTTCTTCCTATCTCCAGTCATATGCATTGAGCAACCACTATCAACATACCACACATCTTTATTGCTTTGAGCCTTGAGAGCGAGAGCACAATTATCATTCTTCTTCTTCTTCCATGTTCGTTCATTCTATAGCTTTGAAGATTCTTCTGGAGGATTTTCAAGTTTGGAATCTCTGGATATGTGTCCAAAGATTAGACATTTGTAACATTCAATATTATTTCTCAAATGATCAAATATATTCATGTTTTGTTGAGCCTTGGGAGGTTCATATTTGACAAATATCCTAGAATTGTATTGATTCCTAGGGTACGTGCAAAATTCTATAGCTTTATGACAAAATTTTTCACATGAATGACAATATCCATGAAAAATATGTTGGTACCTAGATGGAAATATTCGTCAGGGAATTGTCTTCCAAGGTTGTTCTTGTGAATCTTTTCCAATGAAGTCTACATGCCTATCAGATCTCAAGGTTCATTATATTTTGTTGTAGGAGTTCCTTCTTCTTCTTCTTTGTAACTGAGGCTAGTTCTGTCATTGTAATATTGTTGATTGTTGATGAGTTCTTCTAATGCCCTTGAGCTATTGGCATATTTTTGGATAGTTTTTCCCTTCTACACTTCCTTACGCAGCGAGACTACTTCAGCTTCTAATGCTTCCCTTTCTCAACTACTTTCTTCCAACTTCTTTTGAAGTGACTCTTCAATAAATTTGTGTTCTTCAAATTCAATTTTGAGACCTTGAACTTTCTCTTCAAGAGTATTGGAATGGATCTTCTCATCCTTGAGCTCTTTTAAAATCTTGATTGTCTCCTTAGAAAATTCTTCTATGGTCAACCCTTCATCTTCCTTATTTGATACCTCTTGTTTATTGTGCTTAGCCATAAACAATACTCCCTACTTGGTTTCTTCTTCATTGTCACTGTATTCATCGGATGATGATATATCTTCTTTTTCTTCACACTTGCAGGTGTAAGTCTTTGCCTTTGAAGGCTTTTTTTCCTTATCGGTTTTGTTAGATGCAGCAAATGCAGTTTCTAGATGCAAAGTACCCTCTTCTTCATCAAGTATCATTTCATATGCTATGAAAACTCCATGTAATTCCTCTTTGCTAAGTTTTTCCAGATTTTCATTGTATTCTAAGACCAATACTTTTGGGTTGAATCTTCCCGATAACGTTCTAAGAATATTTCGTATAACAGTCTTCTCGTCAATAGGCTCTCCCAATCCTTCTAGAGTGTTGGTTATTTCATCAACATGTTGGAAGTATGCAACAATGTTGCCATCTTCTTTCATTCTGAGTTGCTCAATTTTTTCTCTATAGATTTGAAGCTTTGCTTCTTTTAATTTGAGTCACCTACATATATATTCTCAAGCTTGTCCCATACATTTTTGGCGATTTTACAACCCAACACCTTATGATAAGCAGATTCAATAATTCCAATGATAATAATATTCTTTTCTTTTGCATCAATTACCAAATTCTTCTTACCTTGTTCATCTGTGGTTGATGTAAATCCATTTCAAACAGTGTCCCATACTTCGTAACCTTGCACCAAGAGATAGACCTCCATTCTTCCTTTCCATAGTGCATAATTATTTTCATTGAACTGAGGTACACCATTCTTGGTATGCTCCATGACCTCCTTCCAGCTGTTAAACTGCTATTGAAGGAACCAAGCTCTGATACCAATTGTTGGAAATACTGAGAGGGGGGGTGAATCAGTATTCCTTTCAATTAGTATTATTATTAATCTTTCATAGAATTAGCTAATATTCAATTATTATTAGTGTTTGTGAAATGAAAGAAGTAAACAAAAGGAACACAAATGCACATATTTTTTAAGGTGGAAACCCCCTCCGAGACAAACATCACCTGAATTCTTTACAAATAATTATTTAATATTCAAATCCAATTGAAAAGAAAGCTCTAAATTCCTAGAATCTAGAAAATAATTCTTCTCCAGCTCCCACTGGATGGATGCTCTAATGCCCAAGACTCTTCAGTAGTCAAATGAACGAATGCCCCAACACCCAATGAGCTACAACACACCCTAGAACCAACCTAATACCCTGATTTTTTCACATGCTTGAACCTTTTGGTGACTTCATGCACCATCCTAGCACCACCCTACCACCCTATAGAATAATAAAAGAAGAATGGAATCTTGTACTAGGGAAAATGGTCCACTTTATAATGACATAGAATGATGTAGAAGAAGAAGACACACTAGACCATAACCCCAACTATGACACAACCACCTAATGATGATCCTAGACCTCCCGACATTTCCTCTTCAACTCTTGGTAGATAGACACTTCTACAATTTTTACAATGATGCTTTTATAATGATTCAGTACAATGATACCTTTACAATGATTGTATATAGTATTGCCCACGTGAAGACTTCATGTGGTGAAATTCTTTCTATTGTTCTGCACCTTGATTGCTGCTCTTATCATGCTAACCTTTCTCACTCTTCAAAACATTTGATCATGCTTTGAGTCTTATCTTGATGAATATATAATACCTGAAAAAATTCTTCAAGGAAATACCCATGACATGATAATAGCAAAGCTTACCTCATCCTACAGAGCATATGTCAGTGTTAAAAAAAAAAAAAAAAATAAGAATACAAAGAACCTAATGAAATTAAGAGATGAACATGCATATACAAAATATACTTACCTGGATCTTACCTCTACAGCATCATTTTACTGCACCTTTCTTTTCTTTGTTGCCCTAGAATGTATGATCCTTTGCAACCCTTAACAACACATTATCTAGCTTTTTCTTGCCTTCTAGGAGCTCGATATTGAATCTAGTGTATCTTTGTTAATTCAGATCCCCAATATGTGATTTTCGGTCTTATAGTATTCCTCTGAGTCTTGTTTCCAATGCCATAGGCCTGAGCCAATTTTGATTCTTCAAGGAAAAGTTATGCCCAATCTCTCACAATGACCTAATTATGGATTGGTTCAGTAGAGCAAACTTATACGGCATGCCACGTGCCATTGCTTCCTCATTCGGCTCTAAAATTGATAAACAGAAAACTATAGCCCATTCACTATTCACCACATTTTACATAATTCTCATCTGATACTCAAAAAGATAATTATGGCGATTTTCCCAAGGTCACATCTTTGAGATGAATTTCAGGAGCCTGAAAAACCCCTAACTTCCAGAGATCATATCTCCAAAACTATTACGCACCATGATCTAAAATTTTTACAGGAGCTTCCTCAGGATTTCAATTCTGCCTCATAAAAATTTCAGCTTTTGAACGTTCGTAAAAAAAAAGTGATAGTGAAAATTACATGATGACCATTTTCAAGTAGTGAAATCCCTACATGAGGAGGATATGAGGATCACAATTTATATAAATTCTTAGGTTAGGAGGGAATTCAACAAGTGAACGTGGGAGGAATTTTAGGAGCTTAAAAATTATTAATTGTTGGCTTTTCAATGACCCATGCCACAACCCAATGGGGTTTTAGCCCACTAACTGGGGTTACTAACTTCAAACAATAATATCTCTCAAACCGTGAAGAATTACGTGGCGTGCCATATATCAAAGGAAACATCTCAACAAGAAGAAACCATAAAAAATATCATTGACTCGGAATATAGTAATTTGGTAGGTAAAAATTTACATGCAGTATTAGGGTAGCCCCTGGTGTTGTTTGGGTTGAAATCAATGATAACCACTGATAAACAAGACCTTCTCTACCTGTGTTGTGATGTGGGTGCTCCCACATTCTCTCTAGCATCAAGTCTGAACCTATCAACATCTTTGGTGCACTTCCTTCCGTCTTTGGATGTCTCTGCATGAGTGGGTGCTTCCACTCTCTTTTCCTCTACTTTTGGTTGCTCCACATCTTGAGGTTATTATTTTGGTTCTAAGAGCTTCTCAATTGCATGCAACTGAAGGTCCCTCTCAAGGGAAATTCGCATGGCCTTATCTTCATCTAACTTCACATATCTTCTTACCACTACCATCCTGTGAGATGACAAGTACACCCTATAATTGTGAGGTGTATCGGTGTACCCCATAAATATTCCCAACTATGTTGGTTCTAGACTTTTCCTGGCATCTGTGGTTACATGAAAATAAATTGATGAACCAAAAATTTTAAAGTGTGCCACTTATGGTTTCTTACCTGAAAAATGTTTCCTTAGGTGTACTCATCCCAAGAATCCGATGAGGACTTATGTTCTGCATAAATACTATCATGTTGCATGCTTCAACCCATAGGTGTAATGGTAGGCCATGATCATGCAACATTGTTCGTGCTACTCCCACAATATTTTTTTCGTTCCTTTCTGTGTAATATCCCCAAATTGGGATTGCTAGCAAGGCATGCCTGAAAAATGCACTTTTTAGGAATGGATGCTACAGAAAAAAATATTATCCCTTGGATCTCTTAGATTTGATAATCTAAGATCAAAATCCAAGAGGAAATCAGAAACCAAGCAAACTAGGTGAGATAAACAAGCCTCTCACACCTAGAATGGCTGGAAAATGCCCAATAATGGGACTGCAGCAATATGTAAACACAATTCTGGAGCTGCAACAAACTATAAATCCATGGAATTTATCAAGAAACAATTTAGCATCAATTTTATGTACATCAAAAAATAAGTATGATTCATTTCTTCAACCCAAAATGGGGAAAAGCAACTATTTTAGCCCTAAAAACGTTAACTTCAGAGATTTGTGTAAAAATAAGGGCAAAGGACGGTGGGATCCCTTAGCTTAGGTTATAAGAGACTTACATATCAAATTTCAGCCCAAAAAAATCATCCTAGCTATATTAAACAGATCTCCCACTCCCGGTATGGCTTAAAAAGGCCAAAACCCCATGACTTATGGTATGTAGAAATTACTGAAGCTTACACATCGTGATTTTCTAAAGGTTTTAGGCACAATATGGTATAACATAAGATATGGACTTTATTATATTATAATATGGAAGAAAATGGAGATAAAACTGCCTTTACATATCAGAAAGGTGACCCGACAAGGGTTTCATGGAAGTACAATATACAAAGAGCAGATCTGCAAATCTAGATCTGGAAATGAATTTTACTACAGCACTGAATAGAAGTAGCTGAAATATACAAATGACAGAGGAAGAATAAGATACAGATCTTTCCGGGAGAAGGGTTGGCCCTTCCTCCAAGGGACAAGCTCACAAGCAAGGGATCAAACCCTGCTACTGTAACACTCTAGAAAATGAAGAAATTTCTGAAGCTAACTGTGCTATATAATATGAGAAGTGATTTGGCCACATGCCAATATCTGAATATCATCCAAAATTTCTAATTCACTCTTCTAGGAGGTTAAAAGACACACTCACTGAGAAGAGGCACTAGTATAATCTAGATCTAAGCAGATCTAGTCTCCACTTGTTGCAGCTCACTGAAAAAAGTAATCCCCAATAGGATTTACGATGTCTAAGGGAGATGGAGCTTGACCATATGCCTGATAGTGGAAGAGAAGTGAAATTCCCTCCAAGAGCTACTCAATGGAAGGAGAGAGAATCCCTAAACAGGAAATCCTCACAAATCTCTGCTAAACAACCAAGAGAACTCGAATTGTCTAAACAGACTGTTGGGGTCCTAGTGATTTGGTAGGCTGGCATACCAAATGACAAGGCAACATCAGAACTGCTTTGGAATCCTAGGATCTAGCCCTCCTAGATTCAGAGAGGGATCTCTCTATGTAAATATTGTTTTCAAAGATATTTCTTTATGTTTAGCTATGATATTAGGCTAGTTATGAAGTTCAGGGGTTGTTTGTTTTGTTTTGGTTGGGAATCATTAACTGATAAGGTCATGTGAAGTGAATAAGGAAATAAGTGGAAGGATGTTTCAGCATGGGAAGATAGGTCAAAAGAGTGCTAAACCATTGGGCTATGGAATCATAAAAGGATTTACTCACACATCAACTATCCAAGAGTTTTCAAAGGGCAAGTCATCTATATCAGAAGATTTTTTAAGTTGAGTTTGTGGTATGGAACATTAAGGAGTGAAATGAAAGAAGCAACATGTAAGAAAACAAAGGCAGCCTAAGATCAAGCAAGGACTTTTAACATAACCTACTTTTGGCATATACTCATGAGAAAAACATATAAGATAAACATAAAAAGCAACCTAAGATCAAGCAAGGACTTTAAACCTTTCTTGCTTTTAGCCTACTCTTAAGGGAAATATTCAAAGCAACTCTTTAAGACCAAACAAGGGACATGGATAACCATAGACTTCCTTGCTTAAGACTCTACTTAGCATGCAATGAAAATAACATTTAAGAACAGTATCTCAAGTTCGACTCAGCAAGACATGGGCTCACCAACATTCTTGACTGGTTATACTCTATTGATATCACTCTTAAATACATATTTAGAGGAAAACATACAGCTAAAGCTTACCAGTTAGAATTAGGGTACTTTAGAAGTAAATCCTAATCTATATTTTACTGCTCTTTATCAGAGAATGTGAATAGAGTGGAAAACATAAGGAAAGCAACAATGACAATAAGGAAACACATCACCAATGATTTAGATCATATCCAGTGAATCTGCTGGTGTATTGATGTCCAAAACCAGCTACATAATTTGAGCCCAATAGCCTTTACAGTCCAATTATTCTCTTCCCATCCTACTATATTACAACTACTCAGTAACTCTAACTCAATAACAGTTCAACAATTAACAATGTTCCAACCCTTTACAATGAATTTTCAACGAGTACTTATAGGTGAATGAGGAAGAGAAGTTGAGTAAATGGTCACAACGGATCAATTAAGACAAAGCATGGGTCCTTTCGAATGCTCCACTTTGTTTAATAAATGTCACATTAACTACTTGGACCATTTCAGTAGCTTTTTCCTATTTTTATGCATATCTGGTAGGCAAGATAATAACTCTAAAGAGTACTCTTTGAATATAATAGTGACTAAAGTACTCTGTTTGACTTCTGAAACAAGTAACTATCATATTTTGGGTTCTATAGCCCCACATCTGCTTGATAACTACTATGACAGTTTTTTAATGAATTTTCTATCATAAGGATGGTTGTCATGGCGTCTTTGAAAAGTAAAGCAGACCATAGGTGTCCCTTTGGTGGAGTAATAACTGTTGTGGATGTTGTGTTCGATACCTTCCTCTATTGATCTATCTACCTTATCACTTTAAAACCCTGATTTAGCTCTGATTTTGTGCTTTAGGGTTGATCGTGCCTTCCCTTTATCCTTCCTCAGCCTTTTAGTCCTTTATTGACTGTTTTAATCTTTCAAACTAAATTTGTCCCCACACTATGCTTTATTCTTTTAAATTGTGGGATCAAGCCTTCTGATCTTTTCACTTTGCGCTTTAATCCTTCATGTTTAAATCCTGATACTCTTTACTTATCTTCATTGACTTAATTTTTTCACAGATGGTTTGCGCTGGAGGGTTTTTAGCTGTGAAACCAATGCTTGATGAAACACTGATTAAAACATGAAATCTGACCCCCTTTTTGTCCCTTTTTGGACTATGGGACGGCTTTGGCCTTTAAAATCACCATAGAACCTGCACAAAATCATAAAACATGTTATAAAAACCTGTAGGGGAGGGTTTCGACTGCTTTGGAGGCTAGTGGAGGTAGAAGAGCAATATGGGCAGAAAGAGAAATGTATGGAGGGAGGTGGAAAATACAAATAAAATGGATTAAATATTGAGTTATGGTGCGGAATGGAAAAATGGTTTTATGAAAACCGTCGGCGGTTTTCACGCAGCAAATGGGTGGTAAGCAGTTTTAACGTGATCGAACGCAATATCTTTTGTTGTGTGACACGCGTCCTCCAAAAAAACGATGGTTTCGCGTGAATTTTGGTGGTTAAACCCCAACAGCAAAAGTTGTGCGAAATAGAATGTAGGGTGTTGGATTTGGGGGTACAGATCCAACGGTCAAGGAGGAGCACGATGGAGAGAGGTGCACAGGCAAAGATTGTAGTGGGAGCCAGGTGTTAAAAGGGGATTGGGAGATGGCTTTGTAGTGGGGGGTGGGTCCGGGATATGACGTCACTCCTTTTTTTCGCGTAGCGGGAGGGATTTTAGGTCGGGAAAACCTTGGTTTTTACTGTTAAAATGAAATAATCCAATAGTGGACAAATACACGGAGGCTTGGGAAAAGGGGAAAAATAAGGTCTCATAGAAGGAAATGGAAACCAAGAGTGGAGGGATAAGGGGCTAAGCCAAAATCGCATCGGTGGTGGAAACATTGTAGGAACACAAGACTTTTTTGGAATTGTGATGGCCGATGAGAGGGGCTTAAAGTTTGGTGCTAGGACTAGGTTATATGAGAAGTAGGGCGGAGGTTTTCAACCCTCGGGAAAACACATCGGTAGGAAGAAACAAAAAGGGAAATGAAGAAATAAGGATTGTCTTTGCCGATGAGGAAAACCGATGTGATGGGGGAAAAAGAGTGATGCGATAAAAATTCTCAATGCAATATAAAATCGTCGATGCGATGAGCGCATTGGCATATCGCCAATCGGCAGAAAGCACAAACAAAGGCATGGAGAATTTGAAACTGCCGATATGTGATTGCGATAGGCGCTTAGGTCCTTAGCGCGCGGTTTCGTCTACGATTTTATGGTGGAAAAAGGAAGGGGGCTTAAGCCGAGGGGGCTTGAAACCTTATATGGAAAATAGGCCAAAATGAGGTTTTTCTTTTTTTTAGGATTTTGGAGGTTTTGATAAGAAGGGAAAAAGGGAATTTCCAAGGTTTAAAGGTGATTTTGAGGGAGTAGAGGGCAAAATGAGGAAAGTGGGGGGTTTTGCAGAGGGATTTATCCAAGGAAAAATGTTGAAGGATGAGTTCTAAAAATGGTCTCCTTGATTAAGCAGTGTTTCTTGAGGATTTTTCGTAGGGAATAGCACTGTTAAGGAACAGCATTGCTAAGGAACAGAAATTAGGGAACAACAACGAGGGAACAACAGTTAGGGAATAGCACCACTAAGGAACAACACTGTTAGGGAACAACACTTTTAAGGAACAACACTGCTAAGGAATAGCAGCCTTCAAGAATGAGTGATTTTCTATGAAAATAATCTCTTGAAGGCTCAAAACATATTTAGCCATCCTTTGCATATGTCAAAATTATGGATGGCTAACACAAACTTCAAAATCAAATATCATGAACAACCTTCTCTTGAACCTTCCCCTTCCTTTTATAAGATGAGAGCTTGAGAAACCCTAAACGACCTTCAAAACTTTAGCTCCTTTCACATGAAGATACTCCATCTAAAACTGCGCTGATCAACTAGGAGGTTCAATGTATATGGATAGTGCTGTGATTTGGTCCCGCGGACCCAGTCAATCTGCCTCATCCCTTTTCACACTCAAGTGCAATCAATCCAGCTCACAAATTTCTGGTTATGCTGATCCTTGTTCACACTAAATTGGTTTTATTGATGATCTCGTCTTCTTCATGCATGCATGTTGACTTAGTCAAACTTGACTATGTCCTCATCTATTTTCCCTTGTGCACACCCATAAGTGTAAAATCCAGCTATTATGATGATCCCCTTTTCACATTATAAGGGTATTTTATTGAGACAGCCCTGATTTTCCTTTGTTCACATTAGGCATTGATTTATTTTGATGTTTTTGGAGTTTTCATGTCCTCCTTTACATTTTATTCATTAATTAAGAAAATAAATACAAAATGAAATATTCCTATTAGCTTGGGCTAATTAGGAATATTACAGTCCTCCCCTCCAAAAATGTTTCTTGTCCTCAAGCAACTGCAAGGTTAGAACTGAAATGGATGGGGAAAGCACCTTCTCCCAAGAAATCATCCATATAGAATGAGTCACCTCCCAACATGGTAACTCCAGAAAATTCTCCTCCACCTTAGGTTCCTGCAAAGAAGGTGGGCTGAAAAATTGAACATAGTAGACAAAATTTCCTACCCGACGCTGTCCTCCTCTCCACTGAAGATAAGTGTAGAGTTCTTGCTGATCTTGGGCTACAATGATATTTCCCTCAAGTGGCAACATGAAGATTAGATCTGTAAATATCCTTCCTCCAATGATGTAAAACCAGTTGGCCCAAAACATTCCACATGTGATGGATAGGAGAGCATCATCATATAGCATCCCATCACACATTTGGCCCACCTCCAAGAGAAACAAATATTTGGCTATGGTGTCCACAAATCCTCCCATGTTCCCCTTAGAACATGTACTGTAGAAAATGTGGGAATCTCCTTCCCAAAAGGACACATCCAACTCATGTGTCAATCTCCCAATCATGCTTTAAACAAGAATAGAAACAATATCAGCAGATGAATTCATGATCAGTACAAGAATGAAGGAGATATTGATGGCTTTATGTGGTGCTTGAAGATACCAACAGTCTCCTAAGTATGTACAACGCAGTTTTACCAACTGATGCTTCAGAAAATTACAAGGAAAAATGTTTCTTGATACACAGTTAATCATGTATGTCATCATATGGTAAATATTTGGGTATAAAAACTAATCATACATGTAATGAGAGAACATTTTCCCAAGGCCACATAAAATATGGTTGTCTCCATCATATAGTTTGGCCCAACATGGGTCATGGAGCAAAATCAAGAGCTTGCTTACTTTTGGAGCAATGCACTGCCAAGAGATGGTAAGAGCATGCAAATATTGTGTTGCAAAAACAAAGCTCTCACCATATGTTGGAAGTAAGAAGACACATGGATCCATGAATAGACCCTCCATAGTAGTTTGGCACACTTCCATGAAGAAAAATGAACCAAGTTTTGCCTGCAGATCCTCTCCCTCATGCTTGGAAATCCAAGACAAGAAGAGTACATCATAGTAATAGATGTCCTCATCTACTACCTCATCTTCCTTACCTCCTCTTTGCCCATCAAGTGCATCAAGTGTGAAATGATCCTGGGGATACTCCATCAATAAACCCCAGCTCCAAAGTGGCAACGCTATTGGCCTATGCAAATAGGCTCCCTCCAACTCATGGCTCCAATCTTTGACATGTAGAATGTCAAAGGCACCTCCCATAATGCTGCTACACATAAGAAGTCTCTCCCATGGGAAAAGTACCTCTTTAACATCTAAGGCCAAGGAGTATCCCCTTTGCACCATGATAGTGTCATCTCCTACTCTTGCAACATCATGCAAAGTGTGAGAGAAAATCTACCCTTGCTCTCCCAAGAACAACCAAAGCAAAAAAATGTTTTGTTGCCTCCTCATACTTCCATCATACAAATCATGTGATGAAAGCATAATGAATGATATGAAGATCACATCAACACCATGCATCCATACTCTTTGCTGCTCAAAGATGCAATTATCCTGCCACATACCCTTAGAAAGAGGATGATGACCAAACTCTTTCAAGAGTAACCAGCGCAGCCAAGCCTCCTGCTGCCCGGTATCATATATTTGCAAGTAGCTTTCTAGATTATTTCTCATCATCCACACCCATACATCCACATGTGGGTGCCTTCCATCTTGTTCTTCCTTAGCATTCTCCAAAGGAAGACTGTCATGCTCCCAAATCAGATTTCTGCTCTTGTATTTCATGGGATGTTGAAATGCGATCTTCTCAAGGATCAATGTTATCCCATAAGGATCCAAATAGGTGGTAGGAAAAAACCTCCCATCATGATGTGTATGGCTCAATAAGTGTCCAAGACACACATGAGAGATGTTATCCATCCGAAGATGTCCTCCATCATCTATTTGTTCCTCCTTGAATCCATGAAGATCCAAGGGTGAGAAGGAAAGAGCCTCCTCAAACTATTAAAGAACTTTGCACTTCTTGAAATGCTGAAGTGCACTTTTCATGGGATCTCTTGACAAGACCTCCTCCTCATGCATGGTCTTCCAAAACCAGTGGGGTCTTGGATCTGCTGCAGGTAGAATTTTCTCTTTAAGCTGGGGAGTGCTCATTGAGAAAGTGTCATCTAGAAAGGAGAAAGGGTTCCTCACTTCAAGATGTCTACTATCTACCATTTCTTCCTCCTTTTCTTCATGAATGAAGCTAGCATGTGAATTCTCCCATAAGGCATGGGTCCTCTTTTATTCATTGCTTCCTTTGCACAGTGCAGTGCAACTCTATTGCTCTAAATCAACAGCATGCAAAGATGTAGATCCCTTCATATGGTCTGCTGAAATTTCAAAAGATGGAAGTTCAAGCATACCTTGGTGAGATGTAGAAGAAAGATCTCCTTTCTCAACTATTTTGTCTTCCTCCACTGCTGAACATGAAGGCTACTCCTCCAAGGTTGTGACAGCGCTGGTACATGCTTCCTCCAGTGGTGGTGAGGATCTCTCTTTCTCTATCTGAATGAACTGAGGTAAAGCTAGAGTATCCTTGGAGGCTCTAGATTTAGCTTTGTATTCACTTATAGTCTTATATTCTAAGTGTCCTCTATGTCTCTTGTTTTCTCCTCTTTGAGAATAGGAAGTGCATGGCTCTTCCTCTTCTTGAAACCCTCTAGGAGTTTCACTACAACTCTTCATCTGCTTAACCTTCTGGGGGAGGTCCTTTCTGGATCTAAAAAATGATGAGATTAATCTCATCTTCTTCATCATTCTGATATTCTTCTATCTTCTTGTGTTGATATTCACAGGCTGAGCCAAGAAAGATGCTTTGATACCACTATAATATCCCCAAATTTGGATTGCTAGCAAGGCATGCCTAAAAAAAGAATTTTTCAGGAATGGATGATACAAAAAACAATATTAGCCCTTGTAACTCTTACATCTGATAATCTAATATCCAAATCCAAGAGGAAATCAGAAACCAAGAAAACTAGGTGAGATAAACAAGCCTCTCACACCTACAATGGCTGGAAAATGCCCAATAATGGGACTGAAACAATATGTAAACACAATGTTGGAGCTACAGAAAACTATACATCCATGGAATGTGTTAAGAAACACTTCAACATCAATTGTTTGTACAGCACCAAGAATTATGATTCATTTCTTCAACCCAAAGTGGGGAAAAGCAGCTATTTTAGCCCTAAAAACATTAACTTCCGAGATTTGCATAAAAATAAGGGAAAAGGATGATAGTATCCCTTATCTTAGGTCATAAGAGACTTACATATAAAATTTCATCCCAAAAAAATCATCCTAGCTATATTAAACATATCTCCCACTCTCGGCATGGCTTAAAAAGGCCCAAACACCATGACTTATGGTATGCAGAAAATACTGAAGCTTACATAGCGTGATTTTCTGAAATTTTTAGGCAAAATATGGTATATCATCAGATATGGACTTTATTATATCATAATATGGAAGAAAATTTAGATTAAGCTCCTTTTACATATAAGAAAGGTGACCCGGCAAGGGTTTCATGGAAGCACAATATACAAAGAGCGGATCTGGAAATGCAGTTTATTGCAGCACTAAATAGAGGTAGCTGAAATATAAAAATGACATAGGAATAATAATATATAAAGTTTTCAAGGAGAAGGGCTAGCCCTTCCTCCAAGGGACAAGCTCACAAGCAACGGATCAAACCCTGCTACTGCAACACTCTATAAAATGACACAGTTTCTAAAGCTAACTGTGTTGTAGAAGATGAGAAGTGAGTTGGCCACATGCCAAGATCTGAATATCAGCCCAAAGTGCTAATGCACTCTTTGAGGAGGTTAAAAGACACACTCAGTGAGAAGAGGCACTAGTATAATCTAGAACTAAGCAGATCTAGTCTCCACTTGCTGCAGCTCACTAAAACAAGTAAACCCCAACAGGATTTATGTTGTCTAAGGGAGATGGAGCTTGAGCATATGCCTGATAGTGGAAGAGAAGTGAAATTCCCTCCAAGAGCTACTCAATGGAAGGAGAGAGAATCCCTAAACAGGAAATCCTCACAAGTCTCTGTTAAACAACCAAGAGAACTCAAATTGTCTAAACAGAATTCAAAATCAAATATAATGAACAACCTTCTCTTGAGCCTTCCCCTTCCTTTTATAAGATGAGAGCTTGAGAAACCATAAACAACCTTCAAAACTTTACCTCCTTTCACATGAAGATCCTCCATATAAAACTGCGCTAATCAACCAGGAGGTTCAATGTATCTGGACAGTGCTGTGATTTGGTCCTGTTGACCCAGTCAATCTGCCTCATCCCTTTTCACACTCAAGTGCAATCAATCCAGCTCACAAATGTCTGCCTATGTTGATCCTTGTTCACACTGAAATAATTTTATTGATGATCTCTTCTTCTTCATGCATGCATGTTGACTTAGTCAAACTTGACTATGTCCTCATCCATTTTCCCTTGTGCACACCCATAAGTGTAAAATCCAGCTACTGTGATGATCCCCTTTTCACATTATAAGGGTATTTTATTAATACAACCTTGATTCAACCTTTTTTCACATTGGGCATTGATTTATTTTGATGTTTTTAGGAGTTTACATGTCCTCCTTTACATTTTATTCATTAATTAAGAAAATCAATACAAAATGAAATATTCCTATTAGCTTGGGCTAATTAGGAATATTACATTCTGCAACCTCATTTTTTTGTGGGTTATGAGGTGCTATAAATTCCTGTCAAATTCCTTTTGAAGCAAATAAATTATTGAATTAATTCGATACATATTCTCTATCGTTGTCCCTCATATTCTTCCTTGTATATTTCTTGACAAGTGCTTTGAAGTCACAAAGTTTTGAGAACGTACGTTCTTTCTTCTCTGTGAATAATATACAACACTTGCATGAAAACCCATCTAAAAAAATCACATAATACCTGGGTTTTGTTGTGGAGGTTGTCGAGAATAGTCCACACACATCTGAGTGAACTCTTTCAAGGATCGCCTTCGCTCTATTGTCTTTATCATGAAAGGTGGCTTTGAGTTACTTACCTAATGCACACCCGTTGAAGGTGTCTCACTACTTAATTGCAACCTTGTGAAGTCCTGTAGAAATATTCTGCATGATCTTCAAAGCACCATGGTGTAGATGGCCCAATCTTATATTCCATAGCTCACCGATGTCTCGACTCTACACCTTCTCTATTGGGTATGTGTTATATTCTTTCCACGATTAGTGACATGTATGGTGGGGAGGTCACAGGGGGGGGCGGCAGCGCCCCAGGAAAAAAAATTGGACCCTATTTTTCAATGGGCGGACTCGCCCACAGTTTTGTGCATGGGTTTGGACATGGTTTTGGCATATGATGGTTTTTGGCCCCTGGTATTTTGTAGATCTGGTCAAGGAAACTGCGGTTATGTTCTAATCCAGGGTTAATGGATTGGGGTTTCTGTATGCTTTGACATGTATGTATATTTTTTGTAACACTAAAAGGAATATAATGAAAAATCAAGCTGGTAGTCCTGATTTGGGATCCAAGGGAAAATATCTGTGTATATATGTTTTATGTTTTATGCTCTCACTATTGTTTATTTTTTGTGTTTAAGATTCATTTGCAGATAATTTTTGGACAGGGCTAAAACCTACATTTGGTATCAGAGTTGTTTCGGCTTCAAGGGGATGCCTTTGTTGCTCAGGGGTTTTTTTCTTGGGCCTGTGGTAAACCCTGTTTAGAGGGAGATCTGCGGGAATGATTCTTGTGGTGAAAGAAGATGGCGAGTGGTGGAAAGATAGAGATTGATAAATTTAATGGGTAGATTTTTGAGTTGTGGAAACTCAATATGGAGGATCTACTGGTGGATAAAGATTATTGGATCACGGTAGATCCGGGTACTAAACCAACGGCAATGTCAGATGAAGACTGGAAGAAGTTGGATCGGAACGCAAAGAGCACAATAAGGTTGTGTGTCTCAGATTTGGTATTGTTGAATGTATCTAGGGAAGCTACAGTAAAGTATTTATGGGACAAGCTAGGTAATTTGTACCAATCTAAGTCTCTGGTAAATAAATTTTTCCTGTGGAAAAAGCTGTATATCCTGATGATCAGGAGTTCATAATTTTTTCTCAAAATTCTAAGTTATAGGATTGGGTTGAAACCAGGATGGTTGTGTAGATCTCATCTTCCTAATTCCAATGCCATGAATGGTTCAAAAAATTGATGTCGTATGAGAGCGAGATCACATTCTGATCGAAATGCCAAATAGGTAAATTTTGTGACAGTTTGACCAGGGTTGACTGGGATGCACAGTCATGGAAAAAGGAATATTCTCAAAACATTCCTTTTCATCGGGTGAATCATGGGATGACCAGTGTCATTGTTTAATTTTTTGAAAGAGTTTGGTATGTTTTTGGGGGGCCAATCATAGGGTGCCACGTGGCCAGCCTTGAGGCCACCATGTGTCCCTGTAATGGAGTATTAAAATTTTTGTGGAGTCCACAGGAATCGACCGCGGGACCTCCTACCCAACAAACACACGTCATACCACCCACTCTACATGATGTTAATTAACATGTATAGCATTTGAATTTTATTTAACATTTGTTACAATTTGTATTTTGGGTTGGGGACCGCCAACGATCCACACGTGGTGTGTGCACATGGCAACATCAAACTCCAAACGTCGCGGGCAATTACCAATCCTACCTGCAGTCTTCGCAATAGTTTTATGTTATGTTGTCACATGGAAACGTTATTTTCTAATGATAACTCTATGGTCTCCGCTAACCACCAACCTTACCAGAGCTTAAAACCCAATCACCACAGTTATTTGCTCGGGTTCCACGACAGTTCCGCCCAACTGTTAGCCTAGCCGTGGGATTTGGGGTTGGCATGTGGCCACCCCCAGCCACAACTTTTAATGTGCATTTTAAAATAGCAGAAGGTTTTTCAAACGTGCCTTTTGAGCAGAATTTCCTAATTTAACTCCAGATAAGTGGATTCCTCCACTTTTAGTGGAGTTTTTCTAGGTATAACTGGGAAAAAGAGTAGGAGACTCAATTTTCGCCCATTTTGAGTGAATGAAGAGTCATTCTTAGCTAATTGGAGCATTCTGGAGCCATTAGTGTAGAGAAAACAACCATTAGAGCACTGTAACTACATTTATTTAAAAAAAAATTGAGCATAATGAAAGATGGACATGCTATTGGGAGCTGGACCAGCAGATGTAGCCTAGGAAGGGTGAACTGCTTCATCATGCCTGATGTGTAAATTATATGTGGTGATTTATTTCTTTGTTTTACACTGTTGTTTAGTGTTATTTAAGCTTGTTTTATGCTTCTAATTCACCTAGAATCATCCACAATTCATGGACAAACACCTCAATCCTTAAGCAAAATAATGAACTGATTATGCACATGTTTATAAGATGAAAAGACACTTAGCACAACAAAACTAATTCAGTCAATTCAGATCACCTGCGGATGAAGGATGGAGACTCAGTGACATAGCATCTGAATTCCATAAATACTATGGTAAGTCAGTTGTTATATGCTGATATTAAAACCTCAAATGAAGATAAGTGCATCAATTTTCTATGTTCTCTACCAGATTCGTGGGACAATCTGATTATTGCAATAGCTATCAATACAACTACCTTGAATTTTGATGACATTATCTCAGCCTTGCTGTCGGAGGAAATGAGATAGAGAAATATGGAGGGCCAGAATGGAAATGCCTTATCTATACAAGGAAGGTCCTAGAATAAAAACAAGAATAAGGCTTTGAGCGGGAGATATAAATCTCCATGAAAGTTTGTAAAGGTGTGTTGGAAATGCAAAAAGGAACCACAGTACAAAAAGGACTGTAGATCTAAAGCTCCTGAGAAAGGAAAGGGATCTAATGACACTTCTCCTGCAAAGGAAAAAACCAGCTCGGTCTATTTGGATTCTTCTTCAAATACACATGTAGATCATGAGGCAAGGTTGATTGACTCAGGTGCATCCTTTCACTTCACTCCCCATAGGGAGTGGTTTTGTGAGTATGAGAAGTATGATGGTGGTGATGTCTTCTTAGGGGATGATAGGAAGGCCAAAATAGTTGGATGTGGAAAATTCAAGCTGAAGCTGCAATGTGGAAGGATTAGAACACTTTTAGTGTTCTACATATTCCTGCATTGGCCAGAAATCTTATTTTTGTAAGCAAGATGGATGATGCAGGTGTAAAATCATTGTTCGAGAAAGATACAAGCAAGATGGTTTGGGGAGCACTGGTATTAATGCGGCGAGTTTTGATTGGAACTCTGTAAAAGCTTTAGGGTAGCACCGTTATTAATGGGTGCAACATTTCTGTGGTTCTTGAAAGTGGAGTAGAAAGCCTAGCGGTTTCTGGAGAAAAGACCATGCTATGGCATCAAAGGCTTGGACATATTGGAGAGAAAGGCCTTAAAATACTGCATGGAAATGGTATGGTAGAAGGTATTTCTAATTTCTCTTTGGATTTCGATTTCTGTGAACATCGTGTATATGGGAAGCATAATTGGGTGAGTTTTCCTTCTGGTGCTAAGAGGGTGAACAAGATATTAGATCTTGTGAACAATGATGTGTTTGGACCTGTGTCGGTCCATCACTGGGAAATTTTGTGTACTATGTTTCATTCATAGAAGAATACATTGATATATTGAGGAATAAATCTAAAGTATTTGACAGATTTAAATAATTTAAGGCTCTAGTGGAAAACCAGACATAGAAGAAGATAAAGGTGTTAAGGACATATAATGGTAGAGAGTTCTGCAAGAAGGAATTTGAAGAGTTCTGTAAGAAGTGTGGTATACCACGACAGAAGACTAATCCATTCACACCTCAGAAAACGGAGTTGCAGAAAGAATGAACATAATGCTGATGGAAAAGGAAAGAAACATGCTCAGTGGTACCGAGTTAGGATAGGAATTCTGGGTAGAGGCAATGGATACTGCATGTTACTTGGTTAACATAGCACCTTCATCAGTGTTGGAGGATAAGACTCCACATGAGGTATGGAATGGTAAGAAACCCTCTCTTTCACATTTGAGGTTATTTGGATGTGATGCATATGTACATGTTCCAATGGAGAAAAGGACCAAGTTGGATAATAAATCTGAAAGGTGCATCTTTATTGGGTATAAGGATGGCTTAAAAGGTTACAAGCTTTGGAACCCAGAAACAAGGAAGGTTGTGTACAGTCGAGATGTGTTGTTTATAGAGGTGAAATATGTTGTTAAACATGAATTCCTACCATAGGAACCTGGGAAGATAGAGTTTTAGCTAAAAGAGGATGATTGATATTCTACAACAAAAGAAGATTCAGAAGAGGAAGAGCCACAAACTCCAATCGTGAGAAGATCAATTTAGGAAAGAAGGCAACCAGAAAGGTATGGTCCATCTGCTTTCTGTTCAAATTTTGATTTAACTATAACTGATGATGATCCCAGAACTGTCAGGGAGGAAGTGGATTCAGAGGATGGAAAACGCTGGAAAGAGACCATGGTTGATCAAAATGGCATCCTTGCACAAAAATGAGGCATGGGATCTAGTGGAGTTTTTGGCTAGAAGGAAGCCCATTGGGAGAAAATGGGTGTTTAAAAAGAAGATGAATGTAGAAATAAAGGTGGAGAAATACAAAGCTCGATTGGTAGCTAAATTTTATTCCCAAGTGCTGGGAATTTATTTTGGTGATATTGTTTCTCTTGTTGCCAAGGTTACTTCTATTAGTTTTCTTTTATCCGTTGCTGCTGTATTTGATTTTGAGATAGAACAAATGGATGTGAAGACAACATTTCTTCACGGGGATCTGGAAGAGGAGATCTACATGAAGCAACCTGAAGGCTTTATGGTGAAGGGAAAGAAAGAATTTGTATGCAGGTTAAAAAAGTCTCTGTATGGGTTAAAACAGTCACCAAGGATGTGGTATCAGAAATTTGATACCTATATACGGGGACTTGGCTTCACCAAAAGAAGAGAGGATCATATTTTTATTTTAAATTAATTCGTGACCATGTTATTTATTTGGTCTTGTATGTGAATGATATGTTGCTGATTGGAAATGAAAAAGAAATTATCCAAGATTTGAAGACCCAATTGTTCTCCAAATTTGACATGAAGGATCTTGGTGCTGCAAACTATATTTTGGGCATGGAAATTAAGAGATATCGGGCAAAGAGGAAGCTCTCATTAAACCAGAGGAAGTATGTCAAGACTATATTGCAAAGGTTCAATGTGTAGGATAGTAAACTAGTGAAGGTTCCTATTCTTGTAGGTGTAAATTTGTCTGCTGAATAGTGTCCCAAGACAAAAGAAGAAGAGAAGGATATGTCTCATGTTCCATGTGCAAGTGTAGTGGGTAGCCTAATGTATGCAATGGTCTATACTAGACCAGACATTGCACATGCAGTGGGATTATTGAGCAAGTTTATGTCAAAACCAGAGAAGGAGCATTGGACGACAATAACGCAGGTTTTTAGATATTTGCATGGCACTAATGATTATTGTTTGTGCTACCAAGGAAGACCAATGTTGGATAGTGATAGAAATGCCTATCCCTTAGCCCCGGCTTACCTCCACAATCCCGGTTTAGCTCTACCTTTTTCACCATCATCGTGTGTACAACTGCATTCAATTTTTCATGCTCAATCCACTTCACATCCAGGCAATCTCATTCTTTCCTTATTTTATGCTGGCAAACTCAAGCAAATAAGTCTGGTCATTTTTAATATCTCAATTCAGAGAATTGAGATATTAATTCAACATTACTCAATAGCTATAACCCGACCATCCATCTTCATATAATCCTCGACTGGTACATATATTAAACCACGTCCATATTATGCCAACAGCCATTATACATAATATATCCATATATATATATGGCCTTATTCAATCATTGAAACATTTCGACGAAGTCCGACTAAGGTTGGCATACCTTATTACACCTGCGGATCTCAACAACGATCAATACGTACATATGCGTGGTCCCAGCGCCGATGGCCATTCCACATCCGACGACTGTCATCGCGTCGCTTCTCTTCAATTGATCTAACGGCCATTAGAGCCTGGGCCCGCACCAACATACGACACATACCTTTCATTATCGTCTGCGCACCTTGGTTAAACTCCGGGCAAGTCCAACGCGCGATCACCGTCCGATGGACCTTTCCCAGATTGACGGCCCTCTTCAATATCGCTCAGCGTCTTAGTACGAAGGTTAACGTGCGATGGCACAAGTTAAACGGTGGTTTTCCAATTCATTCAGGGACGCATGTCAGTTGCTCTATGGAATCGCTGCGAATTCGGGAATACCGCTTGTCTGATGGATGGTGGTGCGATGAAACCCACGATTTTGCTCCAAACCACCGTCCCTGTTCCTCTTGGTCATGGTTCCGTTCTCCACTCCAGGTTCCGCTCGGCTCCCGCTTCCATACAAAAAGGTTCTTTTCATCTATGAAATCTGATGCAAGGTTTCGCCCATGCATAACCCTTGTGGCTATGTTTCACAGTGCTCGCAAGCCTTGGACATGGTCTATCATCAGATCCTTGGCTGTTACAAATCCTATTACTCTCATTGAGAACACACATACAATCAAAACACAACACTGACAAGAAAGTCGCTTTCTTCAATGACACACAGTATTCGTTAACCAGAGTTAAACTCCACCATGATTTCTCAACAGGGTTCAACTTCATACGCAGAGGCTCATACTATACATAATTACAAAGGATAATCAACAAACACACAAATACGCAAGGTATTCCTCACGCAGAGTTTAAGCAAAAAATGCACAGTTATACTGAGATAATTTCCTCATATAATTCGACCAAGAAGACTTAAAGTCACACACGGGATTTATAACAATTCTTCATAAACAGATATATATGTACATACATATACAGGTGATAAATCTCAACTGATTCTTACAATTTCATGACAGGCCAGATATTCAATTCATTGGCCATTACTCTCCTATTATGTTGCTGAAGAGGTTCTCTCTCCTCTCTCCAGCTCTCTCTGTCTCTTCTCTCTCTCCGGGCCTCATCTAACCTCTTCAGGATTACATTTATACAAACAGTCTAGCAAATCTTAGCATTCCAATTCCTAAATCTAGACTCAATAACTGAATTAATCCTAAACTCACTCTTTGTATTCCTATCTCCACCAACTTCTCATGTTCTCAAAGTGACTTGAGAACAATTACAATATTCTACCAAGTATTCAAAATATTAATATTTACAATAAATTCAAGGAACATGGGACCCCCTATGTCTACTTATGTACAAAGAAACTTTTGAGCCTAATTCCCTTGCATCAGACTCCCAAGCTTCAAAATTTTCATGGTCTCCTGATCATGTACTCCTTGTCTCTGCCTCCAGGATCCCATACTTGGTTTTGCTGCTGTCCATCAGCTGCATCATTCCTCAACTGATTTTCTCCAGGCTTCCAGACTTGGTTCTGTAAGTCACCTCCAGCTATACTTCCGCAATCTACCATTGTCTGCTACTCCTAAGTCACTCTCGTCATCATTCTTCTAATGTACTCAATCTCCATGTTCGGCTTATATTCCAGCTGGAAATTATCTTGCCCTCTGCTGCTGCTTTCAATCTTCATTGCTCCTACAGTCTCACGTGCTATTAACATGTTTATTTCTTCCTCAGGTGCCATCCTCCATGTTGCATCTGCTGCCACCATGGGTGTTGTTGCCTCCCCTTCCTGTCCCTCTGCAACACTTTTCTTTTGTTCATCATCTACAATTTCATTCTTAGAAAAAAATCCACTATTTGATTTCCCACTAGCAGTGACATACTTCTCCAGCACACTAGTAAACAGAATTAGATTCTGCAATCTAGTATCTACTCCTTTCTTCTTCACAGCCTCAGGCATCCTTGCTCTAGGGTCCGCAATCCCTTTCTCTTCTTCAATTTCTCTCAGCAAACAACTCAGCCAATTCTCCTGTGTTTGTTTTATATCTTCAACATGCTGGAAGTTAAACTCAGCATTTTCTTCTTCTTTATGGGCAATCTTCAGCAATTGCCTCTCATCTCCTTGATTGACTTCATCAATCAAATCAAGTTCTCTAGCCACTGTATCTTCATCTTCTGTCAGCATGGAATGTTGATTCTTCCTCACTTCAGCAGCTTCTAAAAATTGTTCTTCAATCTGCTCTTGGCCCATCAGTCTAGCCAATTCTTCTTTGTCAAGGACAGTGACAATTCTCTGCCTATGAGACATGATTGTCTCATCCTCCTTCAGCAACAATTTTTCTTCTCTCAAGACAAATTCCAAGGATGAATTGTCTTTTGCATCACCTGTACACATAAACAAACTGTCAGTGTTAAAACCATGAGACCCAATGGTCTCAATTGATGACTTTGTCACCAATTCTTCTCCTTGCATTTCTAAGTCTGGTTCAAGGCTCAGAATTTCTTCATCATCTTTTTCTTCAGTTGTCAGAGTCATCTCTGCTGCTCCAATCACCATGCCCAAATTATGATTTCTCACTATGTTTCCAGCCAACATAGTTTCCTTCTCATTCGCCTCTCTGACAACTTTCAACTGTTGTTATTCATCTTTCTCTGCACATGAATCATCAGCAGTAAAGTCCCAATGCTTCAGTGCCTTCTTGTCCTCTGACAACACATCAGTATGTTGTGCAGAGCTCCTTTCCAAATCTTATGTCATCACCTCAGTATGTTGGTCTGCATCCTTCATGAGACTATCAACTGGTCTCATTTTTCTTCCATCTTCTGCTCCATGAACTCCATCCATGAAGATCTTTCTGCCTTGCTTTCCCAGCAACTCATCTAGTGCATAGGTCCTCTGCTTTTCCAATTCTCTTCTCTGAGAGTCCAACCTCCTATATAACTCAAAAACTTCCATAGGAGTAGACTTCGGGAACCTTACACAACCTTTTAGGCCTCTTCTTATTCTTGACCAATCCTCTGTTGGCCCTTCTCTCTCAGTTTCACCATTCTGTTGGATATCTTCAATTGACCCTTCTGTCTTCACCTCTTGCTGAGATCTCGCTATCTTAGCATTGATCTGAACAGATTCCAGATTCAATGTCTTCTCCTTCTCGTCAGCAAACTCTGAAGCTTGTTCATCTTCCAAGGGTGTACCTGCAAACACACACAACTTTTAGTTTTCCAATCACAAGACTCTTCAGTCTTGGCTGCTCCCTCAAGAACTTCTTCTTGAACAGGTCTGCACATGGAATCTTCAAATTCCATCTCTACCTCCAGAACTCTAGGTTCTTCTTCCTCTGTGGAGTCTTTCATCACTTCACATTTGTCAGACTCAAGAACACAAGCCCCTACATCATCTGGACTTGTCCAATAACTCAGGAGTTCTTCAATGACTTCCTCCTCAACAATACAAGATTCTTGCTACCTCAAGTCTTCACTATATCCTACAAGACCTCTTGCAGATCTCCACTCTTCATCCGTGCTCTGTTTAGCTTCACAAGCAAAAATTTCTTCTTTCAACTCAGCTGCTCTGAGATCTTCTCTCAACAGGGAAATCTTCTTCTGCATCAACCTCTTATGTAATGGTTTCCATTTCACACTCTTCTTCATGAGCCAACCAACTCTCTGGCTTTCTTCTATCCTTCTCTTCAGTTAATTGAGCTCTTCCCTGATCTCAGCAACTTCCTTCCAATATTCTTCATCTGTGATTATCTTCCTCATGCCATTTGCTTTGGCATCTTCATACACTCTTTTGATGTGGTCTCTCTCAGAACCTCTGCAATCTCTGCAGTCTCTGCTATGGCTCTCAGTAGCCATTCTCTTCTCTAGGAGTTCTTCACTCGCAAGTTGCACTAAGCCTCTACAACAGCAAGCTCTCTTGCTGCAAATTACCTCACCAAGCTTCTCTCTGAACTCCGACTTTTGGCAAGTACTGGTCCCCTCTCTTTGGAACCTTCTGAGCACTCTCTCTGCTCTCTAGGCTTCACTCTGAAACTTTCTCAAGAACACTCTATATCATCCAACCTCAATTGGGAATCTTCTACGTTCTGCCACACTCTTTCTGTACTCAGAACCCCTTGCTGGATTCTTCTATCACTGCTCTCAAAGCTGTGATCTACTTCTGCTGAGATGTCTTCAATTGTCTGCACTATGACTTCTGCAAACAATCCTTCAACCAGGGTTAAACACTGCTCATCTTCTCTTGAGAACACCACAAATTTCCTCTTTATCCAGCCTCTAGCTGAATACCAAGCTCACTATCTTCACTATCAAACTTTGTCTTCAATTTTCAGCAACCATAATTCTGCAATTCCAATTTCAAATCAGATTAAAGTTAATTACCTCCAAGATTATGATCCTGTCCTTCACTCACTCCATAATCCTGTTCACTTCAAATATGTATGTTGCAGTCTTCTGTTAAACAGATTTAAACTTCAACTTTTCTTTCTTGTTCAGTACATGTGCATTTCCCAAAAAAAAATTTCAGCGAGCTAACTAAATTCTAGCTCTGATACCACTTGATAGCGAGGCCTATCCCTTAGCCCCGGCTTACCTCCACAGTCTCGGTTTAGCTCTACCTTTTTCACCACCACCGTGTGTACAACTGCATTCAATTTTTCATGCCCAATCAACTTCACATCCAGGCAATCTCATTCTTCCCTTATTTTATGCTGGCAAACTCAAGCAAATAAGTCTGGTCATTTTTAATATCTCAATTCAGAGAATTGAGATATTAATTCAACATTACTCTATAGCTATAACCTGATCGTCCATCTTCATATAATCCTCGACTTGTACATATATTAAACCACATCCATATTACGCCAACAGCCATTATACATAATATATCCATATACATATATGGCCTTCTTCAATCATTGAAACATTTCGACGAAGTCCGACTAAGGTTGGCATACCTTATTACACCTGTGGATCTCAACAACGATCAATACGTACATATGCGTGGTCCCAGCGCCGATGGCCATTCCACATCTGACGGCTGTCATCACGTCACTTCTCTTCAATTGATCCAACGGCCATTAGAGCCTGGGCCCGCACAAACATATGACACATACCTTTCATTATCGTCTGCGCACCTTGGTTAAACTCTGGGCAAGTCCAACACGTGATCACCTTCCGATGGACCTTTCCCAGATCGACGACCCTCGTCAATATCGCTCAGCGTCCTGGTACGAAGGTTAACGTGTGATGGCGCAAGTGAAATGGTGGTTTTCCAATTCATTCAGGGACGCGTGTCAATTGCTCTATGGAATCGCTGCAAATTTGGGAATACCGCTTGTCCGACGGATGGTGGTGCGATGAAACCCACGGTTTTGCTCCAAACCGCCGTCCCTGTTCCTCTTGGTCATGGTTCCATTCTTCACTCCAGGTTTCGCTCGGCTCCCACTTCCATACAAAAAGGTTCTTTTCATCTATGAAATCTGACGCAAGGTTCCTCCCACGCATAACCCTAGCGGCTATGTTTCACAGTGCTCGCAAGCCTTGGACATGGTCTATCATCAGATCCTTGGCTGTTACAGATCCTATTACTCTCATTGAGAACACACATACAATCAAAACACAACACTGACAAGAAAGCCTCTTTCTTCAATGACACACAGTATTCGTTAACCAGAGTTAAACTCCACCATGATTTCTCAACAGGGTTCCACTTCATACGCAGAGGCTCATACTATACATAATTATAGAGGATAATCAACAAACACACAAATACGCAAGGTATTCCTCACGCAAAGTTTAAGCAACAAATGCACAATTATACTGAGATAATTTCCTCATATAATTCGACCAAGAAGACTTAAAGTCACACATGGGATTTATAACAATTCTCCATAAACAGATATATATGTACATACGTATACAAGTGATAAATCTCAGCTGATTCTTAAAATTTCATGACAGTCCAGATATTCAATTCATTGGCCATTACTCTCCTATTATGTTGCTGAAGAGGTTCTCTCTCCTCTCTCCAGCTCTCTCTGTCTCTTCTCTCTCTCCGGGCCTCATCTAACCTCTTCAGGATTACATTTATAAAAACAGTCCAACAACTCTTAGCATTCCAATTCCTAAGTCTAGACTCAATAACTGAATTAATCCTAAAATGACTCTTCGTATTCCTATCTCCACCAACTTCTCATGTTCTCAAAGTGACTTGAGAACAATTACAATATTCTACCAAGTATTCAAAATATTAATATTTACAAGAAATTCAGGGAACATGGGACCCCCTATGTCTAATTATGTACAAAGAAACTTTTGAGCCTAATGCCCCTGCATCAGACAGAGTTTTTGAAATCCATGGTTTTGTTGATGCAGACTGGTCTGGGGATCTAGACCAAAGAAGATCTACAAGTGGGTATGTGTTTATCCTATTTGGAGATGCAGTCAGTTGGATGAGTAAAAGACAGTCTGTAGTGGCTCTTTCAACTACAGAGGCAGAATACATGGCAACCACTCATGCAAGCAAGGAAGCAGTTTGGTTGCAGAGATTGTGTTCAAGTATGGGTTTGGTGTAGCAGGCTATAAGGATAGACTGTGACAGCCAAAGTGAAATTTTCTTGGCTAAGAACCCTGCTTATCATTCAAATACAAAGCACATTTATGTTCAATATCACTTATGGTTGAGGATAAAAGGGTGTTGCTGGTAAAGGTGGACACTTTGAAGAATGTTGCAGATGCATTGATGAAGTTTGTGAGCACTCAGAAGTTCTCTTGGTGTAGAGAAACAATGGGTGTTGCAGAGCTGGGCTAATGACTAAGCTCTCATGTGGACACCTGCAGAAATAAAACAACAAGTGGGAGGATGTTGGGTATTTGTTATATTCTTTCCACGATTAGTCGCATTCACCGGGGGGGTGAAAGCCCCTACTGTACATTGCGCTAGGTGCAGCAGGGGGGTCACAGGGGGGCCAACAGCCCCCCCCCCTGTTCGGGGTCCAAGGTAGCACCCTTGGAAAAAAAAAATTGGACCCTATTTTTTGGTGGGCAGAGCTACCCATGGTTTTGTGCATGGGTTTGCACATGGTTTTGGGATATGATGGTTTTTGGCCCCTGGTATTTTGTAGATCCGGTCAAGGGAACTACGGTTATGTTATAATCCAGGTTTAATGGATTGGGGTTTATGTATGCTTCGGTATGTATATATATGTGTTGTAAAACTAAAAGGAATATAATGAAAAATTAAGTTGGTAGTACCGATTTTGGATCCTAGAGAAAATCTCTATGTATATCTGTTTTATGTTTTATGCTCTCGCTATTGTTTATTTTCTTCTTTTAAGATTCGTTTGCAAATAATTTTGGTACATGGTTAAAACCTACATTGTCTGCTTTCATTCTCTAGGCAAGACAATATTCTACATCCAATTTGCAAAGGTTTTTTACCTGAATTTGAATATTCTTCACTTGTCCCATGGCTTTGTGACGAAGGAACGCCTTTCCTTTGCTAAATATCACATCATTTCCACGATCTTCTAATATAGCAATTGAAACTAAATTCTTCTTTAAACCAGGAACATACATGAAATATTTTAATGTGAGAGGAGTACCATAATCCCTATGAAAGGTAACAGTACCTATTTCGATCGTGTTATACCTCCCGTGATATCTCATATCGATGTGCATCTCGAGATATTTCTCCTCCAAGTTGGTGAAGAATTATTTGTTTCCATTCATATGCAATGAGGCTCCACTATCCAGATACCACATAGAACCCATCACTGATGAAACCATGCATCTGATGATATTGAAATCCAAATCGAATTATGAAGCAAGAGCTTCACCTATCGCTCCTCCTCAAGGCTTATTGCTGACCTTCTTGTGCAAACACTTTATGGCATAGCGTTACAGCTCATGACAGTGAAGACATTTACGTTAGAAGAAATTTTAGCCTAAAAGTACCCATGATATTTTCACCTAATTTCCATGTCATAATATGTAAACCAATCAAAATCCTTTAAATTTAAAAAGAGGTACATGTAAATATTTTGGAGGTAAAAGAAGAAAAACTATTTTTTTTTAATTGTATTTTTGGCTTATCTGCTTATAGGCTTATTCAAATTTCAAGTATAGACACTTGTTGGATGCGGAATTAAATTCCACATCCAATGAGTACCCATCATGCATACCTTTAAAAAGACCCACATTGATAAAAATTGAAGATACATTAAAAAAAGGTGTTCAATACACTTTTTTAATGTATCTTCAATTTTTATCAATGTGGGTCTTCTCAAAAGTATGCATGATGGGTACTCTTTGGATGCAGAATTTAATTCCACATCCAATGAGTGTCTACACTTGAAATTTGAGTAAACGTATAAGGAGATAAGCAAAAATTACAATTAAAAAAAGTAGTTTTCTTCTTTTCCCTCCTATTATAGGTCAATTTGGGCATCATTCCCCATGACCTGGTCAAATTTGACATCATCCCCAGGACCAATGAAATAGGGTCTATCATCCCCTTACATTTCAGTTTCTATATGCCCTAAGAGAAGAACAAATCATTCATGGTTTCTATTATGAGATTTCCAAGGTTTGAAGTATATGTTATATCACTTATGAACTCACAAAAGTTTCCTCTAAAGGGACTAACTACGTTTCATAAGCATCTTCATCCATTCAAGGGTGCAATGCAATGAACTTCCCAACATTCAAAAGTGCACTGGTCACTTGGGAGCGGAATTATCATTGTTTCGGGAATATCCACATGGCCAGTGCCTTGTAGAAGAGTCCATATGTGTCAAAATTTGAATCTAAGTGTCCATCTAACACCTTTGAACTTGGTAACATTTCTTACCTATTATTAAAAACTCATTCATTGAGAAACTACCATCATTTTCCCCATAAATTGAGCACATATCCTAGTGCTAGGGAAGGAAGAATTTTGGTAAAGAAATGATGTTGGATTCTCATTTGAGAGATTGAAAATACTGATATGCTGCTGGTGTGATGTTGGATGTGATGAGGCTAGGATGAAGCTGGAGCCGGTGGCATCAAATCAATCATTGGTTGTAACCTCCCCCTTCTACTCTTTAATAAATCTTGTTGTTCATTCTCCCATATATGTATCTGTTAATGTTTCTATTTCTCATGCAATGTACTCTTGAATGATATATATGTTTCACATCTAATCTATATGAGTGATTAAGATAGGTAGGCATCTGTATATTGCAATCTGTTTGTTGTTCTTTGTTTATACTTGCAGGAAAAAATCTGGCAATCTGAGTTGGATTGAAAGTAATTATGAAGAAGCGTTTGGATCACAAGTACATTAGGGGAATTTTGAAGTCTAAAATGGGCCTCATAAGGAAATTATAAAATAATAGTGGAAATAATAAAATAAAATTTGATTACATCATCAAATTTTAGAGGGAAAAAAAGAAAAAAACTACTTTTTCAACTCGTATTTTGAACTTATCTCCCTAATTTTTTACTCAAATTTTGAACAGGAATATTCATTGGATGCAAATTTTAATTCCCCATCCAAGGAGTACCCATGTTGCATACTTTTGATGGAATCTGCTACACGAAAAATGAGAAATACATGAAAAACATAATAGTAATCATGTTTTTTCATGTATTTCTCATTTTTCGTATAGAAGTGTCCATCAAAAGTATGCAACATAGGTACTCCTTGGATGAGGAATTAAATTTTGCATCCAACGAGTACTCCTGCTTGAAATTTGAGTAAACTCTTAGGGAGATAAGTTGAGAATACAAGTTGAAAAAGTAGTTTTATTATTTTTTTATTTTTTAATCTTTTTACTTTTTTACTCCAAAATAGGTGAATCATCCCCCATGGTTGACATCATCATCTCAGTTCCTATTGGTTCTCATAAAGTTTATTTTGGTTGTACATTTCTCTTAGGAGGCCCATTTTAGACCTCAAAACTCCCCTAATGAGGTTCTTCTATCGTTTTGTGTGTCTATTTATTTTAGAGAAAGTGATAGAAAATTATTTCATCTATTGTTCTAAGTGCCTAGCACCACACTTAGGGAATTTGATTTATCTGTAGGTCATAATTATGCATAACAAATTGGAAACTCCGCTGGGAAGCTTCCTTCATTCTTGGTGTTTTTTCCTCTGCTAATCCTCATCAGTAGCATCTACTTCAGTTATTAGACTTTTGAATGAAATAATTGCATTATAAGTGTGTTATGTAGCTTTCATTTTCAATCACTTCTACACCCAACACACTGTTGGTCAAGACACAGTGCACTACAGTGCACTGTCTCCCACTCAGGGGTGCATTGCAACACACTGTCTCCCCTTAGAGATTGGGTTTCCCCCTCAGCCAACCAAATTCCATTCAAATTTGCCATTGCCATCATTCTCAGCCATTTTTTTGTTGGGTTTTCAACTGTCTGATACCTCTTAGAGACCAGTGAACTTACCTGATTTTTCCCCCTTTGAAAATTAATTTTTTTCAATGTCTCTTTAAGTGTTTTTCTTTATCATTGGAAAATCAAATTCAAAGTATTTTATTTCTGCATGAGATCCATTTTTTTTCATAAAGGAAATTTTCATTAAATTCTTCATTTCCTGGAGGAAAATTTGTAGTTAACCGAACACAACATTCGGGGAGATTTCCTACCCATACTTCTTGGTTCGCCACAAAGTATTCTGCAGTTCAAAATTACTTGGTAAACCTTTTTCCTAGAATTACCCCTTTTTTTTGTTTATTTATTTTTATTCATAAAATAAATCAATCATCATGGAAGAAGAACACCGTTTTCCCCATCGTTCGTGTAGAATAGCACTAAAACCACCTTTTCCACCGAAAGTCGCTTCTGGTCAGCAAAGGCAACATCACTCTATCGAAATTAGTACTATCAGTACCTCTGGTGTGACATCATCCTCACAAATACCAGAGTCAACACAATTTTTTTCTACAAATCCTGGTTCATCTACTATTTTTGAGATGGAATCCTCACAGCTACCCATGGTCATGATCCATCCAATCAGCGAGACCATACCTCGCAAACCCGACGTTGTTCAACTGGAAGTTGATCCAAATCCTATCACTTTTTTTCTAGAACATCTGCATCCCAAAGTCAAATGACCAGAATTTGTTCCTATATTGGTCACCCCAAAATCTATTGTAGCCATTGAGTCTCCCATATCACGTAGTCAACCTCCTGAAATATACTTTGGGCCTAATGGTGAAATCCTTCCACCTGATTTAATTTCGTTTGAAGAAATACCACAAGATAAAACACCTTTAATTCCAACTCATTTTGGGGTGGAGTTTTACCTATACAAGTCTTTTCCTCAATCACCTACCTCTGCTTTTGTTGATCCTATGTCTATTAGATTTCCTGTAGATCCAATAGGGTATACATTTGGTCGAATAACCATGCCTGAGCCAACATCTTTGCCTGCACCATATATTCCAGTTGCAACAACACCTACTCTTGCTACCCTATCGATGTTCACAACATCACCAGAGTCACATCTATATGGTGGCCCTTCTGTCCCACCTGGTTACCAATATTTATCTGGAACCTTCTTTGGTGCATCTTCAAACCCATCAAATTCACCAATGTCATCATCTGGTATTTTAACTGGTAAATCTACAGTGAGTACTGAATGGCTTGATCCTTTATATACATCATCATGGCATTATCAAGTTGGTCCATCGAGGTATATTCCATCCAATACAATTTCAACTTGACTCCCTACATTTGGAGAACAATATGTTCCATCTTATTATACTCCTCATGCTGGGGGGAAACATATGGTCACCCATATTGACAGTACTCTGTCATTATTTGGTCATCCAAATGTAGGAATAAATGTTTTTCAATGACAGACCACTCTACCCATCCAACCACAAATGGTTGTACACTCATATCAACCGGTTCAACCTGTTGCACCCACATCAAATCCACTTGTTAATACATCCTTACCCTTGTTATAGACTCAAATTATTGTACCTCAACCATCTTAGGTGGGTCCTTCAACCCAATACCCTCAAGTATTGGGCCCTTAGACTCCAACTCCTTCAGTTGTTTTACAACAACCACCTGTATCCATAATTATTTATTCACAAGATGGATTACCATATTATGGGATGTCGCAGCTGCAACCAGGTTATACCTACCACAACTGAATCCAAGCTATCCTAATTTGGGTTATAATATTGGTGGACAAACCCCTTGGCAGCCACAAGCGTAAATTCCACAACCTTAATTTCAACAAGTAGCGTACCTAGGTTTTGGTCAGCAAAATCCTCAAGCGTTTGCTTTTTAAAACAACCCCTATTTTGGTTACCAACAAGAGATTCCTTATGTTGGTGCTCAAAGGCCTATTTCCCAAGAAATTTCATCATACCCTGGATATGCTCAACCCGACTTAAATTGTCAGTTGCCCTTTTTTGCAACTTTAGAGTTACCAAATTTAAACTAGCTCACCAATGATCTAATCAATTACACTCCTTGGTGGTCGGTGATACCTCATAAATTACCCTCGAATATTCCTAAGTTCAATGGAAACCTCGGAGAAGACCCGTCAACACATGTTATGACTTATCATTTGTGGTGTTCATCTAACTACCTAAATGATGACTCCGTCTGACTACGTCTTTTCCAGCGTACGTTCACTGTTCTGACCACAAAATGGTATATTTAATTACCAGGAGTTTCATTTGATAATTTCACTGCCCTAGCTACTATATTTTGACCCACTTCCAGTTACCCATACGATATGAAACTGAAATGAAACTCTTGACTAATTTTAAATAGAGTAATGCTACTCACATTTTTAATCATATTCATGACTGGCGTTATTATCGTAGAATGGTTAAGACATTTGTTCCTGATCATCTCCTTGATGAGTGGTTCATTAAGACTCTGTTACCATCTATAACTAAGGATGTGGCTAAGGGTAGCATTATCATTGAATAGCAGGTCATTTATCGTGACCAGTATTTAGACTTGATTTACACTTAGTTTGGCGTGCTCTATGAGAAAATTCCTAATGCGCCACAATATAATTTTATTATTCCTCCTCCATCTAAGAACGGTCATGTGATCGGTACTGCAAGCACACATCCCTCTACTGCATCTGATCCTGCACCTTCTTCCGAAATCCATGCCGTGTCATCTGATAAGGGAAAAATTTACAAGCAACATGGAAGTAAGAAAAAGGGGAAATCAAAGAAAAAGAAAACTTCTACCCCGCAGGAAATATCATCTAATCAATTGACTGGAAATCGTAAACCTCGTTACCCTTTCATAATCTATAATGAGGAAAAAAATTTTCGTGACTATCCTCACCGCGTTGAAGTATCAAAATTGGTTAAAACCTTGCATGCATCCGCAGTGTTGACAGACCCATCTCTGAATTTAGACACAAATTTGGCTGCTACAGATCTAACTTCTAGTTCCCAAGAGCTTATGTTGCCAGTCACAAAGCCATCAACTGATGTTTTGGTGTCAACGCGTAATAAATATTACGGTAGTCGGGCTATTTATCAACCTACTACCTTGACCACGAATCTATCTGAGGAATCAATACCGCCAACTGTTATTCCTGAATTGACAATCAAGCCACACTTAGGGAATTTTATTGATCTGTAGATCATAATTTTGCATAACACCTCAAAAGTTCATAACTATTATTTTATTATTTTTACTTATGAGGCCAATTTTAGGTTGAAAGTTCCTCTAATGATCTTTAAAAAATCCTTCTTCTTGCCTACTTGACCAGAGTATGATTTAGAATGGGATGCCTTCCCTTTCCCTTTCTTTGATTTTCCATCCAAGGCACAGTTCTCCTTACCATCAGCCTTTTATGAGGATCCATCTCTTGTATTTCATCGAATATATTCTTGCACCAAGTCAAATCACAATCACTCCCACTCTGGTAGCTTCTCCCTCCCATTCACTGAATCTTGGTAGTTGTTCCAGCTATTGGGAAGGCCTAGAAGTGTTGGGCTCACCATATCATCCTCGACAAATGTAACACCAACACTTCCAAGATAATCTTGACATTGAGTGAACTTTTTCAAGTATTTTGGTATTGTGTCGCCATTCTCCATCTTGATTTTTTTGAGCTTGTCCTTTAACACTAGGTTCCTATGGTCACTGTTGTTCCAAAACAAAAAATTTAAGGCCTTCCACATAGCATATGGAGTTTAATTTCCATGGAGGTTCGATACAATATGATCACAAGCTCCTTCTAACATGATCCTTCTCGCCGTTTGTTGCATTCTTCTTCCATGAATCCAGATTTCGAGCATTTGTCGTTGTGGGCCTGGGAATGTCACTGTATATGAAATCCTTCAACCCTTTATCTTCCAACACTACTTCCATCATGTCCTTCCAATATATATAATTCGAGCTGCCCTAAAGGGCATATTCAAGTCTCAACCACAAAAAGACAACATGATGCTTTCCTGGTCCTAAAGAGTAGATCTACAAATTTGATTCACCTGATCAAAAAAAATTGCACTCTTCTCTTCTATAATGATTCCTGCTCCGATACCATGTAGAAAATCCATGTATCTTCAACTGATCTTGTAATGCGATAAAAAACAAAATTTTAATATACTCTACAAATTTTGGAAACCAATTACAGTCACACAATCACATTAACAAGAAAGAGAAATAATTTCAATTGCACAACACAAATATTTATCTGGAGAAAGTCTCAGCTAAAAGCCCTGCTATCTATATATTTGATAATTCAAATGATATGAAACAACACAATGCTTCTCTCAAGCTTGAGAGCTCTCTGCATTATCTTGTTTGCCTCAATGATTCTTAGGCTAGCTTTGGTTCAATACTTAACCTATTTCTTGGCCTCGTGATGCCATGCTTGCTTGTGCAGTCCCTAGGGAAATTGGACCCCTATTAATTAGAAAAATCCCTAATAATTATTGCGCAATACATTAAGGCCCTTCTGCTGACTCCATGCACCTGTACAATTTTCTAATTATACAACTGATAGTACACTTCCCTTTAACTCCACTCTCAATTGGGTCTTCCTCAGAAATGACATGATCTAGTTTTGGTGAGCTATCAGTTATCTGATTGATCACTGCATTTGAACTAAAACAGATTTAATTCACAGGACCTCTTAGTAGTTCCTCCATCTGTTAGAACTAGTTAAACTGATTTTAACTCAAATAATTAAGTTAAATAATTACAACTCAAAATAAATTGTAATTGGCCGCCATAACACTTAGGGAACACTCTACGTGCATCTAGTTTGACCCTAAACTTGAATTTACTGAGCTAACTAAGTCTTCCTACTTAGTTAACTCATACAAGCTATCATGTGATGTGGAATTACAATTTCCTTCTAATTTAATTCAGGGAAAATAAAATTAGAAGCCTCTTCTTGTTGCCATTTTCAGCAATCATTTATTTCCATATTGTTTATTTCATACAAATAATGATCTAATTAGTTTTCATTTGAATGTGTTATATTGCAGTACTGACTTATGGACACTTACTTTGCACGATGGAACTCACATAGGAGTTTTGGTGGTACTTATAGTGTCATAGTTTGTATATTTTCATGCTCATTTCATAGAGCACATTCACATGTGATATAGACTTTGTATTCCTTCATACATGGACAATTTATGAATTTACATCATGGACATTATTTTAGTTTATGGATGCTTATTATTTCAATTTATGGATGTTCATGTGATATTTATAATTTGTATATATTTCCACATGGATAGTTTATTAATATATATATTCACTATTTCAGTTTATGGATATGTATTAATATTGTTTATGGATGCTCATTAATGTTCTAAGTTTATGGATCTATTAAAATTATTTTGATAATTTAAATTTTTTTTTTTCTGTTATGAAACCAACTCAAAAAAAATAGAAGAAAAGAGAGAGTTATGATGATTTTCCGAAGGTCGCCTCTTTGAGAAGAAACTTGGGAGCCTACAACAACCCTAACTTCCACAGATCATATCTCCGAAAATATTGTGAACCAAGATCTGAAATTTTTACACGAAGTTCCTCAGGTTTTCATCGTAAATGGGTTTTTTTTAGTGTCTGAACCTTCATAGAAAAAAGAGTTATAGAGAAAATGCCACGATGACCTATTTGAGGAAGCGCAACCCTAGAACCCAAAGCTATGATACCAAATGTTATGAAACCAACTACCAAAATAGAGTAAAAGAGAGATAAACACCTTAGAAATAAGCCACTTCAAGGGGGAAACCTCCTTTACATTACATAAATGAACAATTATTGGATGATACAAATGACAAAACCTCCTTTCTATATACAGGAGTCCATGGGGTCACAATATAATCTTAGCCGGCCTAACAATAATAATGTAAGAGCACAACAATAACAATAGTGGCTTTTATGGGGCACAATAATAACAATATGGGGGCTACATGATTATAACAATAAAAATAAGGGGGCTACACTAACAACAATAAGGGGATACACTAGTATTATAGAGACCTAACATTTTATATATACCATAACTTTTATTAGTAAAATATACGTTCAATTTTGATTTCCAATTTCATAGACTAAGAAAATAAACATAAGCTTAAGTTATGATGCAAGTCACTTTAATACTTAAAATGAACTAAAATATATCATATATCAGTTTAATATTGAACATGGAAAGAATTCCAATCATGCTTCATATTGGCTTGTAGATAGTATATTTTAGTGAAATCAACATCATGCATGTTATTACAATTCAATTTTAAAAATAAATTGTTTGAATTATAAAGGCATCCATATTATAATAAAAAAGAATACATAAAAAAAATTGTGACCCACTCATATACAATTGCATGGAAAATTTTTTAAGTATTTCAATCAATTTCTTATCTCAAGGTTCAATAAAAAAACACATATATGATTGAAGTAAGTTTTATTCAATTTTAAAAAATGTCATGTAAACAACAAATAGGTTTTATTTAGCATTATTTGTTTTGAGATTATCTACTAGTGCTTAGTCACAACATGATATAAGCCAATCATATTGAAATTTAATATATAGTCCAAAAAAAAATTTGACAATATTTCTATAATTTTATATAATATGACCAACTTTCCTAAATTTACAAGTAGTTATCCAAGTATTTCAATCAATTCCTTGTTATTGAAATCAGTTTTATTCAAATTTTAAAAACTCAAATATGATTGAAATAAGTTATATTCGATTTTAAAAGAGATGGAGATGTAAAATTTACAAATACAAGTTAGGTTTTATTTTATTTGTTTTTATTTGAGGTTATCTACAAAATTTTAGTCATAATGCATGTCCTCAATAATTTGTTTGTGCTTATACTAAAATCAATGCACAATGTTAAACCAATTACCTTGAAATTAATGTACACCATATATCTAATTACATAAAATCATAAATCAATATCACCATTGAAATCAATGCACTAATGCAAGTAATCAAATAGGATTATAAATCAACATCTACACTGAAATCAATACATCTAGTGCTAGCAATCAGATAGGATTAGGAATCAACATCTACACTGAAATCAATGCATATAATGCAAGCTCAATCAAACAAGATTAGAAATTAGCATCTATAGTGAAATTAATGCATCTAATGCAAGAAATGAAATAGAAATAGAAATCAACATATACACAGAAATCAATGCATCTAATGTAACAAATCAAATGGGATTAAAAACCAGCATCTATAAACTAAAATCAATGCATCTAGTGAAAGTAATTTTCTTCCCTTTCTCTCACCCTCCATCTATATCGATATCTCCCTCCATATCTCCTTATTTTTCTTTATATCTCACCCCTTGCAAACACACATGCTCTCTCTCTTCATATCTATCTATCTCTCCCTCCCTCCCTCTATCACTTTCTTCTACCCTCTTTCCCCCGTCCATCTATATCTTTATCTCCCTCTATCTCTCCTTTTTCATCTATTTAAATCACCCCGTAAACATACACATTGTTTCTCAATATCTATTTATATCTCCCTCTGTCTCTCCCTCTCCCTCTCTGTCTCTCTCTCTCCCCCTCCAGGGTATTTTTTAAGGATTTACTCATTTTCTTATATATAGTATTTTAGGCAACTATTTTGGTTTGAAAAATAATATGTATATAATGTAGGAAAATATTCAATATAAAACATGTAATTTACAATTAAAATCGGTATAATTTTGGCTAATATCACCCATTTAATCATATATATATGTAAAAAATAGGCAAATTTTTAATGAAATTGGTGAACATATTTTTCAAAAAATGTTCAAAAAATATCCAATTTGTGAAATTTCGCCTCTAAAATTTCCCCTGTCTCCCTTTGTCTCCCCTTCTCTCTCCCTCCCCCTCAAGTCCTCTCTCTCTCTCTCTCTCTCTCTCTCTATATATATATATATATATATATATATATATATATATATATATATATATATATATATATATATATATATATATATATATATATATATATATATATATATATATATATATATATATATATATATATATCACACTTCCCTAGCCCATCGCACCGTTAAATATCTCCTCTCATTATCTCTCCCCCTTCTCTCCATCTCTCCTTCGTTGTATTTATATCTCGCCCCCAAACATATGCACTCTCTCCCCATCTATCCCTTGTCACTCCCTCTCTCTCTCTCCACCTTTTTCTCTATATGTCTTGAACTTCCTCCTTCCATGTTGAACAACAATTTTTTTTTTTTTTTTTATATAATACTTATTTAAAATGCAATATTTCAAATGTGTGTTTACATTCACCTCGAGGAAAAATGATAATTTTCCATGGAAATATTATCTAAAAGTTTCCAAAATATTATTGTTCCAACTACCTTCATCAAAGATACATAGATCACTTCATGTCTTCCAGTTGAAACTATTTAGGTTTTATTTCTGTAGGTAGCTTTAGGTTATGATTACTTAAGGATTTTAAAAATATTATATATTTTATTGTGTTATCTTTAAAAAAAAATAGGTTAAATAAAATTAACATATTGAGCTAGCTTGTATGATTGTTTTGATCACGCCTATGGCGTATATCAACCACATTTATTAATGTGGTTGTGCTTGTATATATTATAATATAATTTTTTTATATAATATTAAAGTTAATAATATTATCTTAATCCAAAATTAATAAATTTAATATTAATATTACAATTTTATATTAATATCAAATTTCATAATTTAATTCAATAATAATAATAATAATAATAATTTTTAAATATTAATATTAAATTTAATAAGGTTTCTACATGACATGATAACAACAATTATAATAAAATTTGGAATTATAATGTATAAAAATAAATTTTAGATCTTTATTGATTCTAAAATCTAAATTATGGGATTCAATATTTTATATAAAGGATAGATCAAGCTATATAGATCGATTGAGCCATAGCGCTCCATCGATCCCCTGGAGCCCCTGTTAACCACGTATATGGCTCGATCGAGGTTTTACAAAACCCTCGATCGAACTATTTGAATTGAAATTTGAATGCTCAATTTATCCTCTAAAGTCCGAAAATCCACAATTTCAACACCCCCTTCTGCAAAATTTCCTGCAACACCATTTTGTACCCTAGCAGACTTAGAAAATAATTTGTCCTTAGGTAGTGGAGTTGACCATGTTGGATTCATGAAGGAGTCCTCTATCCAATGGCATATGAGTTTGACATTTTCGAATTCATATGATATTTTTGATCTAATTGATTTTAAACATAATGCTTGGAATTTTTTTAAACAATTTTAAAGAGGTTGAATAAAAAACCAATATCATAAAATATACACAATGAATAAATTTCAAAAAATACCACTATCTTCCTCTATGAGTCCTCTTCAAAAGGGCACTCTTAGTTTTTCAATTTATTTAAATAGTTGAAAAAAACCTTACATGAACATGTGTCTGCAGAATGCAATTGAAATAATACTTCACCAACTTTGAAAAATAACAAAAACTATAATTTTGCATTAATTAATATGTGTGTGTGAAAAACTTTTCCCTCTCCGTGTAAATCATGCTCATATATATATTTTTAAAAATTGCACATTTTAGATTAAGTTATGCTACATGAACACACACATACCTCTTAAGATGTGTGAAAATTTGCAAGGACAAGCATTTCATTTCACGAGACATTGACATATTATACGACACTAAATCATGGAAAATTTTAGGGGCTAATATTCGCAGGTGGGCTAATTTTCCATGGTTTTTCCAAAAAGAAGATTCGCCAATATCCATTTTTTTATAAAAATGATTTGCCCAAATTTTAAAATATAAAATTATTTTACCTTAAAAATCGCCAACATTATATAGAAAATATATATAATATCATTATAAATTTGAATAATTTTACAAATACATCAATAAACATTTTATAGTTTGCATATTAGGGACTAGTGAGATTCGCCATTTTTTTAAACTTCAGAATAATTTTCCATCCTTAAAATTATCCCTGCACTAAATATTTTTTGCAAAAAATATCATTATGACAATAAATTAATTCTCCACAATTTGTCTTTCTACTCTGAATCAAAATTCATTGTGCTTATATGAATTTTGAGAGTTCCAATTCTATAAAAAAAGGAAAAACATGAAATTTCATCACCACATTTAGCCCAAAAATGTAACCCATCCTCATACATTCACGCCTTCACCCTTATTTATCCATATTTTCCCTATTTAATATATTTAATATTTATCTATTCTATAATATTATTATTTATCCTAGTTATTTTTACCCCTAATAATTATTTATTTATTTTAAATTTATTTGTAATTTATAAGTAAATTATTATTATTTTACCCCCTTATCCAATTTGTTCAAACTATTATTCACCTAATTAAGTTGTCATTCCCTATTTTAATCTTTTATTCTTTTTTTTTTTATTTAAAAATTTTACCCTCTATGTAATATGATTAAAATGTTTATAAAAAATTTATCCCTTGACCTATTATTATTATTATTATTTATAAATTTTTAATTTTCATATTATTTTATTAAAAAAAATTAACGGATAATTGGTTAATTTTAATAAATTTTCCCAACGGTTAATTTCATCCTCTTGTTCTTTTTATACCCTTGTTGGATCAAATTGTCTTCATCTCATCCTCCTAATGATGAACCACATTAGTTGGTTCGAAACGTGTCGACAACAAATTCACTCATGTGATGGATGGTGGTGACATTTTTCTAAATATATTCATGTTATTCATATATAATGAGGATCAAGACCAACATAGCAATGAATAAAGATTCAAAGAAGTAGACGAGAAGAGAAATAGAGCGTGCATGAGTTAGGTCATCCACATTAGGGTTACATGGTTTCACCCCGACCGCCTCATGCAGGATCTCGACGGGCTATCGGGGATACCATGGTATGGTGCCCATGGTCCCCAATCGGTAGTTGTTCATGGAAGGAGGGTTGTATGAACTTTGGAGTGTGGCTTTACTGGAATCTCCAATAGAGGATACCCACCACTTATTGTTCTTCATATTTTTCTCATATGAGAACCCTAGCTACAACAACGCCACCATGCACATTACAGAAGTGGTAAGGCTAAATCCATCTCTTTGCACGATTTGGAATGCACAACACAATGATTATTGTTTGGATGTAACATACTAGTGGCGGCGGTAGGTGGCTCGAAGACCTGCAAGCATTATTTACTTTTGGTTGTGGTTTTCTTTATTTCCTTACCCAAAGAAGGGGAATAGGATCCCCACTGGCCACTGTGCATAGGAAGGACCTACAAGGGGGACTCACCATGCCCTTGCCCAACTTTTTAATAAGACCATATCAACATTGTGCGGGATAGCACAACACTCACACAACAACAGATGCCTCAAGATAGAACATGAACTGTAAAGCTAGGGAGACATCGACTGGTTCGAATTGGAACCATCCCCATTGCCGATTGATTGCTCAATCACGGGGGCTCCCAGAACTAGATTTGATTGAAGACAACAAAAGCACATTGGACACCAAGCAACAGGTATCCCCAACTTGTTTTCAAGTTTTTTTTGGAACCCCTGTAGGGAAAAATATATTACACTGGGTAACCGACACAGAGAGGGTAATTAGTCTGAAACAAAGCATCAACCAAACAATGGGATATCCAACACACCTGCAATCAATTATCAGCGGAGGTAAAATTTTACAAGAATTCAGGTCAATCAAGGAATACCACATTAGCCCAAGGTCCACCATAACATTCAAACTGCGGCTGAGAGGAGGAGCTACAGAACATGGTAGGTCCAAAGGCAAAGGGGGGGCTAGGGGCAACAACACCTCAAAACAAGAACACACCAAAGGAGGATCCTCCTACAAGAACTTCTTGTAGGGTAAAAACAAAGATAATGCACCTAAAAAACCAGTGGGAAATGCCTCGAGCCCATACATAGTAGGTCAACTGAACCACACACCAGAATTGCCCATAGACATACCAGAGATAGATGAACATCGCACCACATATGAAGCACAAGAATTTATATGCAGATTCAACTGCTTTTGCCCAAACCAATGGCACTTTTCCATTGGATTTTCACAAAATGGACCATGGACTGTGAAATTCATCTCTGCTCCAAAGGATTTTTCATCGTCAAATTTTTAACCTCGAAACTCAGAGACATTATACTCCGAGAGCGACCGTGGTTCTGGGGTTCTATGGGACTCTTCATCACCCCATGTTTCTTGGATTTTGACGCAAATACTATGTTTGTTTCAAGAATGTCGGTTTGGGTACGGTTACACAACCTCCCCCTGCATTTTTGGAATGAAAGCGTTAAGGCATTGGGAACATCATTGGGAGATACATCCAAAAAGATACAAAATGCTTGGAGGAAAGGATCTATACTTTCGCACGCATTTGTGTGGAAGTTGATCTCAGTAAAGATTTACTGGAAAGCATACTATTGAAAAATAAACAACAAATTTGGACACAACACATAGATTATGAAAACACTGCATTCCAATGCATAATTTGCAGGCAGAACAGACATTTACAAAACACATGTCTAGATGCAAAAAGAGATAACAAAAAAAAGAAAAGAATGGGAAGTCTCCTAAAGGGTGGAAATCCCCCCCTGTGATCTAGATGAAGATGCAGAAGAAGAAGCGAACGAACCCACCCCCAATGAGAACGAACATCCAGCAACACAAACAGAAGCACAAAGGAATGAATCATAATATCCTTTTGATTTTCAAAAACCCCCGGAATGGCCTGCAAAGGAGTCAATGGATACAGACAACGATGGGATTAAACGACATCATTTTATCAGATACCTCGGATTCAAACAAGGATAATGGGGCACACATAGAAGAAAATCAACTCGCCCTTGTCTCTCCTACACCATCACAAGGGGCATGGCACAAGGTCAAGAAGATGAAAGAGAGAAACACTTGAATTACTCTTCTTTTGTATTTGTAGGATCTCTTCTATGATTTTTGAACACCATCCTTGACTAGTTGTTGGACAACTACCAGCTGATACAACATATAATTTTATTTTCATTAATAGAATTACGAATTTTTCCTTGAAAATAAATAAATGAGGATCAACAATTATCTTCTTAGTATAATTTGTATTATTTCAATCTTAATAAATATGATATTCCCTATAATATGAGATCATTCTCTTCATTTGTGTTAAGTAATTATCATGATTTTTTCTTAAAAGTTTTTGATGTTAATCACATGTCTTATAATTATATTAAATGAGAATATGCTGATCTTTTTCACTTGAGTTAATGTGTTAATATTCTTAAGTATTCATAAAAAATAAAGACAATTTGTTTGTGGATATGGATTTTTTTTATCTTTCACCTTGCTTAGATGTTTTCATGCCTTACTTTACAAATTTCTTATATGATTAAGTATCACTTGACTTGATATATTAATAATCCAAAACATTCAATAAAAATAAAACATCTGTGACCCAATAAAACAATTTGTTCAGGCCACAAATGAAACAATCTTAAATTTCCACTCTTCTACCTCCGTGTCATATTGTCCTTCCTACTTAACCATTTACCATTTACATATTGTCCCTCCTACTTAACAATTTACCATTTACCTTCACATACTAATTCTCCCACCTTCACATACTAGTTCTCCCATAAATAATTTTAAATTTCTAATACTTTAAAGTAAGTGATACAATAAAACTATCACCTCTGCTTAACCAATAAAAGAAAAGTTTATCCATCTTACATAAAAACTCCCCAAATAACTTATATAAAACTCCATCCATATATATCCTTTCCTTTGATTTTATGTATTGTATCCTTGATTCGTAAGTAATTGTCAATTTTTTCAAAAACATATTACATTCTAGAAGCTATCTTCATGTGCCAAATTAATTGGCCTTCTGGAAGCTATCTTTATTCCATTTTCATTAAGAAATTATATCACGGGATTCGAATCAATTTTTAAAGTCACACGGTTGTACACATTGACCTTGGGTTTCCAATCACTTTTGGAATATTTTTAGTCACACGGTTATACGCATTGGACTTGGGTTTAGAATCAGTTTTTTAAGATTACACGGTTATTTACATTGACTTTAGTTTCTAAGTCGATGTAATTATGTCGGCGAAGGTGTTTTTTATTGATTAATTGGAAGGGGATGTTTACATTGACTTTATTTTCTAAGTCGATGTAATTTTGTTGGTGAAGGTGTTTTTTATTGTTTAATAGCAAGGATATAAAAATAAAATAAAATATATTTATATGTAAGTGGGAGCATTTTAGGTAATTATTTTGTAAAGGAAATGAATGTTATTGATTTTTTAAAGTTTATTTTAACAATTTAAGGTTATGGGATTATTTTAGGTAATTATTTTGTAAAGGAAATGATTTTTTAAAAGTTTTTTTAAACCATTTAAGGTTATGTGGCACTATTTTGTTTTGTTTTGGTTACAGGGGATTGCTTAGTATGTGTTTATTATCGGTAGATCACGTCTTTTACTTAAGATTTATGGATAATTTGACTTTAAACTATAATTTATTATATGTAATTAAGTCATATTTAACTTAATTCATTCAATAATAAGTAGGCATTCAACCACAATTTTTAAAACATCTCAACAATAGATTAATGCTTAGTGATACAAAGCAAAGGAAGAATAACATCCAATAATAATAAAGAGTCCATAATACATATGTCTAGGTGACATTGAGAGAAAGTGCCTTAACTTTATTTAGATGAAGAATGTTATGAATACACAACACGGGGTTTACAACCTTTTTTGTACAACTCTATTACACATGTACAATGAGTTTAAAGCAATATTGCATTTTTCTTACTACCCAACATATTTGCACAGTCTAACCCCTAAAGCAACCACAAGCCTACCTCTTGTGAATCTTGTGTTATTTTTGCTTTGACTCAACGAGTCTAATTTTCCCTACTGATGTGCCAATGTTGAATTTAGCACAATTGGAGAGCTCATTTACAATCTTCGTGAATGATGATGAATGAATGATTCCTTAGCATCTTTTAGGTGTTCATTATTTATGCACGACTCATCTTACACTGGCAAATCCATTGAAACCTAAGTGAACCCAAGTGCCCACATTACCAACCTTGATTGTGCCCAATGGTGTCTTTGTCGCTTTCATAGCTTATCCATTGACCATCCAACATTTATTGGTGCATTCAACTACACCCATGCACTCGACAAGTGTACTTAGTAGTGTCTATAAGTGCCCCATGTAGTGCACCCAATTGCCCTGATAATGCACCGTAGTTTGCCCAATGGATATGTGTCAAGTAGTTATGTGCCCAAACTTAGTCCCACAATTGTACTTCATGCATACTTATGCCCAATGAAACTTCTATCATGTATCACAACCCCCAAGTTTGGAACACCCAACTCCTTCGATTCACATGTAACTCGAGCACCCAAGTCTATAAAAGTTGGCTAAGTTCTCCATGCCACTTTTTCTATCGTGCTTAGTGCATGTCTATAGACGAGGTCATTAACGATAACTTTTTTTTCCTTTCCTTTTTGAGTTCACTTCCAAGCTTCTCTTGGTCTAACCAACTAATGTGAATTGCCAAGATTTGCAATGTGCTTAGTTTATATGAAAGGGCATCTAGAATGTCTATGACACACCTTGTCAATTGGCCAAAAAATATTCAAAGCTAACTTTTCTAGCCATCAACATTATGTTAAGCATGTATGGGCCAATCAATGACCACCAAGGTAATCATTTGACAAAAATACCTTAAAACTATTATAAAATAATATTGACCATTCAGAGACCAAATCAACATAAATTAATTTAACTTGGACTTTATCTAATATAAAAAAAATTAAAACTATAAATAATTTTCAAATTTTTCTCTTTAAAAAATACTTTCACCTCCACATTTAATTCTTTTAATAAATAAATAAATAAATAAATATATATATAAATTTATCTATAACTTAAATATAAAAATTTAAAAAATATACATTAACATAAATAAATAAATAAAATCAATAATAAAACAAAACAAACCATTATTATTATCCTTTCTAACTTCTCAATCTCCAACTTTTTGAGATTATTTTTGGTGACTCCGTCCAAGTTAGCTTTCACCTAACCTTAGTATACATTTTCATGGGTATTAATTCTCACTAAATATACATTACGCTATATAAGTAATAGTTTAAATGTTCTGTGAATCTGTTTTTTTTGGAGTAACCAAAGGAGGAAATTAGTATATTTGGTTTAAATCCAGCAACAATCATTTTAAGGTGTTGGCGTTGTAAATATTAATTATTAATGTTTATAAACTAAATTATATTATTATTTTTTTATAATAAATTTATTTTTATATCAAAAATAATTATTTAAATAATTTGAAATCATAATTAAAATAATAATTATTATTATAATAACGAAATATAAAAAATTTAACAATCTTCTGATTATTAAATATAATAGCACAATAAATAAATAAAATGTGTTTAAAAAATGCAATTGATTATATTTGAGAAAAAAAGTGAATGTATTTTTTGATGGGGTAGCAGATTGAGGCAAGGGTGGAACGGATGAGTCTGCAACCCCTCCAACCTTACTAGTGCATGCATAGGAAATGTAACGAGTTGGTGTCATGAAACAAATGTGGGAGAACAATCCATAGTCTAGACAAAGGTTGTAAATGAAGGTGGTGAGCACAGTTTTGTGTTTTATGTGTTTTGGCACGGGCGTCTATGAGGGACAAGTAGGAATTGATCTGTCTGTGCATGCTGACACACTACTAGTGCTAACTTGGGCATGTAAGTCCAAGGTAGGGGTCGAATGCATGTAAATAGCTTGCAGGCATGGAGAAGAGCTAACAAAGAAGTTCTAGTGACAGAGAATTGGAACCTAGAGACAGTGGGTTCTAGCCAGAGCAACTCCAGCAGAATGATCTTGAATTCAGTGTGGTGGAGGTTGTGCATGGTGGTCTGCAAGGGAATATTTTTTTGTTTTCATGCATATGATATTTTGGTAAGGTTCCCCTGCTTAGTAATCTAGACTGCTTGTTTGGTTCTCACGAATCAACATGAGTTTGTTTATTTAGAAACAATGGGTCTATCTTGGAAATTTCTCAATGAGTTAAGGGCTCCAAATGTATGGAAATTTTCAGTCTGGAGAGAGAATTCAGCGTGTAAATTGGTGTTTAGGGCTTTAGGGAGGTTTCTCTAGTTTTTTTTTGGGATTCTCTGACCAATTGCACGTAACTATGATGTGTATGTCTCTTTTGGGGATGTTAGCTGTTGTTCTAAGGCCACTGTTGATTATGGCATTTTTTTCCTGAGCAATGCTTGTCTCGTGCACAAATTATGGGGTCTACTCTACTCCTAGACTTCATTGCTGCAGGATATAGAGGCCCTAATGAGTAGCGGGGTAGTCTTGTTGGTTAATGGTCTAGAGTTTTTCCTAAGGTTGGTAAATTATGGAGTTGTGCTATTATTTGAACCATCAAGAATCTACCTAGGAAACTCAATGGGATTTGAAATATGGGAAGTGGTTAATCCCAAGCTCATAGGTTGGGGTCTGAGTGCTATCTAATGGGGTAAATACTATGGATGGACAGTCTGGTAGTATGCCAAGTTGAAAAACCCAAGCTTGGTCGACGCTACGAGCTAGTATATGAGACATGTTGGATGTGGGTGGAATTGTGGGTTGAGAGGATTTCTAGTCATGACGCATGGCAATTTAGCAGCGACCGGTTGGTATTATTGGTTTGAGAATCCCATTACAGAGGTCATGCATCACGGGGTATTTGGCCGAGAGGAAAAAGCGTTGAACATATAATGGAAGATAGAGAATTGGGGGAAGCATTGGACCCTAGTCCAACACACTCGCTTGGTCGAGTGGAATTTCCCCCTTTGATGCACTCGAAATCCAACTCAAACATATTACCCTCCTCTTGGATAAACTTGGTTGAGATCGACATGATGATAGAAATGTTGTCATTAGTTTGATGAATGACTTACAAAGAAACCAATGACTTATGTAGGATCACATGGCCACACTGCATAAGGGGCAGAGGAGAATGTGCAAGAAGTTGGAACATTTAGAGGGAAGGTTGACACACAAGGAAAAGCATGTGCATTGTGATTTTATATGCCCCCTATCATCTAACACTGAACCAGAGAATCCAACTCCAATTAACTCCCCAAACCCTTAAAAATTCTGGGTTGCATTATGATATTAGGTGTTTATTGGTTTTTTCATTGCTAGCTTCTAACCAACAAATCTACTAAGAGTGTAGCCAAAAGAATTTTCGAATATTATTCTCAGCGAAACAATTATTAATAGTCACCTCTTGATTTAAAAAAAAAAACATAGTTAGTAAAAAAAAAAATTATTTTTCCCTTTATTTCAAATAAATCTATTTTAAATACAAATTAATTAAGTAAATCAAAATTTTTAATATATAATTTTCCTACTTTTTAATTATTTTCTGAAAAAAAATACTCTCAAAATATTTAATATATAAATTTAAAATTAAATCCAAGTTAATTTATTTTCAATATAACCACATACATAAATTAGTTTTTAAATATAATATTATACCTATCTTAACCACTTATTTCATATTTATTTTTATATTTAATTTAGATTTATATTATTTAAAATAAAATAAACTTATTTTTTAAATATAATATTATACCTATCTTAACCGCTTATTTCATATTAAATTATAAAACATATTACTATTTTCATTATAATTATTTTTTAATAATATATAATTTTATTTAAATCTAAATTTAATAACTATCAATAACAATGTAAAAGAATGTCATTACAGAATTCAAGTGCCGGGCCTCAATGTCTCTAATTGAAATTTCAACATTGCTTTTTGCCTACAATTTCATGGCATTGACCGTCCTTTCGCAATATCCCCCACACATTTTTAATATAATATGTAAAACTAGTGATTCCCAAAGAATTTGGGAATTTCAATGTGATGCATATGACCCTCTTAATATTATAGATAATCCTGTACTCAACTCGTGATTTACTTTTATTATAAGAGATCATGTATTCATTTGTCTTAATATACGTTGACAATATATTATTCATAATGATATTTAATTGCAAATTGGTCTTGTTTTTGTTGGGCAGGGAATAAAGGTAAGCATAAACTTCCCAATTCATGAATTAAAAATAAAAGTTACATTGATTTGTTATATGTTGTATATTGGGTAAGTAATATGTGATTTAACATTAGTTTAGTTTTGAGTGTTAGTTTAATTGATTGAGTTTTTGTTGATCAAGAACTTTGTTAATGGGAGGTTATTGGGTCATTTCTCCTCGATATCTTTAGGGTTAGGCTTTACTAATAAGCCAACGAGATGTGGTCCTTTCAGGTGGATCTGCCCATATATTTCTAAAAAAAAATACATCACTTAGCACTAATAATGATTAACTTGAGAAGAAATTAGATTGGGATAAGGTATGTGGATGAATGGAAAAGATACAAAGAATTCATGAAAGAAAAAAGAAATTGGAATTTGGCTTCTATGATCCATAATTTGTAAAAAAAAAAGCTTTCAGAGAAATCACATATGATCATGAATTGTCGACGCGTTTCGAACCAACTAGTGTGGTTCATCTTCAGGACAAGGTGAGAAATTAAATCAAGGAGACAGAGTTAAAAAGATGGGGAGAGGATCCAACTAGCCGTTAAGGTATAACAACTAGTTTGACTGAGAGAATAATTGAGGAGACTCTGCATCTCTTTAACAATTACAGACCTGCTTTCATCTTAGATGCCCACAAGAAGCAAAAGAAGAAGATGAATTGATTTGGTTTTTTAATTTTGTTAGATAATGTATTCGTAGATTAGGTTGTAAAGCATTAGCAAAACAAGGAAGATAAAACTAGCATATCTAGTGGTGTAAAATTTTATGGAAATTAACATATCCTATATATATATAAAATATCTTTATATGGCTAAGTTTATTTAACAAGGTTCTCACATGGGATGTTCTCCAAAAGAGAAATTTTATACGCCCAAAATGGTGTTGTCAATATCATCAAGAAAAATTATTTTTCTTTTCCTCATGCTTGAATGTTCATACTCCAAGGAGATGTGGAGAGAGGTGGATTATTTATAGGGATTGGAAAATTCTAGGAAGGAAGAAGTCTCAAAGAGGCCTTCAGAACATGTTGCAAGAAAAAGAAGACTTCCAATATCATAGCACCAGTGTTAGCATTACCTAGGAAGTATGGATTGCTAGAAATTAAATTTTTTTTGAAGACAAAGAGAGAATTCCTCTCAAATGTGTTGTAAAGGCCATAAATATTTTAAATGCCTGTCCATAGATGTAAGGGAAAATTGATCCTCATAAGCAAGGTGAACTGGAAATAAATAAAAATATTCCATGGGATTTTTTCAATGGTGTTGTGACAGGGGAATATCTCTAAGAGAGGTTTAAGAGACACATTATACCTATCTTCAAAGCACAACATTTTTTTAAACTTTGGAATTGGTCAAGAAATGATCAGGTGCTTAAAATTATGCTAAAAAATGAAAGTTGTTGGAATGGTGTGGAACCTGAACGACTATGTATATCTCTTTGTTTTGAATCCTGCTCAACACGTTTCACGAAAAACTGACACCGTATGCCCACATAAATGTGTTTTGTCTGCTTTGTCAAACATGCAATTTTTTGAAAAGAAAATGTAGGGACAACCCAGTCAGTAGTCCATACTGCTGACTGGGCATGCCCATGTGGCAGGTTAACTGGTCAACGAGATTTCCTCCAGAGAATCATGTTGTGCCAAGTGGTACGTTTTCGTTGGTTTGAAACAGTGTGATTTGATTGGGTTTTGGGTGGCCAATCACAGGCTGCCATGTGGCATGGCCAGGGGCTGCCACGTGGCAACCTGAGGGCTGCTAAAATTTTGGTCAAGGTCTGAGTGTAGCAGGCGGGGGTCAAAATCGCGACCTCAAAGCAACTAACACAGGCCTTCACCATCGGACCTGTTATAGTACTATAGTCATAGTGATCAAAATTGCTCTTTTCACTATTGGTTATAGTCTTAGGTCAAACTATATTATTTTCAAATTAAATTTGACATGTCTCTTGGTTGTCAAATTGTCCTAAGTCATTTTCTAGGTGTAATGCTACTCTCATAATACATCATATGTCATGGTCATCAAGGTCAATTTGAAATCAGTTTCATGAGTCATTGAGTCACCATAGGTCATTTTCCTTCATTAAGTGCCATTATGTAAAATCTAAAAAGAAAAATTCATGGTGTCATAAGGTTGATCATGAAAGTGTCATGAATATCTTATTTTTCTAGTCAGTAATCATACTCATTAATTTGGGTGTGTGGTTGTGATATTTCCATTTGAGGTCATTCATCATCCAAAATTAGTAAGGTGTCATGAGAGTTAGCAAATTAGGGAATAAAGTACATCAAGAGTATCAAGGTACATCTATATCACATGGAGATGTAACACTTCATATTGAAGGATATGTTTCCAGTACAAAATCACATCATCAAGTCATTTTGTCAAAGTACATATGAGGTCATCTTTCTATTATGAGCCAAAAATCCATTTTCAAGTTATAAAGGAGTATCAAAGCATTTAAAAACTTCATTATATCCTTCCACAAGCTCCAAGAGCTCCTCTTTACCTCTTTGAAATCTGCCATAATCATTAGAAACTTGAAATTTTCCACTACTATCCATTTCCATTTGCTTGTTTCCTTTTTGGAGAAAATTGTTGTGTTTCTAATTTGGGGATTAAAGAAAGGAAGAATAGGCTCATTTATGGTTTCTAATGCTTCAAGGCCTCTTTAAAAAATTAATTCAAACTTCATAAACCCTCTATGATGTCTCTTTCCTTAGAAATTGATTGAAAAATCCATTCCTAGGGTTTCTTGCATTTTTCCTATGTTTTCTACTTTCATGGTCTACAACTTATTTTTAAAGGGAATCGCCTTGTTTTAAGTTCATACATCCTTTATTATACTTATCAAACACTCACAATCAATCCCTACATTGAAATTCCTTCATATTCATCATTTTCATAAAAAACCCAGCTTGTTGTTGCGTTTCTGGCTAAAGCTTGTGTTTTTCCCTTTTCTCCCATTTCTTTTCACTCATTTTGAAAAATTCCACCACTCTTGTCTTCCTAACATCTATCCCCAACCCCCATGATTTTCTCATATTTTTTCCTAACCCCCCTTTCCCTTTATTCCCTTCCCTCAAGTTGTTGCGCTTTAGCCCTATTTTGCAGCTTAAATCCCTTGCCCTTCCTTGTTTGAAATTAGGGATTTTTTTTATATTAAAAGTGAATCTATAAACATGGTGAAGACTAGTGAAAGGATGAGGTACAAGGGAGGAGAAATCTCTAGGTATGAGTGTTGGTGTCCAGATGTGAACAATATTCAAACCCTTTTTCCACATAAATTATCAACCCAAGGGCGTTAGTTATTTCAAGACTAACGCACACAGTATATGCAAGAGTAAGCACACAACTTGCTATTGGATCACATGCTTAAATCGATGAGTAGACAAACTACTGTAACAAAAATTAAAATGGATTGCAGAATTAAAAAGGTATTCACAGCAATTGCAGAGTTATACAGAACAATAGTTATAAAACCAAACTAACATATGAAATCAACAGAAAGAAATATAACGCAGCACCTAATCATAAGAGTGGGCCTAACTCTCTGATCAGGGCTGCGGAAAACTCACAATGTTACAGGTAAAACGACAGAGTGTTGTGCATTCAATTAATTGGAAAATACTTCTGTTACAAAATCTGTATATGCTTGCTTAACCCCCGATTCACAGCTTGCAGGCCCTCTTTATACAACTGTTTAGGAAATCACAGATTTCCTTTAACAACTACATATCTACAATTATACAATTCGTTACAATAGAAACCTAGTTGCCAAAAGGAAACCATGAAAAAGCCTGAAATATCGCTGGGGTGCAACTGAGTCTGTTGCGCTGTAGCAGCAAGTAAAGATAGCGTTAGAAATTAGGAGATGCTCCATGACTCACAGCTGTAATCTTCCTGGTTTTTCCAAATCTGTAAAAATATTAGAGTTAATGTTTGCAAAGGTAGAACCTCCATGAATATTACTTCATTAATCAAATATTCCATGTAAGATAAAAGAAAGGGGTTTACCTTGTGTGTTTAAGAGCAATAATGATATAAAGAGATAGAAAGGTGGGCGAAAATGGGAGAGAAAAGTATACAAATCAGGTACCCAACATCTCCCCCTAACTGGTCTATCTGCATGTCCTCATGCAGCTCGTCATCTCCTCAGATCTGGGTTGGACTGACTGTGACTGGAATGAAGCTGTGTGAGATCATATTCTTCGGCCATTTATGTCCCACAGGGCTTATAACCTTTCGTCAGAACAACATCCTTCCACTAGTCTGGGTCAACGTTGTATGCAGGATTATATTGCTCAGCTGGCAACCAAATAAGGGGAAAATGAAACCTTAGCCCCATCCATCTAACCCCACAGGTCTAAATGCATGCTACAAAACGTAGCATCCTCTCTAAAGCCTGTGCAAAGTTAGATGCTCTAAATGGTTCTCGTCCTCTGACGACTAAAGATGACAACATCCAAATCCTCTGAAAACTGTCCAACGCTTCCTTACAGAACATTGTAATATGTCTAACAAAGAGTTTAGCACACCATTTCTGGGTTGTCAACATGTGCTCTCTATGCCCCTCAATCGGTAAAAAGGTAAAATTCTTGTTATAAATATTTGATGACTGGCCATGCTCCTTCCTCATCATTAACAACCTTGTGACTTGATTTTCCTCAAAAGTATCATAGGCCTTACTCCATTTAATCTGATTGATGGTGTAGGAGGAAAAATCTCTTAAATGAATATCCCCCACGAATGGAACGGGATTAAAAGCCTGATCATGCCTCAAGAAGTAACCGTGCATGTAGAGCTCGCACATTAAGTGGTGTCCTATGATATCATGAATTTTCAAGATATGGAGAAATTGAAGGGGGTCCTCAATCTCGTGCCAAATTTCCTTATATATACTCTCAAGAAAAAAGAAAATAAATTGTTCATGAAGGAATAAGGCATAGCTATGTGCAGGAGGTCTGCAGGCCATTACCTGTTGTACCAGGGAGAACATCTTCTCCTTATCTGATTGCAGCAACTACACTTGTTCTTCCAATTATTCTATTCTAGCCTTTTGTTTAACTTGCCTCAGCTGCGCCTTATATAACTGGTCTATGTATCCTATAATGATCCCGATAGCTTGTTCTTGAACCCACATTGTCTCTTTCTTATGTCCATTCGCAACAGACTGCCACCTCTAGATCTCAGCGGCCAAGAAAAATTCTCGGCCTTCAAGCAACTATTCAATTGGATCAGTCTGTGTAGCTGCGGAGGAGACCACAATTTTTGGCTTTATTGCCCTCCATTTGTAGACTTTTACCTTCTTTTTCAACTGGGAAACTTGCCTCTTCAGCTCCCGAACCTCCCTCTTCAATCTCATGGTTTCATTGAACTGCAACTGATACCTTTTCTTGAGAGGTAATCTTCTTTTCTCACACTGTTCAATCCATTCTTGTTTGACAATAAATTCATTTTCTAGGCCTATCATAGGCTCAAGAGGCAGTGGTATACTGCCGGTATTAGCAGCTAGTTCTTCTGTTAGGTCTTTCTGGCTGGGCTCCCTATCTTCAGGGACATCCTCCTCTATATTTCCCTCAGGGAACCCTGCCATTTGGTCAGCATTTCCATCGACCATCCTGTGTTCTAGTGTTTCCAAAAGAGTTTCATCTCCCTTGTGAGCCTCTAGGTGTTCCATCTAGGATTCAACAATCACTGGGCCGATATTGGTCGTGTCCTTTCCTGGGTTGATGAACTTAAGCACTGGTGTGACAGCTATTTCCTCCATTAATCATTGGGATGAGCGGAATCCCCTCGCCCCTCTAGGCACCATAGATTGGAACAGAGAACGGGGAATAGCTTCATCATCCTCATTTCCAGCTTGGGCTAGAGTTTCATGCACTACTACCTCAATCGGGGTCGATGCTGGTTCTTGTGGAATAACATCGATTCTGAAGATTGTTTCCCTTCTGTCCTCCTACCCCTTTTACATCATTTCCTCCTCTGCAGTCGATATTGGTATTTTTGGGAAAATATCGACCCCGCAGGTTATTCCTCCTCTATCTTCCTCTTCTTCATGGATTGCTTCCTCTTCTGCTCAATACTGGTCTTCGTGTGTAATATCCCTAAATGGGAAAATCAACAATACATGCATGAAAAACGTATTTTCAGAAATTTAAGCATTAACTGAAAAATGAAACCCATGGATCCTTTATATATGACATTATTACCACTATATCTGAAAGGAAATCAGAAACAAATGACTTTTGCCTAGTTAAACAGGCCTCCCATGCTCAAAACAACCCAAAAACATTGAAACCCCAAGACTACTACAAACAGAAATTACTAAAAAAAGAGACAGCACAGTTATTTGAGGGTTTATACTAAAAAATATAGAGATAAATCAGATTTTCTATTATATTAATCAATGAGGCAGAAAAGCAGAGATATAGTCTCTTTTACATAGATCCAAGATGACCCGGGAAGGGTTTCTTGACAGAAATGATATACATGAAATTTTCTGTTGCAGATCTATAGCTGAATCATGCTGTATGGCTGAATAACTGCATAAATTTGGCTGATCATACAAAGAAATGGATGTAGCTCCTTTTTCTAGCTTTTCCGAAAGAAGGTTGATCCTCCTCCTGGGAAACTAGCTCTCAAAACAAGGGATTAAACCCCTCCACTGAAATAATGCAGTTTATGAAAGGGAATGTGCTATTGCTAAAGGTAACTACTTGGCCTAACACCAGATAGTGGAAAATGCAACACAAAATGTTCTCCTCATATTTCTTAAACAGGATCTCTAAGCAAGAGTGGGGAATTCCCGCATGAGAAAACCCTTGCACTAAACAATGCAGGAAACTTAGCTAAACAACCAAAGAATGCAAATAAGTATAAATAGACCACATACAATATAATATTCAATCCTGCCCCATATGGTTTCCATCCCCTCCATTATAAATTTGATGAGCTTCCTCACCAAGGGTCCCACCCCATTATGAGGTTGCTTCCATGCAAAGGCTTCTCCACCAAAATTACGATGTCTCCATTAGTCTTGCTCATCTATTTACAGCGCTATTTGATTTAGTCAATCTTTACTAGATCAAATTTGACTAGATCTTCATGCCTTGTCTCCTTTCACACTCAAGGCGTCTTCATTTTGACTAGCTAGATTGATCTTCGTTCACATTGAGCTGTCTTTATTTAGGATCCACTCCTCATATAAAAATGTTGTTGACTTGGTCAAAATTGACTTTGTCCACACATTTTAGACCCTTTTCACACATTTGGATGCTTGATCTAGTTAGTACATGATCCCTTTTCACATTATGAGGGATTTAATTCCTACTTAAGTAACTTATGAGCCTCCTTGCCCATTTATTCATCTAACTAGATTTTAGAAGCAAAATTAATATTCCTATTAGTTGCATGCTAGTTTAGGAATATTACAGAATTCCCCTCCCAAATGTTGCTTGTCCTCAAGCAACTGCAAGGGTGCTGCAAAATCTCCCCTCCTCCTCTTGTGGCCTCCTTATTTAACAGTCTCCACCATTGCTTCAGATTTTCTGCAATAATTTTGTCTTCCAGTGGTTCCTCCCAAGTGTGCAAGTTGGCCTTCGGTGGCTAAACCAAATGGCTCTCATCATGAAAGAAAGGAAGTTTTATATGGAAACCTTCTTGCTGATGAATGGCCTCCTCAAGATAGAAGTGATGACAATCAAGGGGAATTTCATCATCAATGAAGGACTCCCACCTCCATGCTATCATCCAAATGAAATGAATCATCTCCTAGCTTGGTAATTCATAGTAAAGCTCCTCCCAATTGCTCATGAGATACATGTCCCAAGTGCTCCAATCAATCATATGGTCCTCCTCATAAAGAAAGAAGTGATATACTATAGTGGCCATACAGTTTCCCATGCTCCCCTTGGAACATGTAGTGCAAAAAATGTAGGAAATTTCTTTCCCCAAGGACACATCCCACCAATGTGTCTCTCCTCCAACCATGTCCTCAACAAAGATAAGAACATTTTCAGCATATGGAATAATAATTAGAGTCATGCTAGCTGCCATATGTAGTAAAGGAGAAGGACAATGGTCCCTCATATGCAACTAGCACAATTTTACTCCTAACTGCCATAGAATATGATATAACAAGTGTTCTTCCCCACACTTGTTTGCTATCCCATCCTTTTTATATGCTTGGAGAAGGTGTATGATAGTTGGTGTTAATGAAGCACACCATGAAGAATACAACATCTCCCCAAAATCTCTTAGGGGATGGTCAACATCTCCATTGCTCATGGCTCCAAGTAGTCCATGAATCCCATAAGAAAAAGTGCCCCCTCTTGGAGAAAAGCCTTGCATATGAGTGTTAAGAAAATAAAAGAATATAGTAGATACATCATGATGTTTAAAAATACAAGTCTCACTATACACTTGATTCAAATCAGTGAGGTAACTCATGGATGAGCTCCCTCTCACACCTAATGAATAAGGAGGTGATGATGATAACTCTTCCCAAGAGCTATGTTCCTCCTCAACCAACAAATGATCTATGCACTTCTTCATATGAGAGTGCATCTCCTCTTTGAAGTTCTCCCACATTAATCCATCTAAGATAGTATGATATGCTCTAATGAAACCAGTGGGTTTGGAGAGCAAGATCTCATAGGCTGCATTAAGTAGTTTACACTTAAGCTTGGAGTCTCTAGCCAAATAGATATGATCATGAGAATAAATGACTCCATCAACTAATTTATGCCTCCCATCCATGATTTTCCCATCAAGAACCTTACATGTGAAGAGGTCCTTGGAATATTCTATCAAGAGTTGGGACTCCCAATAAGGATCTAGGCTCCCCAACATTGACAACGATGTAGTAATCTAAAATGTAGCCCCTGTCATAACATGGTTCTCCTCTGTGACATGATTTATGCCAAAGTCACATGTTGGAGTACTAACAACTCTATTTTTTTGCCCCTCTTGTAGCTGATCTTGCTCAAGACAAGATTGAAGTAGATGGGAATGAACCTCCCTTTGGAGAGTTTTTTCTTTCCAGAACTTCCTTAATTTGGACCATGCATGCAAGAGTGTTGATATCCTTGTTTGGTCAATTTAGTGTGTCCTAAATTGCTGCATTTAATTTGTCAATCCGAGAATCGTAAGCTGATGAAGTGTGGCGCACTATATGTGCAAGATAACCTATTTCTTAACTTTTTGTCGTTTTTGGTTTTCTAAAGTGAAATGGAAATTCTAAGATGAAAACAAGTTTGGTTATGTTTGTTCAAGGAAGTGATATCCCCTATAATGATTTACCAACTTGAAATTTTAAAAATAAATTTGAAATTTACAATGACAAGACTTGAAAGGAAATGAAAATGTGCTGCTGAAAATGAAAAAGTGCTGCTAGTCTAGTAAATCGAAATAATGAACTATTGAGCATGAAAACTAAACTATTCTTGCTGCCGACTAATCATAAAAGAAACTATGCTTAAGGAAATTCAAAATTGCAACAAAATAAATCTAAATCAGATTACATAAATTTATCTTCTGATCCTTCATCATTAGTCCAGCTATGATTTTCGGAAGTAATCATAAACAATTTGAGTAACTGATATTTAATTTGCAGAAAGTAAACTAATACTAAACCATACACTCATGATTCAATCCCTCGCCATCAGTCCAGCTGTGGCTTTCGGAGGCAACTGAAGATGTCATACATGATTTAATATGTCTAAATTTGCAGAAAAGAAACTAATACTAAACTACACATTTCATAATGCAGTCCCTCACCATCAGTCCAGCTGTGGCTTTCGGAGGCAACTGAAGATGCTATGAGCAGCTTAATATATCTAAATTTGCGGAAAAGAAACTAATACTAAACTACACATTTCATAATACAATCCCTCACCATCAGTCCAGCTGTGGCTTTCGGAGGCAACTGAAGATGCTATGAGCAATTTAATATATCTAATTTTGCAGAAAGGAAACTAATACTAAACTACACATTTCATAATACAATCCCTCACCATCAGTCCAGCTGTGGCTTTCGGAGGCAACTGAAGATGCTATGAGCAACTTAATATATCTAAATTTAACTACTGAAGCAAATAAGCAAAACTGAAATGAACAAAGAAATACTGAAATTAAACAGAAACTATGAAAAGCAAATTAGCAGCAGAACAATGTTAGTTCCATGTCATTAGTCAAAAAGCTATGAAAATGCCCGAGCTGCCTATCTATAACCTGAAACAAGAACACTGATCAGTGATTATCAACATAAAACATGAAAGACAGAAATGAAATGGAAATTATGGAAGTTTATAAACAGAAATGAAACAAATGCAATGTATGAACATATGAATGGATTATGACACAATGAAACGAAATTAAAATTATACACTAATGCACAAAACCTTAGCTGAGCAGGGGCCCTCTACACCAGCCTTGGCAACGGTCCTCAAATACGAATTAAGTTGGAAAACAGAGTCTTCTTATATTAAAAAGCAGTCATTACATAATGGTGATGTTACGGCACAAGTGCAGCGTAATCACACTATAGAGCAGACTAATAAAAGATAACAGAGACTAACATTCACTAACTCTATATGCGTATGCAAACGCATTATATATAACAAAAGAAATATAATTGTCTCCTAAAGTTCATGCTGGTGAAGAGCACGTAGACCACTACGTCCACGGATCTAGGATCATGGCCGTGTTGGAAAGTAAATCTACGAGAGGTGGATGCTTGAATTCGACTAAGGAACCTTGTACAAATGTCGATTTATCCTCCGCAGGCTTAGAAACGGCCGTATGAATCTTCATGTGACACGAAACAGAGTCCTGCCGACATGAGACTCCATGGTTGACTTCCATGTGGACGCCTTTGACCGCGACTTCTTTGAATGAGTTTTCTTGAACCAATAGGACACGAACCATGTCCACGTCATTCCTCTCCTGCCCATGTGGCTCGTTTTCCTTTTGAATGCAGCAACGCAGAGAGTTTCACAAAATAGGCACGGAAAGTTACGTAATTTCTTGCGGAGAGAATATTGCGGGTCCCGCGGTGAATGAACAAAATCTAGATCAAATAGCAAACACAAAAATATAATTAAAAACCATGTTAGATGCTCTTTTGCACATGATATTGACAATTTGGGAGGTTTAGGTGAGTGAAAAAGGTATAGAAAAGTGTATGAAAAGATGCGGATTTGAGGCTCAACATACCCCCAACTGTGAAGGTGTTGCATGTCCTCATCTTAGCCAAAATTTTGATACTCTTGTTCAGTTCATGTGCCTTGACAACTCAGCCGACATCGATCTCTATCTTTGCTTCCTTGATACTTGCCATCATTACGTTTCTTCATTAAGCACCTAAATTTGATATGAAGTGCTGTTGACTTCTGGCATTTCCTTTTCAATTTCTTATTCTTCTTTTGCCATATTCCCAAGTGTAACATAGTATTATCATGGATGATCTTGTCCAGCTTACTTTGTTCTTTCAATGTTTCATTTTTCATTTTTGATGTGCCTATTTAAAAGCTCCAGCTCAAAAATTTCCTGTTTTAATGATTGAACCAAATCATCCTGCAATGTATGAGGCTGAATGGAAGAAGTACTTGGACCTGTGGCTGCCTTTTCCAAAGATTCTATATAGTCATATACTTCCTGCTGCTTGGGGTCTATTTCAGGTGTCATTTTTATTGGGTTGTCCCCATAATGCCGTGAAGGAGAGTTATTTTCAAAATCTGGCTGAGGAGGGCTTACATCAATATCTTGCTGAGAATAGGATGGAGTATGTTCAATGTATGATTGGGAATGAAATGAACCAGGTTCACTAACTGACTGAGATGGACTATGGTCAGCTAGGGACTGTTCAGATGTCTCCTCACCCAAATCAATGAAATGAGGACCCTTAATTTGTGTTTTCCTCAATTTCCCCTTAAGTCTGTTGCTTCTCCTCACACGCTGTGGTACACTATCCTTTTGTTTTTGTTTTCCTTTCTCTGCCTTCTTGGGTATAGATGAATGTTTTTGAAGATAAACTAATATTTCAGATAGCACTTGATGATCTTCTTCTTCTTCAGAAGGAGTTTTATGTACAGCCTCAATAGTTTCTCTCTCTTTTGGTGTTATTGGCTTCTTACCCTTGATTTTCTCCTTCTTCCTTTTTACCAGTCTCTCTTCCCTATCAGTTCTTTCCATAGTAGTAGTAGGAGTATTTTGGATTTCATCAATTTTTCTTTTCCTCCTACTTCTTCTTGCTGTGCTAGCTGCAGGAATTTCCTGAGTAGGAGTAATTTGGGTTTCAACATTTATTCTTTTTCTTCTACTCCTTCTTGTTGAACTACCTTCAGGAATTTCCTAAGGTTCCTCAAAGAAATTTCTAACCAGAAATTGTTCCCATGTATCTTTCTTTTCCTTTAACTCCTTTTCAATCAGAATCTTTACAAGGCCGTGGTGATATAGATGGGGCTCTACATCTCCTAAGTGTTTCTGAACAGTCACAGCCATTTTCTTCAAGCTATTGAATAGAAAATATGGGAGATCGAGAGTTTGATTTTCTAGAAAATTCATCAATAGCCTGGTATGGTACATATACATGGACCCAAAACGGCCTTCACATGTAATGAATTTCTGAACAACTAGCAGTAAAGTAGCCCATTCTTCTTTCAATGCATGCACAGGAATTCCCCTTTTAAAAACAGTTATGTCCATACCTTGGTTTCGTAAGATTGTCCTCCATGCTTCATCACTGATGCTTTTATTTTTAAACCAACGCTCACCCTCCTGAAGGAGTTCCGTGGCTGTTGCTATAGATGCTTCATTGACCACAAACTTAAGGTCTCCAATTTCCGCTTCCAAGCCATCAAATGACCTTGCAAATGCTTTCGTAACTTCTTTGTGATAACCTCTGAATTTCTGGATAAAACGCAGCCATTTTGCTTTCTTCAATATCTCCCTTATTTGCGGATAACCCTCCATAAACTTCGGTCCTTCCGGCTCTGCTCTTAGCAATTTACCCATTTCACTTTTCTGCTCTTCACAAATTTTTCTGCGTGAGGGTTTCAAATGGAAATAGAACGGTTGAATGCACAGGAACGAGCACAATGGCTGTGGGGATGTATCATAAAATGGGAATGAGCACCATAAACGGAATGGAGTAAGACTGTGGGTAGATATCCGAGAGTGAGAATGAGCTCAATGAACGAAATGGAATGAGACAGAACAGAGTGGGGTTTCGTAAATACAATAGAGACACGACAAAGAGATTAACAAAGTATAACACATTCGGCAGCGTTTTGAATTTTGGTGGCTACGCAATAAATATGAGCACGTTTCAATCAACGGTTATGAATTCATGCGGCTGTAAGAGTCCTTGGTCAAATCAAATATGTCTCATTATCTCCGGTGGGATATTGGAACATGAGTGAAAATCGGAATTTTAATGATGAAACTGTTTGTGAATAAATGCAAGAGGATAACATGGAGATCGTGAAAGGTTACGGAACTATCAATATAATCATTGCACGTAATGGATAGAGCTCATGGTTCAGAACTATATAAAAATGTGTTTTTCAATGCTATTTGAAATAAATTTTATTCATACCTTTGGAATCTTTGCCTTTTCCCTTGGTCTTCAACTAATTGATCTCCATTGGTGTCTTGAATGCTCCATGTCTTCATTTTGGATCCTCTCACCTGCATTTTATTTCATAATTATGGAAATAACATCTGACTGTACATTCTCTTTGAAAACAGAGTAGTAGCTGCGGAATCTGCTTCTGGCTGCGGAAACTGGAGTCAGCTGCGGAAACAGATGTCAGCTGCGGAAACTGACACAACTATTACTTGGATGAATAGAAATGAACAAATGACAAATGACCAGATGGAAATGGTCATGAAAAAGATTTTTATTGATGGAATGGAATGAAATGAAGTGGAATGAAGTGAAATGAAATGAAATGAAATGGAATGAAGTGGAATGAAATGGAGTGGGTGGTGACAAAGCTGGTGAAATGAAAGAGAGATTTTTTTTGGAAAATATAGAGTGTCAGGTGTTCCTGATTTTCACCCTATATTTTCTGCATAAGACTGCCAATCAATGATTGGTTTTCAGGCTTATACCATTTTTTTTTCCTCTTTTTTTTTTTTTTTTTTTTTTTAACTGAAAAGAACAAAAACTAGGTTGGTGGAGAAGAAGAATTCTTCTGTACCAGCCTGATTGCAGAACTTTCTTGAAACATTTTGGCAAAATCCTCTTTTGAGAGTGGCTTATGATAAACTTTCAATCTATGGCCATTCACAATAAGAGGAGTTTGAAACTCATCAATGGTCTTGATTCTTACGGCTCCATTGCTAAAGATCTTGTCAATCTCATATGGCCCAAGCCAATGAGTCTGAAATTTCCCTTGAAAATCTTTAAACTTGGAGTCAAATAACAATGCCCAATCTCCTTCTTGAAACTTCTTCTCTTTGATATATTTGTCATGCCATTTAGTTCTTTGATATTGAACTAGATCGGTTCTTAGAATTGCTTCTTGTCTGATCTCATCTAGCTCATTCAACTGCTCCATTCTATGCTTTTGGGCTTCTGATAAGTCCATCCCCAACTGAACTGCTATCTTGAAGGTCTTGACTTGGAACTCAATAGGGAGCAAGACTTCTTTCCCATAAACAAGTTCATAGGGAGAATGTCCTGTTGTATTCCTCCATGTAGTTCTGTAGGCCCACAAGGCTTCTGGAAGCCTTTCTGCCCAGTCTCTTCTATGTAGATGAACAGTTTTGGTGATGATACTTTCAAGAACTTTGTTTATGGACTCCACTTGACCATTTTCTTGTGGATGGTAAGGAGTAGATCTTCTGTGCTTGATTTTGTATTCTTCCATCAACTTTTCCACCAAATTGGATGTGAATTGGCTCCCCTGATCTGTCACAATTTCTCTTGGAACACCAAAGTGAGTAAAAATATCCTCATAAAGAAAATGAACAACTGAATTTTCAGTAGCAGATACTAATGCTTTAGCTTCTACCCATTTAGTAACATAATCAGTGCAAACCAATATATACTTCTTTTGTTTCGATGGTGGATTAATCGGTCCAATGAAATCTAAAGCCCATTTTTCAAAGGGTTCAATGAGTACCTGTGTTTGCAGTGGCATTTCATTTGAAAGGGTAGGTTTCCCTACTCTTTAGCAGCTATCACACCTTTTGACATATTGTTTTGCATCTTTGAAGAGAGAAGGCCAATAATATCCCAAGGAAAGGATTTTATAGGCCGTCCTTTTGTCCGCAAAGTGTCCGCCGCATGGTTCATCATGACATGCCTCAAGAATATCAGGCATTTCATCTTCCCTGACACATCTTCTGATCACAAGATCTGGCCCTGTTTTAAACAATTCGTTAGAAATCCATGAATATTTTGAACTCTCCTGAATAATTTTTCGTTTTTCTCTTGGAAATAAATGTGAAGGTAGTTTCCATGTAACCAAATAGTTAGCAATATCTGCATACCAAGGGGTCTTAATAGTTACTGCAAACAAATATTCATCAGGAAACTTATCTTCTACAGGAGAATCTTCTTTAGTATTCTGAATCCTAGACAAGAAATCAGCTACTGTATTCTGTTTTCCTGGTCTATCCAACACGGTAATATTGAATTCTTGCAAAAGTAAAAGCCATCTTGTCACTCTGCCATTAGTAACAGGTTTGTTCATTAAATATCTAATTGCAGAATGGTCAGTATGAATAAAAGTTTCATAGCCTGTTATGTAATGTCTAAACTTATTAATTGCATGAACAACAGCTAAAAACTCTTTTTCAGTCACAGTATAGTTCAACTCTGTAGGAGTCAAATTTTTACTGGTGTAATAAATGGCATAAGGAATTAAATCTTTTTGACCCAACACAACTCCAAGAGCTGTATCTGAAGCATCCGTAGAAATATGAAAAGGGAGTTTCCAATTTGGTCCTCTCAAGATAGGTGCTTCAGATATTTTTGTTTTCAAAGTTTCAAAAGCTGATTGAAAATCAGGATCCCATTTAAATTCACAGTCTTTTGTAAGCAATTTGAAGAGTGGAGATGCTATTTTAGTGAAGTTTTCTATAAATCTTCTATAGTAACCAGTAAATCCTAGAAAACTTCTAACATCTCTTTGACAATTTGGAATAGGCAACTTGGAGATGACTTCAACTTTTGATCTATCAACCTTAATCCCATCTCCTGAAATATGATGTCCTAAAAAAATCCCTTCAGTAAACATCATAAAGCATTTTTCATGGCTTAATGAAAAGTTTGTTTCTTTACATATTATAAGAACTTTTTCCAAATTTTCTAATGCCTCTTCAAATGAATTACCATAAACTGTAAAATCATCCATATAAACCTCTACACAATCATGGATTAGATCAGAAAAAATTCCTAGTACTGCTCTTTGGAATGTTGCTGGTGCATTACATAACCCCAAAGGAAGCACTCGGTAGGCAAAATTTCCCCATGGACAAGTAAATGTGGTCTTATCTTGATCTTCAGGTGCTACCTGAATTTGATTATAGCCACTAAAACCATCCAAAAATGAAAAGTACTTTTTACCTGCTAATGTATCTAATACCTGATCGATAAAAGGAAAAGGAAAGTGATCCTTCAAAGTTGCTTTGTTCAATTCCATATAATCAATGCATACCCTCCATTTACCATTCTTTTTAGGTACTATAACCAAAGGAGAAACCCATCGGCTATCTGAAATTGGATAAATGAAGTTTACATTGAGAAGTTTTTGGAACTCTTCTTTCACTATCTCCCTAAGATTTGGATTCATCCTTCTTTGAGGTTATCTGATTGGTCTACTGTTTTCCTCAATATAGATATGATGGATGCAAGTCTTAGGATCAATACCCTTCATGTCAGTATACTCCCATGCAAATGCAGTAGAATGTTTTTGCAAGATTCTGATTAATTCTTCTTGTTGTGACTTCTCCAAATGTTTGTTAATATTCAATGTTTTTTCTGGAAAAATCTCAATAGCAGAATTACCAAACTCTTCCATAGAGTAAAGAGACATTTGTCTTGATGATAAATATTCTATGTCAGATTCCAACTGAAATTGTGTGGGGTCATATTCTGAAGATGTCTCAAAATTTTCTAATGTGTTCAGAATTTGACTATCCTCACTGATTTTCGAAATGGTAAAGACAGGTTGTATAGTGTCCTCATCATCAACCCATTCATTGTCTCCTACTTCTGTGATTGCTTTTGCTGGAGGATACAAATTGAATTTCTTTGTCGAATTACGATTAGAAATGTACATATCCCCAGATCTACAACTAATAAAAGCATCGGCTGTGGCTAGCCAAGGTCTTCCTAAGATAAGTGGGTGCCCTCCTAGATTACTCTTGGGAGTCAAAATCATAAAATCTACTGGATATTCCCAAGAATCTAAGGAGACCGAAATATCTTCTAATACACCATCTGGTTTAATAATTGATCGATCTGCAAGTTGCAGTAAAGTAGGTGTAAAAAGAAGGTTAGGAAGTTTTAGCTATTCCATAGTCTGTCTACTCATAATGTTGATAGCAGCCCCTAAGTCAATCAATGTGTTTGGAATTTCTATCCCATTTATATGTGTCTTGACAATTGGACTTCTTGGATCTACATACTTCTGCATGGTAATTTTTCCCATCATAATATCTGCAATCTTTCCTACTAGGTGGATTCTTCTTGTGTCTTTTAGTTTCCTTCTTGGTCTTTTGAAACTCAACTCCTTTATGGTTTTTGCTAGAATAGGAATCTCTCGAATGGCTTGTAGCAAGGGAATCTTGATACAAACATTCTTCAATTCATCTAGAAAGTCATAGTTAGGCAACAAGATTTGTTTTTCCACCCCCTTGTCAATTTGTAGTCTTTCAGGAAAAGGAGGTATAGATGAAGATGCGGGTTGCTCATCTATAGGAGTTGTGGATGTTAAATTTTCTTTTTCTTTTTGAATTTTTGAATTTTGAAGAGATTCTTCCTCAGAACCTTTATTAACTTGAAGAGAGTCCTCCTCAGAGGTATCTTGCTCTTGAATATCTATAGAAGGTTTTTCTAAAATTCTACCAGATCTGAGTTGTACATCGTTGAGAGGAACAATCATATAGGTAGGAAATTGTTGTCCTTCTACCATATAAGTATTATGAGGATTCTTATTGTTAGGATTTGGAAATGGCTGAGCTGGAAGTTGATTTGTCTTCTGTTGGTATGGGAGCATGAGTTGAGGATTTGTATTTTGTTGAGAAGGTTGTTGTTGTGGAAATGGTAATGAAAGTTGTGGATTTGGGCTTGGAAGTTGTGGAGCTTGTTGATTTTGAAAAGATGGAGGATATTGATAAAATTGAGCAAATCTACCATAAGGATTTTGCATCCCTTGTACCCATGGCTGATATGAATTTTGATGTTGGGGCCAAGGTTGTTTCCAAGGATTCCAATTTGGTTGGGTTTGAAGATTCATAGGGTTGTTAAACCCTTGAGATTGTTGTCCCTGCCAAGGTCTCCTTGCGACAAAACAGAGAGATTCTACTGAATTTGGATCTTCTTGAAAAACAGCTTTGAGTCCAGGGATTGAAGGACAATCCTTGATCTCATGATTTTATGAGCAAATCATACATGTTTCTACAACTTTTGCATCCAAGGGACATTCCCTTAAAGCATGTTTCTTCCTACATTTCGGACAAAAGATGGCTAAAGCATCTGTTTCTGCTTTTTGCTTGTTTTGGATTTTAAGGGTGTCTAGTTGTTCACTAAGGCTCCCTAAGATATCAGTTTTGAACTCATCAAGAATATTACCAATCTCTGCCCTACTTACTGATCCAGTTGCATATTTGTTAGCCCTAATAAGAGAAGGATCCCTAGGCCCTTTTCCTGTTTTAGATTTTCCTCTTGAGAGATGGACACATAGTTCTGTTATATCACGAAGTGGGAGTTGAGAAATGTCTCCTTTCCCCATCATGTTTAAAATATCTATCCATTCATCTATAATGGCTTTTAATATGAGGGCTTTCAAGGTTTCATCATCTAAGTTGCTCATCTTTGCTCTTTTCAAGTTGTATTGAAATCTTTCAAGTAAATCTTCCAAGTTTTCATCTTCTTTTGCATCATTTTGAATACCTCATCCTTGTGATTGGTGGGCATACAATAGTCCAAGTATCTATCCAAAAATGTTTGTTTCATATCATTCCAAGTCCTGATAGATTGAGTGGCTAATCCCATGAACCATTTCAAAGCAGATCCCTTCAATGTTGAAGGAAACAGTTTGAGTTTTTGAGAATCTTCCATATAGTCATAAGTTAGGCACACTACTTCAAACTCAAACAGAAATGTTTCAGGATCCTCACTTCGCAATCCATAAAAGTTAGGGAGAACAGATGGTGATATATTTTTCATTGTTGCATGAGTTTCCTCATCAACTATAGGGAATCCAAACAAATTGTCTCCTTCCCTATTTCTACCATTATTTCCTTCACCATTGTTATCTCCATTGTTTCCTCTTCTTCTACCTCCACCTCTATTTATTACTTCCTCTGCCATGATAGTTTCTTTAGAGTCCTTATAGTCCTCTAGTTCTTCTACCAAGGAAGGATGAGAGAAAGTCTCTTTGTTTTCTAAGTGGGTTTTAGTAGGTGGTATAGGAGAATCCTCTAATTCAATTGTTCCTTGACTTCCAAAAATCTTAAGGCTAGGGGTAGATGGTGGTGAATCTGGTCTATGCCTTGAAGAAGATGGAGTTATGAAAATCGAACTCTTGGCTTTAGCTATAAACCTTCCCCTAGAATCTCTTGCTCTATGCATGTCATTTTTTTTTTTTTTTTTTAAAGTTGGGCTAATAATTCTCTTTATGATCTTCCAGATCACACTAGGTGCAAGAAGAGAGCATACTTAAGAAATTACTAAACCAATAACTCTCTTTTCTGATCCTCCAGATCACACTAGGTGCAAGAGGAGAGCATACTTCAAGAAGTTATCAAGTTTTCCCTTCTTTTAGAATTTTTGTGTTTTTTTTTAAAGAAATTGGCTACCTAGTTACACTTCCCCAGCAACGGCGCCAAAATGTTTGGTCAATTTAGTGTGTCCTAAATTGCTGCATTTAATTTGTCAATCCGGGAATCGTAAGCTGATGAAGTGTGGCGCACTATATGTGCAAGATAACCTATTTCCTAACTTTTTGTCGTTTTTGGTTTTCTAAGGTGAAATGGAAATTCTAAGATGAAAACAAGTTTGGTTATGTTTGTTCAAGGAAATGATATCCCCTATAATGATTTACCAACTTGAAATTTTTAAAAAGAAATTTGAAATTTACAATGACAAGACTTGAAAGGAAATGAAAATGTGCTGCTGAAAATGAAAAAGTGCTGCTAGTCTAGTAAATCGAAATAATGAACTATTGAGCATGAAAACTAAACTATTCTTGCTGCCGACTAATCATAAAAGAAACTATGCTTAAGGAAATTCAAAATTGCAACAAAATAAATCTAAATCAGATTACATCAATTTATCTTCTGATCCTTCATCATTAGTCCAGCTATGATTTTCGGAAGTAATCATAAACAATTTGAGTAACTGATCTTTAATTTGCAGAAAGTAAACTAATACTAAACCATACACTCATGATTCAATCCCTCACCATCAGTCCAGTTGTGGCTTTCGGAGGCAACTGAAGATGTCATGCATGATTTAATATGTCTACATTTGCAGAAAAGAAACTAATATTAAACTACACATTTCACAATACAATCCCTCACCATCAGTCCAGCTGTGGCTTTCGGAGGCAACTGAAGATGCTATGAGCAGCTTAATATATCTAAATTTGCAAAAAAGAAACTAATACTAAACTACACATTTCATAATACAATCCCTCACCATCAGTCCAGCTGTGGCTTTCGGAGGCAACTGAAGATGCTATGAGCAGCTTAATATATCTAAATTTGCAGAAAAGAAACTAATACTAAACTACACATCTCCTAATACAATCCCTCACCATCAGTCCAGCTGTGGCTTTCGGAGGTAACTGAAGATGCTATGAGCAGATTAGTATATCTAAATTTAACTATTGAAGCAGATAAGCAATACTAAAATTAAACAAAAGCTATGAAAAGCAAACTAGCAGCAGAACAATGTTAGTTCCATGTCATTACTCAAAAAGCTATGAAAATGCCCGGGCTGCCTATCTATAACCTGAAACAAGAACACTGATCAGTGATTATCAACATAAAACATGAAAGACAGAAATGAAATGGAAATTATGGAAGTTTATAAACAGAAATGAAACAAATGAAATGTATGAACATATGAATGGATTATGACATAATGATCTCTAAAGAAATGAAATTAAAATTATACACTAATGCACAAAACCTTAGCTGAGCAGGGGCCCTCTACACCAGCCTTGGCAACGGTCCTCAAATATGAATTAAGTTGGAAAACAGAGTCTTCTTATATTAAAAAGCAGTCATTAGAGAATGGTGATGTTACGGCACAAGTGCAGCGTAATCACACTACAGAGCAGACTAATAAAAGATAACAGAGACTAACATTCACTAACTCTATATGCGTATGCAAACGCATTATATATAACAACGAACTATAACTGTCTCCTAAAGTTCATGCTGGTGAAGAGCACGTAGACCACTACGTCCACGGATCTAGGATCATGGCCGTGTTGGAAAGTAAATCTACGAGAGGTGGATGCTTGAATTTGACTAAGGAGCCCTGTACAGATGTCGATTTATCCTCCGCAGGCTTAGAAACGGCCGTATGAATCTTCGTGTGACACGAAACAGAGTCCTGCCGACATGAGACTCCATGGTTGACTTCCATGTGGACGCCTTTGACCGTGGTTTCTTTGGATGAGTTTGCTTGAACCAATAGGACACGAACCATGTCCACGTCATTCCTGACCTGCCCATGTGGCTCGTTTTCCTTGTAGATACCTGTAGCATAGAGTGTCACAAAATAGCTGCGGAAAGTTGCAGCAGCTGCGGAAAGTGGCAAGATTCCGCAGCTGAATGAACAAAATCTAGATCAAATAGCAAACACAAAAATATAATTAAAAACCATGTTAGATGCTCTTTTGCACATGATATTGACAATTTGGGAGGTTTAGGTGAGTGAAAAAGGTATAGAAAAGTGTATGGAAAAGATGCAGATTTGAGACTCAACAATCCTCTTGTCATGTTCAGAAATATTCTTTATGTGTGAGAATACTATTGGCTTCCCAAAATATATGAAGTGGCCATTTTACATCACATCCATGTTACCATAGACTTTTGAACCCTCCTTTTTTAGTGCAAATAGATGAGTGGGAGATAGCAATGTAAATTTCAGAAAATTGGTTATCTCCTCTTTGAACCCATAGAAGATTCTCTGCGCTGTGCTAGCTCCTCCCAAAGCTCCCTCCTTAGCCAAATATGAAAATGTTGCCCATATTTGAGAGAACTCTTTAGTTTTCCTCCAATTAGGGGGTCTCCCTGGTGGAATGCCTCCATGCAAAGAGACATCAAGCCATAGTGCAGGATGTATATGTGGGTGGACAAATTTGTCCTTTCCTTCATTACATAGGTCCTCCTGCCTTCTTTGTGTATCAACCTTCTGAAATAAAGAGGGATGTATGCTTCTCATCATATGATGCTTGTCCTCCCCTTTTTCTTCTTCTATCTTCAAGATCTCACCATTTTATTCACATGTTGCTCATGGATTGTGCCATTATCTCCATATGTGAGATTCTTTGGAACTCCTTGCAAGAGTGTAAGAGTTTCTCTCCTTGTAGAAAGTGCTTCACCTTCCTCTTCATGAGGTACTGGATGTGCTCTTGATATGACTACGTTTTTATCTCCATCCTTCTCTTCCTCCTCATCAATAGTTGAAAATGCCTCATCAACAAGAAGAGACCTTAGATCTTGGTCTTTCCTTGAAGGAGGAATCTCCATGTCTTTCTCTTGAGAAGGAAGCCCATCATGCAATGGGGATCTTGCCTCTAGCAACGTATCATTCAAGTTTTCATCCCCTTCAATGGTTTTCTGAAATGGAGTTGGACTTATAGACCCTCCCAACTCATGCAAACGTTTTGTTTGATTTGGTTTGATAGACTCCATAGAAGGTGTTGCATAAAAATTTTCATCAAACCTTTCCACTATTCTTCTACTGAACTTTGCATAAGTAGATGTATTTGAATTATTTAAGGAAAAATATTCAAACAACCACCAAGCATAAGCCTTACCCTCAAGATGCAGCACTGCTACTTTGATGGCTTCCTTTTCAGAAACTTGATGATGTTGCACATCGGTGTCTAGCTCCTTCACCCAAACCCTAGTTGGACATTCAGGTGATCCATCAAAAGTAGATAGAAAGAATCTACCCAAACCATGCTGCTGACTCCTTGTGCATCTTTCTTCTTTGATCTTGCAGAACCCTTGGATGTTCAAGTGATCTTTGAACCCCTTAGATTGAGCTTGATACTCTTGCAAATAATCACCAAGAGTCTCCTTCTTTGGCATATCTCCTTTCTCCATCTTCTTTGACATGAACATATGGCTGGTAGAGTGTTTTAGATCTTATGGCATGTCTGAATGCTCATACCCATAATATGAGGAACTAGATATTTCCTCATTTACCCTTCTTTTTGGGGGACTTCCATGCTTTTCCCTCCTCATTTCTTTGATGTGTTTGTTTATACCCTGCAGAGTTTGATACAGAAGTTTTGAGAACCTATTCCCTCCAAACAATAAGGGTTTGCTTTGATATCTCTTACAAATATTCTCCTTTCCATGAGAAGAATCCATAATGGTTGAAGAACACAGGCTGAGCCAAGATTAAGGCTCTGATATCACTGTAATATTCCGAAATGGGAAAATCAACAATACATGCATGAAAAACACATTTTTAAGAAATATAAGCATTAAAAAAAAAATGAAACCCATATATCCTTTAGATATGACATTATTACAACCATATTTGAAAGGAAATCATAAAAAAATGACTTTTTCCTAGTTAAACAGGCCTCCCATACTCAAAACAACCCAAAACACTAAAACCCCAAGACTACTGCAAACATAAATTACTGCAGAAAGAGAAAACACATTTATTTGAGGGTTTATACTCAGAAATATAGAGACAAATCAGATCTGCTATTATATTAATCAATGAGGCATAAAAACAAAGATCTAGTCTCTTTTACATAGATCCAAGATGACCCGGGAAGGGTTTCTTGACAGAAATGATATACATGAAATTTTATGCTGCATATCTATAGCTGAATCATGCTGTATGGCTGAAGCACTACATAAATATGGCTTATCATACAAATAAATGGTTGTAGCTCCTTTTTCTAGCTTTTCCGGAAGAAGGTTGATCCTCCTCCTGGGAAACTAGATCTGAAAACAAGGGATTAAACCCCTCCACTGCAATACCTTAAGAAATAACGTAGTTTCTGAAAGGGACTACACTATTTCTAAATTTAATTGCTTTTCCTAACACCATATAGTGGAAAATGTAGCACAAAATGCTCTCCTCAGATTTCTTAAACAAGATCTCTGAGCAAGAGTGGGGAATTCCCGTATGAGAAAACCATTGCCCTAAACAATGCAGCAAACTTCGCTAAAAATCAAAAGAATGCAAAGAAGTCTAAACATACCACATACAATATAATCTTTAATCCTGCCCCATATGGTTTCCATCCCCTCCATTATATAGTCGATGAGCTTCCTCACCAAGGGTCCCACCCCATTATGAGGTTGCTTCCATGCAAAGGTTTCTCCACCAAAATTACGTTGTCTCCATTAGTCTTACTCATATCTTTACAATGCCGTTTGATTTAGTCAATCTTGACTGGATCTTCATGCCTTGTCTCCTTTCACACTCAAGGTGTCTTCATTTTGACTAGCTAGATTGATCTTCGTTCACATTGAGCTGTCTTTATTTAGGATCCACTCCTCATATAAAAATGTTGTTGACTTGGTCAAACTTGACTTTTTCCACACATTTTAGACCCTGTTCACACATGTGGATGCTTGATCTGGTTATTACATGATCCCTTTTCACATTATGAGGGATTTTATTCCTAATTAAGCAAATTATGAGCCTCCTTGCCCATTTATTCATCTAACTAGATTTTAAAAGAAAAATTAATATACCTATTAGCTGCATGCTAATTTAGGAATATTACATTGTGGGACAGTATCGACTTCTCAGGCTGACTCTTGCCTATTTCCCTGTTCTAGTTGAGTCGAGGGTGGTTCTTATGTAGCACCCCCACTTGTTTCAATATCCATATTTGCTTGGGTCAGAGATGTTGTTTTGGGTGGTTCTTGTGTAGCACCCCCACTTGTTTCAATATCCATATTTGCTTGGGTCAGAGATGTTGTTTCTTGCAAAACAACATCACTTGCCATCCCTTTATCTAATGTTCCATTTTCCCATTCTTCATTAACAAAACTTGACGACTGTATGACATTCTCAACTTCATGCACTATATCCATTGTTATGTGGAATTATGAATTACGGATAAAAAAATATTCCCTAGACAGGTGCTTATCTAGAACAACAGATTAAAGACTTTGCGACTATTTTTCCTAACTGTAAATAGACACACAGAATAGATCAAAGAACTTACTTGGAGTCCAAGCGCTTCCTATTCTCCTTCCGTCGCTCCTGTTGTAGCTTCAAATCCAAGCTAGATGTCTGAAAATATTTCCTACAAAGATGAACACTAAACAGAAAAATATAGCAATAATACATATGTCTATTCAAGTTATTTAGTTAAATCAATGAAACATAAACCATATACATCAGATAAGAATTCATAATATGGAAAACATGAGCTTATACAGATACATATGTGGGAAAGTAAGCAACAATCTTTATTAATGGATATAAGGGGAGGTTACAACCCAATGATTGATTTGAGGTGACCATCTCCAACAGCATCCCAGCCTCATCACAATGCAGATCCCTCTAGCAGCATGTTACACAAATCAACTCCTCAATTGAAATTCCACCAACATTTCTTTACTCAAATTATTCTCTACCAAGCACTAGGATCTGTGCTCAATTTATAGAGGAGTTGAAGGTAGTTTTACAATCAATTAATTTCTAATAATAGGCAAGACATGTTCCCAGTCTCAAAGGTATCAAATGGACACATGGATTCAAAGTTTGACACATGTGAACCCTTCTAGAAGGCACTGGCCAAGTGGAGATTCTAGAACAATGAGAATTTCGCTCCCAATTTCACCAATGCACCCTTGAATGTCGAGAAGTTCTTTGCAGAGCACCCTTGAGTGGGGTTACTTGCATATGCAATGCACTTAGTACCTTTAGAGGCAGCGTTGATGAGCTCTCATATGATATATTTTAAACTTCAAATCTTGGAAACCTTTGCAAATGAAAGTCATGGATGATTTGTCTTTTTCTTTGTCTTAGGGCATATAACAACTGAAATGATAGGGGATTATAGACCCTATTCATTTGTCCTGGAGATGATGTCTAGGTAACCAGGTCATTGGGAATGGTGCCCAAATTGACCTATAACAATTGCCCCCTAAAGCATGAAGTCAAAATAATAATAATAATAATATTTTGATTGAGATGCTTTACACTGTGATGGGCTGGAGATGAAGCAGAGTGGAGACCTGCATCAATATTACAATACATACATTGTGATATACAATTTTGATCATAATTGATGAGGGTAGGCATTCCCCTGTTTAGCACATAAAAAATCTAATAACATGTACATAATTCAGAAAGTCGTCTACATTGACATGTTTCCCAATACAGACATGCCTACAGATATAGGCCCATGTTTGGATGATGATCTGTATGTAAGGTCACCGTACAGATGATGTGTACAAAAATCCTAAAATCGCAGCCCGGATGGCTGAAACTAGATCTGGGGTCTTCTTATCTCATTCACTCGATCATTCGGGTACAATTCTAGCCATGCGAATATATGATTTGTAGTCGAACATGGAAAGACATCGTTTGATTACCAACCAATGATGTGAGTTGTTACTAAATGCGAGAGAACCACCATTAATGTCAATGGCCCTCAAGGTTATGCAATACATTTCTTAAGGCGTGAATAGATGATTTGATGTCGAATTCCAAACAAAATATTTCGGTCAAAAGTCTGGAAGTGAGGATCTTGTCGATGCTGTAACAAGCCTCATGGTACTGGAACATAATGTTTCTAAATGAACTTCCTGGATAATTATTTTTCATCGACAGGAAGCCACCTTATTGCGAAATAGGAGTTACTGATTTCAGAGACAAAGGTATGATTTTATATGCAATTTTCAGGGGTGACAGTCATGAGAATGAAGGTTTATGAGTATTGCAGAAGGATGAGTATTCACTGGATGACTTCTCTTGAACATATCGGCGACATTGAGATGAGTTGGCAGCATTGACCCAAAAACGAAGTGAAGGTATGATGAACCATAGATATGAATGAACCGTCAAGAAGATTACCCAAACCAAACAGTCACAGTGATGTAGTGAAGTGTCATGTTCAAGAGCGACCTGCTACCATAAATTTTTTTGTTCACTTTCCCAAATTTTCCCCAGTCATTTATCGACCAGTACCTCTTTATTTTTTAACAAGCTTGAGGAGGATAACATTTTCTTGATCTATAATTCAACCCTTCGGGGGAATAAAGTATCACTATTTAATAATTTAACAAGTCTAGCGATGAATGAAACTTGATTCTTGCCATGATCAACAAGCTCGTTGCTATTTTATGTTTTAACAAACTTAACGACAGTGATAGCCCGATCCTTTTTCATTTTTAGAGAGTTTGAAAAAGAGGACGAAAGAAAACTCCATAAGTACATTTTCGTAAAGTTGTCGCTCAGATCCGAAAAAGTGTAAAATAATATCTGAGAGAACCTCTTTAGTCATGTTCAACCAAGGTATTCCTTTTTCGTAAATAATCTATCTCAGTCCAGAAAAGGGTTAAACTTATAATGAGTAGATACCAATTCATTTACTTTTACAAGCTTGAAAAGACAAGTGCTCGGCAATCTTTTCACATTATCGGAGTCTGAAAAAGAGCTGAAAGAAGACTCCAGGGGTTCCTTTTTCGCTATTATCGAAGCTCAAAAAATAAGAAGAAAAAGTATGCTTGTGGTCAAATCATTCTCGAAATAAAACTGCACGACCAATTTTTTCATCAATTGTAAGACCTGTTCAGAACAACATCAAATGGATTAAAAATACCTGTTTCATGATAAAAAATGAATAAAACCATAGTCACAGCAATAAATATTATTTTCAAATAATCAAATGACTAATTAAAAGAGATTTACCATTCATTTTTCCCATTTGAAAGTTACCATTTGGATTTTGGAGCTCTGAACCTTGACCCCAACTTCAGTGGTCGATTGCGTGCAATTGGTAAGAATGTTTTGAATGCCCCCTGCAAGAGAACATGTCGAATGTCCCCTGCAAGAGAAGATGTCAAATGACCCCTGCAACAGTAGATGCCTCCAAAGCTTCATTTCATTCACCTAAGTAGATTACTGGCTACTAATAGCTGGATGGAATGAAGGTTCATTATAGGGGAGGATTTGTTTCATTTTTTAACGAGCTTGACACAGGAAAAGCACTATGCTCATGGAACCTTGTTTCATTTTTTAACGAGCTTGACACAAGAAAAGGAACTATGCTCATGAATCTGTTTAATTTTTTAATGAGGTTGAAACAGTAAAAGAACCATCCTCATAGGCACTTGTTTCACTTTTTAACGAGGTTGACACAAAAAAAGAGAACTATCCTCAAAACCTATTTCATTTTTTAACGAGGTGGACACAGTAAAAAGAACCATCCTCATAACCTATTTCATTTTTTAACGAGGTTGACATAGTAAAAAAACCATCCTCATTGTGCAGTTGGACCAGTGAGTGTGTGCTGGAAAAGAAGTAGTCTAACAGAGTCATCATTTAAGGAGTTCGATGAGCACCACGAATGATAAGTTATAACATGCGTTGACGGGTCTTCTCCAGTGTTTCCACTGAATTTTAGAATTTCCGAGGGTAATTTATGTGGTATCACCAGCCACCAAGGAGAATAAATAATGGGATAAGCTTGATATTGCACTGAAGATGTGAATAAATAATCAAGACATTTAGTACTCATAAGGGAGGAACCATATAGGATTCCAGATGATGACATGGGTGAAGTCAATGGACAAAACATCGAAGATGAAGCAACAATAGATGCTGTCGCAGCTAAAATAGATGGTTCAGTTTGGGATGTTATCTCAACCATGGTCAAATGACCCAATGTATATCCTATAGAATCTATGGGAACTCGAAGTGAAATAGGATCAACAAAAGTAGAGGAAGGTGATTGAGGAAAAGACTCGTATAGGTAAATCTCCTACCGAAAATGAGTTGGAGTTAAAGGTGTCTCGTCTTGTGGTATTTATTCAATCAAAATCAAACCAGGTGGAATAAATTCACCATCAGGCCCAAAGTATATTTCAGGTGGTTGACTGCGCGATATGGAGACTCAATGGCTACAATAGATTGTGGAGTGACCAATACAAAAACAAATTCTAGTTGTTCGACTTCGGGATCAAGATTTTCTCCACTTAGGGAATATAGCAACTGAAATATAAGGGGATGATAGACCCTATTTCATTGTTCCTTGGGATGATTTCTAGTTTGACCAATAAAAACTTCCCCCTAAAGCACAATGGGATCCATATCAACTTCCAGTTGAACAATGTTGGGTTTAGGAGGTATGGTCTCACTGATTGGATGGATCGTGACCACATGTAACTATAATTACTTCGTCTTGAAAATAGTAGAAGAACCAGGATGTGTAGAAAAAACTTGTGTGGACTCTGGTATATGGGAATATGATGCTTCACTAGAGGTACTGATAGTACTAGTTTTGGTAGAGTGATGTCGCCTTCGCCGTCCAGAAGTAACTTCTGGTGGTAAAGGTGGTTTCAATGCTAATCTACGTGAACAATGGGGAAAAGGATTTTTTTCTTCCACGATTACTAATTTATTTTAACCAAAAACAAATAAACAAAATACAAGGGTAATTCTAGGCAAAAGGTTTACCAAGAAACTGTGAACTGCAGAATACCTCCTGGCAAACCAAGAAGTATGGGAAGGCAATCTCCCCGAATGTTGTGTTCGGTGTACCACAATTTACAAGGCGGCTGACTTGGTTCACTATGGATGGATAGCACCTAAAATTTGTCCTCCAAAATATACCTGAAGGTACGTGGAGGCCCAAGTCCTTATTAGCATTGTCTGATGCAAAACCGCACAGTACTATAACACCACCTGATATACCCGAAAGTACATGGACAAGCTACAATATACTTATCTACGTGGAGTGAGGTATCACACTCGGAATGTATCGAAGACAAGTTAACGACAACTGCTATTTTTTACCACACTAGAACACATCTCTAGCCTAGACCTTCTAAATGTTATCTTTATGGTTCCGATGTTTTTTTAGGTAAATTGAGATAAATTTTAAGTTGATTTTTTTTATCAATTTTCCTTTCAAAGGTTCACTGCGATATGATGATTTGGAAATTCCTAAAATGCAAGCTAAGAATGATAAGCAATCTTTCACTTTTAGTTTTTTCAATGAAAATCCTAGCTACTAGAGGGAAAGAGCAATCAATTTGAGAGCAAACAAAATAAAAAGCACCAACTAAATGCAAATTTCCTAATTGTTCCTTTTGCAAAACACACTATCCACTACATGCAAATGCAAGTTTTTATTTTCAGTTCCTTTAATGTTATGAATGCAGAAAAGAAACTAAGTGCACTAAATCAATAAAAACAAATGCCTTTCAATTTTAAGAAACGAGGAATATAAACAACAATTTCTATTTTGAAGGAAAAATGAGGAATTTAACAACAATTTCTCCTATCAAGAAACGAAGAATTTACGACAATTTCCTTTTCAAAAGCAAATGGATCTAATGCAACAATGAAAATACTTTGAAATTAATTCATCAATGATAAAGAAAAACGATTTAAACAAACATTGAACAAACTATTATTTCAAAGGAGGAAGAGGTAGATAAGTTCATTGGTCAATATGAGGCTTCAGGATTTTCAAAATACAACAAAGAACAAATTGAAAACAAAATGCAATGAAAAATTCAATGGAATTTGGATGGTCTCTAGGGTCAATGCAGTCTCTAAGGGGAGACAGTGCTATGCAAAGCAATGTGTCCTGTCCAATAGTGCGTTGGGCGCAGTGTACAATGAAAAACACAGCTGCTTAACACACTTCTAATGCAAATTTGGATTTCAAAAAGCCTAATACTTCTGAGTAAAAGCTACTGGGTGAATAAAAAGAGAAAATTAGAGGAAAATACACCTAGGATGAAGGGTAATATTGTTGCTTACTTCCCCAGTGGAGTCGCCAATTTTTTATGCAGAATTATGAATTATGGATAAAACATTATTCCCTAGACAGGTACTTATTTAGAAAAATAGATTAAAGACTTTGCGACTACTTTTCCTAACTATAAATAGACATATATAACATATCAAAGAACTTACTTGGAGTCCAAGCGCTTCCTATTCTCCTTCTATCGCTCTTGCTGTAGCTTTAAATCCAAGCTAGATGTCCGAAAATATTTCCTGCAAAGATGAACACTAAACAAAAAAATTATAGCAATAATACATATGTCTATTCAATTTATTTAGTTAAATCAATGAAACATAAACCATATACATCAGATAAGAATTCATAATATGGAAAACATGAGATTATACAGATACATATGTGGGAAAGTAAGCAACAATATTTATTAATGGATATAAGGGGAGGTTACAACCCAGTGATTGATTTGAAGTGACCATCTCCAGCAACATCCCAGCCTCATCACAATGCCAATCTCTCCAGCAGCATGTTACACAAATCAACTCCTCAATTTAAATTCCACCAACATTTCTCTACTCAAATTCTTCTCTACCAAGAACTAGGATCTGTGCTCAATTTATAGAGGAGCTGAAGGTAGTTTTACAATCAATGACTTTCTAATAGTATGCAAGACATGTTCGCAGTCTCAGAGGTATCAAATGGACACATGGATTCGAATTTTGACACATGTGAACCCTTCTAGAAGGCACTGGCCAAGTGGAGATTCTGGAACAATGAGAATTTCACTCCCAATGTGACCAACACACCCTTGAATGTTGGGAAGTGCTTTTTAGAGCACCCTTGAGTGGGGTTACTTGCATATGCAACACACTTAGTCCCTTTAGAGGAAGCGTTGATGAGCTCTCATATGATATATTATAAACTTCAAATCTTGGAAACCTTTGTAGATGAAAGTCATGGATGATTTGTCTTGTTCTTTGTCTTAGGGCATATAACAACTGAAATGATAGGGGATGATATACCCTATTCATTGGTCCTAGAGATGATGTCCAGTTAACAAGGTTATTGGGAATGGTGCCCAAATTGACCTATAAAATATATAATTCCTTCATCTATGGGTTTTTCAGGCAAGGTTGGTTCTTGTGTGGCAGCCTCGGCTGTGTCACCAACTGTCTCCTCTATTCCCATTTCTTCAGGTTCTTCCTGATCAACCTCCATTTCCACTTCTTTGGGTTCCTCCTCATCAACCTCCATTTCCATTTCTTCGGGTTCCTGATCAATTTCCTCTGAATGTTCTTCCTCTACCAAACTAGTTGGAGAGGTTGGTTCCTCTTCTCTAGTAGCAATAATGGTTGCTATCTCTTCTTCCGAGGATCCAAAAAGTTCTACCCAAGAGACTCGAAATCTATTTGTTACATGTATGGCCAGTAAACGCACCAATCCATTATTGGAGAGCATTGTCGGCATCCGGGGCGAACGCCGAGTGGACTGTGCCATGTGTTGCAACTGTTTTAATAAAAAGAAGGGCATGTTTAAGGAATGCACCTGAGCTTGTGGAAATCGAAGGCGAGTTGAAATTTTAAAATGATATTTAAAAAGAGTTATGGCCCGACCCTTGCAATTTATGTATTTCATTACAAAGCCTGCGACTTTGTTCCATGGATATGATACAGACTTGCGCTCATATCTGTAGAAATTTGAATAATTTGCTGAATTATCCACTGAGATTATCCTAGTCACATACTATTTGAGCTTCATACATAACACATAATCTCTTCTACGCATTAATCATCACATGCAGAGATAAAACAACAAGCAGTATTGAAAACATTCACATGCGCACATAGAAATTCAACACATATAACACAGTATGTATACCGGGGAAAGCTTACAGCTGAAAACCCCCTACTGTTTGTATATTATAATGAAGAAGAATCATGTAACAATCTCAGTAAAATACTCCTCACAAGTACTCAGTACTGTCTCCAAAAGTTACACACAAACTAGCTCAGTTTTGAACAAGTCACGGGTTCAAAACTCCTCCACTGTTTGTCTGCCTCTACTGCACAATCCAAGATGAGAGAATGGAATGGAATGAATTCGAATTCCCTTGGCTTTAACTACGCAATCATCATTGGAAATCTCCTCCAATGATTGTGCAAATCTCATGCACACTATAGTCACAACTGATAGTAGACTCTACCCTTTCTCCTACCTCTTCCATTGGTCTTCACTGAACTGTACATGCACTGAGTTAACTGATGTGTTCTTTAGTTGATTTATGAGTTAATAATTAGTGAATTAATTAATAATTAATTCACACCACTCATCACTAGTGTATTAGCCAGTTAAAATAAATACAACTAGTTCAACTAAGTTGAACCGAACACAACTCCATCAACTCCTCATCAACTCCACCAAACTCTGCCACATGAGTTCTAACTGAAGTCAAACATGCAATAGCTCAACTAACCCATAGGAAATTAGAATTTCCTTCTGCCAGCTGCATGTGCCACATCTGTAGCTCGAACTGAAGTGCTCCAAGAGGATAAGATAAAGTTTATAGTCCAAATATTATTAAGGGCTAATAATATTTGACTGTTCTATTTTTAGACAGGTAGTCTAAAAATAGACTTCGACCTGTCTGTCTAAAAATAGATGTCCATATATTTTTACCAACTTGACCAATAATCCAAGAATAACATCCCGCAACTCCTAGACCATGCTCCATATGTCTTAAAATAGAATTTTCGACAAAAAACACAAGTGTGGTCCCCACCTAGTTTAGGTGATCACTCTCCAGGAAAGATGTTTCAGGAGGCCTCCTTCACTATTTCTTGTTGCCATTTTCAACAATATCCTCTGCCCAATTGGACGACACTTTCTCCTGCCTACAAGAAAAAACTGGGAAACTCAGGGAGAGGAACTCTCCGAGCAAAGCATTGTTTCCCTTGCTGTCTCAACCCGCTAACTTCTGCAATTATTTCTTCTGTGACATGAATTTCCAATCCTCTAACCCGTGAGAAATTCTCATCCAAATTAAGCACAAAATCCATTGTAATTCCCCTATCAAACCCCTACAATCTATCGAAGTAGGTATCCCATCCTGCATTGACAAATATTTTCCATACCTATGGATTACTGCAGAGTAAAACAATATTTTCAGGTTCATGCCACACAGCCAGTCCACCCATACTATGGGGAATGTAATAGCACTCTGGAATAGTAAACCATTAGATAAAATGGTGGATACCAAATTTGGAAAAACAACATGGTGAAAATGAAGGGTGGTAACGGTAAATACAGATGGTAATTCTCGGAAACCAAGGAAAATCATGAAAAATTATGGTAAGTGCAATGAATAGAATAGTAATTAGTTCATATAAAGTGGAAAGGATGTGTTGCGGATCCCAATACATATTTATTGATTATACGGAGTATTGATAAGGATCGTAGGGTGTACCACACACAGAATTGTAATAATGACTTATGAAATCATTATTATGCCGTCGTTAAATTATGATGGCACCCCCCCCCCCCCCAACTTAAATGTTTCCATCTGTGGCATTAATTTCTTCACATGGGATATTTAATTAAATCGGTAATAGTCAAGTGGAGGCGTACCTGGTGGCCTACCTGGACGAAGTGACGGTTGGTAAGATGATGGCACAATAATGATGCGGGTGGAGTAGCAACAATATGAGTAGCAGCATCTGGAGTAACAACAGTGTGAGTAACAACATCTGGTGTAACAACATATTGGAGTAACAATAGTGCGAGTAGTAGCATCCGGAGTAACAACAGTGCGAGTAGCAGCATCCAGAGTAACAACATATGGAGTAACAGCAGTGCAAGTAGCAGCATCCAGAGTAACAACATCTGGAGTAACATCAGTGCGAGTAGCAGCATTTGGAGTAACAAAATATGGAGTAACAACAGTGCGAATAGCATCATCTGGATTAACAACATCTGTAGTGCGAGTAGCAGCATCTGGAGTAATAACAGTGTGAGTAACAACATCCATAGTAACAACAGTTGGAGTAACAGCAGTGCGAGTAACAACATCTGGATTAACAACAGTGCGAGTAACAACATCAGGAGTGACAACATCTGGCTAGCAACAACCAAGGAGTAACAACATCGAGTAGTAGCAACCGAGTAACAACATCATGAGTAGCAGCAACCGAGTAACAACATCATGAGTAGTAGCAACCGAGTAAAAACATCATGAGTAGTAGCAGCAACTGAGTAACAACATCATAAGTAGCAGCAACCGGGTAACAACATCATGAGTAGCAGCAACTAAGTAACATCATCATGAGTAGCAACAACCAAGTAACAACGTCATGAGTATCAACAACCGATACTTAGAATATATTTTTGATCTTTAAAACATTACTCCTCAGTAGTATCTCTTGAAAAAATACAACAAAATAAATAGTAACAATCTTTATTCATTTTTTTTTCATATATATATATTAAACAAGGATGCAGAGGAAGATTTCTCTGCGTTGATAACCTTCAAACCAGATTTCTCAGAGAGATGTTTGATGAAAGCATCCTTAGAGGCTGGGCGATGGTATAATCTCAGGCAATATCCATTTGTTATGAATGCAGCATGTGTATCATCAATTGTGACTATCCTGACTGTTCCATTATCAAATACAACATCCACCTTAAGGTCCCATCCAACGAGTGCAAAGCTTTCCCTTAAAATCCTTAAACCGGAAGTCATAAAGTAATGCCCAGCCTCCCCTCTGAAAGACCTTATTCTTGATAAACTTATCATGCCATTTCATTCTCTGTTGCTGAATAGCAGTGTTTATCTGGATAGCGATTGAACATATTTCATCTAGTTCATTGAGCTAGGCCAGTCGATGTTTCTGGGCATTTGACAGATCCAAACCAACTTCAAGAGCTGTTCTGAGTGTATTGATTTCAAATTATTTTGGAAACAACGGGGATTTCCCATAAACCAACTCAAATGGTGAAAACCCAGTTGTGTTCTGCCATGTTGTTTTGCACACCCAAAGAGCTTCAGGCAGCTTCTAAGCCTAATCCTGACGATGGTATGCCATAGTTTTTTTCAAGATATTTTCCAATGTCTTGTTTATGCTTTCTACTTGTCCATTCACCTAGGGATGGTATGGAGATGTCACCCTATGTTTGACCCCATATTTCTGCATAAACTTTTCTATCATGTGTGATGTAAATTGTGCTCCTCCATCTGAAACAATCTCTCTCAGGGTACCGTAATGAGCAAACAGTTCTTCAAATAGAAAATCCGAGACCACATTCTTTGTTTCTTTCGCAACAGCTTTGGCTTCTACCCACTTAGTCACGTAATCCGTGAAGACCAAAATGTGGACCTTTTGCTGGGAGGGTGGGTTAAAGGGCCCAATGAAGTCGATAGCCCATTTATCAAAAGGTTCAAGGACTACCTATGCCTGCAAAGGCATTTCATCAGCTCAACCGGGCTGCCCCATACGCTGGAAACTATCACACCTCCTGACATAGTTCTGTGCATATCGAAAGATAGAAGGCTAGTAATATCCCATTTGTAGCACCTTATGGGCTATTATTTTGTCTGTAAAATGCCCTCCATGAGGGCCATCATGGGAAAACTTCAATACTTCATCAATATCATCCTCAGATACACATCGCCGAATCTGCTTATCAACTCCTGTATGAAAAAGGTACCCTGCCATCCAAGAATATTGAGCACTGCAATGAATAATTTTTTCTATTGTTCCCTATATGGAAAATAATGAGGCACTTTCCCTGTAACAAGATAGTTAGCAATATCTGCATACCACGGAGGTTTAGTAGAAACTGAAAAAAAGATGCTCATCGGGAAAACTATCTTCTATAGGTGTGCATTCGTCATTGTTATCCATTCTAGAAAGGAAATCAATGACTACATTATATTTTCCTGGTTTTTCTATTATTGTAATATCAAATTCTTGAAGCAATAGCAACCATCTTGTAATACGGCTAGGAGTGATAGGTTTATTCATCAAATACCTGATTGCTGCATGATCAGTATGTTCAAAAGTAGGATACTCGGTGATGTAGTGCCGGAACTTGTTGATAGCATAAATGACAGCCATGAATTCTTTCTCCGTCACCGTGTAATTCAGTTCAGTGGGAATTAAATTCTTGCTGACATAATAAATTACATAGGGTGTTTTGTCTACCTGCTGTCCTAAAACGGCTCCTACTGTTGTTTGAGAAGCATCAACATTTATGTGAAATGATAATGCCCAATTAGGTCCTCGAAGGCTTGGAGCCTTGCAAATCAGTCCCTTAATTTTTCGTGAAAGCTGTTTCACAGTCTTCAATTCACAAGAATTCGGCATCTTTTGTTAGCAATTGAAAAAGTGGATGTGCTATTTTAGCAAAATTTTCTATAAAGCGTCTGTAATAACCAACACAACTAATAAAACTATGTATCTGTGCGGGTGTCTTTGTTACCAGGAAGTGTCATATTACCTCTACTTTGGCTGGATCAACTTGAATTCTGTCAGCTGAGAGCAAATGTCCCAATACTATCTCTTCTTGCCTCATCATATGGCATTTGACTATACTCAGAGATACATGGGCCTGCTTACATGTTTTGATTACTTTCTCCAGATTTTCCAATCCCTATTCAAATCAGTTTCCATATGGAGTAAAATCATTCATATATATTTCAACACTATCATCGACCAAATCAGAAAAGATTCATAGAATTTCCCTTTGGAAGGTAGCAGGAGCATTACACAGGGAAAATGGGAGGACCCTGTATGCAAAGGTCCCCCATGGGCATGTGAAAGTTGTTTTATGCTGGTCTTCCGGGGCTATCTAGATCTGGTTATATCCACTAAATCCGTCTAGGAAGGAAAATAATTTCTTCCCAGGCAAGGTGTCCAGGACTTGGTCAATGAATGGCAAAGGGAAAAGGTATTTTTGGGTTGCCTTGTTTAACTCCTTGTAATCTACACAGATCCGCCACTTACCATTATTTTTAGGAACAATAACTAGCAGAGATACCCATTGGCTATCTGAAATGGGGTAAATGAAACCTACATCCAAATTTTTTTGTAATTATTCTTTGACAATGTTTTTTAAAGCAGGATTCATTCTCTGTTGGGGTTGTCTCACAGGGCAGCAATATTCCTTAATATAAATATGATGAGTACATAAGTTAGCAGGGATTCCCTTCATGTCAGTATAATCCTAGGCAAAATCTTCCTGATGATTTTGAAGGACTTTTAAAATCTATTTTGTTTTGGATTCGGAAAGATTGGGGCTGATATTGAGTTTTTTCCTTGGTTCAATTTTAATTGGAATACTATCATGGGATAAAGTTACAAGAATGTCTTCAATTTCACCCTCTGGTTCAATATTTTCTTGCATCTCACAGCTCATAGCAGATTCTAAAATCCGGAGAATAGAAATCGAAATAGAACTAGAAATAGAACCAAGATTGTTAATAAAAGTGTTAATAGTATCATCCTCGGTTTCTGTTTTGAATTGCAGGGCCTACCCAATAGTGAGAATTGGTCTAACTTCTTTGTTTTCAGGTTTATGCTCTTCTATTGGTAGATGTTTCTAACCGGTTAATAGTTTTTTGGATGGGCTAGGTTCTGCAGGAGGGTAGAGAGTAAGATTCTTGTCATGAAAGTCATTCAGTCTCAGTGATCCTATGTAAACTATATGGATTCACGTCCCAAGGTCTTCTCAAAATCAATGGGTGACCTCCAATGAGGTTGTTGCACATATCTGAGGAGGTTTATAGGGCGGTACCATGAATCCCTTGAAATATCCTTATCTTCTAGTTTCCCTCTTTTAGTTTAATTCCAGACCTATACGCCTAGTTCCAAGATGGTAACAGGGGTTGGCTCAACATTTGAATCTGAAAATGTCTGTTCATTTCTGATAAAATTATTGATATTGATGGAATTCTCAAATCCACCGTTGTTTGGGATTTCAACCCCATTGATTTTTACTATTATAATTTAGTTTCAGATCCTATGCTATATTTGCAATCTTACTATAACAATGTAATGATCTACCCATCACATGAATAGTTAATGGATCCCTTGGTTTCTTCCCAGGTTTCTTAGAGAAGTACTCTTTGATATTTTTTGCATATATAGGTACATCACTCATAGCCTGTAGTAGGGGTATTTTAACAAAGAGATTTTGAAATTCACCTAGAAAATCAAACTCTGCTTGAGGGTTTGGTTTATTCAAGGTTAGTCTTTCAGGATACGGTGGAGAAGTTGAATGACCCTGATTAAGAGCAGGTTAGGGAGGTATTTGATTTGTCATGTTTTGGTCTAGTTTATCCCCAATTGTCCTCTGTTCTAGTTCTGTAACTTCACTGTCAATCTGTTCTATAATAATAGGTGAAGTGGGAGCATTTAATATCCACCCAGATCGTAAGTTTACTTCGTTAAGTCCTGTGGTGGAAATGCTATAAGATGGAAGGTTAAGAGTATCTGTTTGTTGGACCCATTTATTATTAGGATTTGGATTGGGCTAGAATGAGCATTAACTACTCACAGTTACGGAGGTACATTAGAGATCAAATGAGACGCTGTTGAGGCATGGTCAGTACCAGATGGAGGGTCACACGATTTAGTTCTGAAGGATTAATGCGTGTGAACCATTAATTACTGGCAGAGTGGTGTGTTAGACCACATAGATGAAAACGGTGTAGATTGGGGACCCATATTATTAAAATATTGGGATGGGTCCTGAAATATACCTAGATTCATAGCTGGTGGTCGAGGTTTCCATGGCTTTTTTGGCCCCATAAAGTACAGCTGGTCTACCACGTTTTCTTCACTTGCCCCTTGAAAAAATACCTTCAGTCCAGACAAGGAAGGACACGAGCTGGTTGCATGAGTTTGTTCACAGATTGTGTAGGCTTCCACTATGTTTAATGGGCATTCTTTCAAAGGATGCTTCTTTCTGCACTATGGGCAGAATATAGCCATATTCTTCTCCAACTCTATATGTTTCTATTTTTCTTGCAGAGTGTCCATCTGGGCAAATAATGTGCTCAGGATATCAGTCCTTAGGTTATCCAGTAGGTTTACAATTTCTGCCTTTGTAACCCCTCCACCAGAAGTCTTTAACGACTGAATTCCTTGTCCACTCCTTGTAGCCCCCCATGAACACTGAATGCAATAGTCACAGATGGTGTCGAAGTCTTCTTTTGAAATTTCCCCCTTTCCTACTATGTTCAGAAGTTGCAGGGAATCTTCCCTAAGTGCAGAAGAATGATCTTGAATATGTATGAATTTACGGTGGTTCTCATGGTAAATGAGTCCGCAAACTCACAAACGGAATCACAAATCAGCACAGTATTATCACATGGTTAAAACCCTTGAAGAGGGAAACAGTCCATGACTTGAGCCAACACTGCCACTTCAAGAAATTTATTAATATAAAAAGAAAAGTTACATATGTTTCTCTCATAAACAGTTACAAAAAAAATGACCCTCCATACTCTTTAAATAGAGATCATGGACCAATCAGGTGTTAAGCCACATATCAAGTGTTGTTAATACTGAGGAGAGAGATAACCGTCGGATCACTACAAATCGTGTCTGTCAGATTATAAGTTACAAATGTACATAGTAAAGAAACACACTTTACCTAACTCTACACTAGAATAAGTTATTATTATCTATTTCCTATGTATTCGGAATATCCTAACATCCCCCTTAAGAACAACTTTTTTAAGGATGGATTGAGATTTACAAAGGTGACACAAGGAATATATTTCTATGTGTTTAAATATCCTAACATCCCCCTTAAGAACAAATTTGGATAGGATTGAAGGATTTACAAAGAGCGCTAATAGGAGAAGGAAGGAGAAATAGAGACCTATCCCCCTTAATGAAAACTTTCTGGAAACTCCACGTATGGATGAATTTTGGTAAACTTCGCTTTTGTGAGAGCCTTCGTAAAGATATCGACATCTTTTGGATCATTGGTTGGACAATAATGCATAAAGAACAAGATAATGAATGAATTCGATGAAGTGTATGTGGAGTTCAATGTGTTTCATACTGCCCCGTGTTAGTATTTGGATCTTTTCTCTTTTGAATGCTTTTCTGATTATCACATTAAAGTGTAGTTGGATGCTGCTTATGAAGACCAAATTCAGACAGGATCTGACGAAGCCACATGGCTTCCTTGCTGGCTTCAACTACACCACGATACTCTACTTCTGCTAAAGAAAGAGATATGGCACTTTGTTTCTTACAAGACCAAGTAATAGGTCCCGAACCAAGAGTGAATACATATCTTGCAGTATACTTTCGATCATCAGGGTCACTAGCCCAATTAGAATTAGTGAAACCAATCAACAATGGAGATGCTCATGCACTGTAATGAATCCCGAACTGAAATGTAACTCTAATATATTGAAGTATTATTTTAACTGCTTTCTAGTGACTTTCATGAGGTTGGTGCATAAACCGAGTGACAAGACCAACGACAAAGGAAAGGTCAGGATGGTTATGGGTTAGATACAAAACTTTACCAAGTTGACGGTATAAGGTAGCATCAACTTCAAGGGTAGTAAAAGTGACTGAAAACTTTACTCCAGACTGAAAGGGAGAAAGGGCTATCTTACAGTCTTCCATGTGAAATTGGTGTAGAAGATCACAGACATACTTGGACTAAGAGAGGGTAATGCCTTCTTTGGATTGCAAGACTTGCAGACCATGGAAATAATGCAAGTGTCCTAAGTCTGTCATTTCAAACTTCTTTTTGAGGCTAGAATTCACATGGTTTATATGGTTTGGATCACTACCAGTAAGGATATTATCATAAACATAAAGAACAAGGATGGTGAAGGACTTACCCACTTTCTTAGTGTAGACAGTGTTGTCAGAATGACACTTAGAAAAGCCATTATCTAATAGAAATCTATCCATTTTGGCATACCAAGCCCGAGGATCTTGTTTGAGACCATAGAGAGACTTCCTAAGGCAACAACCAAGGCTGGAGCCTTTTTGGATAAATCCATGGGGTTGTTCCATGTAGATTTATTCATGCAAATATCCATGTAAGAAGGCAGATTTAACATCCATCTGATGGACTTCTGATCCGTATGTGATCGAATAAAGTGCTTAAGAAGTTTGATTAGTTTGTCCTTTAGGTTAATAGTTAACTTGAAGTATTATTTAATGATAAATGACATAAAATAGCAGCATAAATGAATTAAATAACATCAATAATCAGAGAGAAGAAGAGGCAAACAATTTGATGACGAAGTTCGTCCCTCCTAGACTACATCTCTTGGTCTGCTTTTAAGTGGGAATCTATTTTTATTAGGATTGATCTTGAAGAATATTTACACTGAAATGGTACAGAATGACTGTGCTCACAGGCACTTCTGAACCCTGTAAACAAAAAGTAATCTTCCTTGCCTTTTCGACACCTGTCTCCATGCTCAATTCCGACCATCGATGGCTGAGCAATGCTGCAAACAAAATTGCCTCTAACCTTCTGAAACTGTACTCCAAAAACACTATGCCTTCACATAAATCCAAGATGATTTCATGAGCCAATTTCATGGCTTAAATAGGCCTACATCGAACCGCTATTTACTTCAATTAGAATTTTTTTGAGATATTGGAGGGATAAGTGGTTCAAATCCTATCTCAATACAAACCTAGGGATTAAGTTGATACACCATAGCGCTAAAATTAAATTCAAAAACCCATTTTTAAACATTATAATATAATATTGACTAGGCGGGCTTGCAAACTGGGCAGAGTAATTAACTTTCCGCATGTGAATAGCGTCGATTGTGGCGGTGACTTCGGCGGTCACGGTTACATTTGGCGGTTCCGGTGTGACCTTAGCCACATACCTGTCACATGATATCCCTTCCGACGCGGTCTCTTCGGTTTACAATTGGTGGCTTAAGACATTTTTTAAAACAACTCTGCCGCGGTTAACACAAAACCTGTTCACATAATCCGACTTCCGATGCGGTTAGGAGCTGGCGGTTTTATAACTTTAACGCTATGGGTTTTTATTATATGGTTTTAAAACTTATATATGTTTTAATATCCAAACATCTGAACCTTTGAATAAGGTTTATGGTATAATATTTTTTTAATGTGGTTTGAATATTGCGCTAGGGATTTTTAAACTTAGGTTTATATAAACCTTTAACCATAGTGTTTTAGGTCGTAGGTTTAATGCATAGTTTTAAAACTTATGAATAGGACTTAGGCCATCACTTAGGTTTATGATATAGGTTTAAAACTTAGGATAAGGATTTATGACCATAGGGTTAGAGTTTTAGGAATAGGACTTAGGTTTGGCTATTAGGGTTTAAATCTAGGTTAGATTTTTACAACCCATTACATCACCATTATAACCCAAATTTTAAACTCTTGATGACCATAACATTTGAAGAAATTTTCAATGACAAAACTGTCGATACTGAAGACTGAAGTGGACGTCGAACTGCTGAAGTTGACATGAAACTCTGTTGATTTGTACTGATCAAGATCCTCCTAGATCAATCCTATCCACTTAAAAAGATTTTGGACCACAAAAGCTTAATTTTAAACTGACAATAAGCGAGAATACAACTCTCTCACTTTCACCTTGACTTTGATGACATACAACCATACCTACTCGTTGACCTGAAACTGATGCTTATCATGGCGCAATTTGAACCTATCTTGACTTAATGTCATCGGGAGCACAGAAAATGTAAGGTTTACTGTAAGTCATGTTGGGTTATAAATTTATCCCACATCTTAGGATGTAAGTAATTTTAGTTACTCTCAAAGAATATGTATCCTTATTTTCTCAATACTTCATCATTCCCAGCCAAATCCATTTTTCCCCATGTTTGCAAATGAACTGAAATGGTACAAACCCATCTTTTGATTGCATGGTTCACTTGTCGGTATCATATTACACATCCCTTTATGTACTACAATTGCTTTCATACATATGAGTGCTAATATATTTAATTTTGTCTTAACCGAGAAAGATAAATTTCCCGAATAACTTGCACCTTTTCTATCTGAGCATTATGAGTTAGCAATTCAAAAGTATCTTCGAAATCATTATCAATACTATTCTGTTCTACATAACTGCTGTTCCCAACTTGCCAAAATCGGTTCTACAACAAGGGGATACCTATCTTCATCCTGACCTTGGTTAGTAGTCACTTTCCAATGGTATAGGGGTCCTCGAATCGGGGATATGGGACCAGCTTCCCCAATATGTGTGTGTGTGTGTGTGTGTTGAGAATTGATATTTCCTTTCTAAAAGTTCCTAAGTAAGATGATTTTATTCTAACTCTAATCTAATAACATGCAATTGTATTCTAATAAACAGAAATATCTAATTCTATACTAACCCGGGATGTAATCTTTCCGTTATGCGATCTAAAATGATTTCAAATAACAATTGGTAATAAAGATCATTCAAATGTTATGAGAAAAGAATTCAATGGAGATAAACCACTTCGTATAAAAATTTAGACGAAACAGTTGTGAAAAACATATCACATAATAAGCTACTCATATATTAAGCATAAATAATAGCTATCACCGTACAGAAGTGCCAAATGATAACTCAAGCATTCACGCATCAATATATAAACAACTGAACATGAATATCACTTTAACACAAAGGCATAAATAGTTAAGAGATAAAAGTACCATTTATAACTAGTTCTACTCATGAGCTTCAAGCAATAATGACTTATCTCTTCTTAATCCAACATCCACTAAGAGTACAAAAGTACAACATCAGTAGTAGATATTAAACGCAGATATCAATAAATCTTGTTCCATTCATTCATCAAAACCTCCTTGGAGGGTGAAAAAGTGCATGTTCTGAGGACAAGTTTTTGACAAATTTCAGGACCCTTCTCTAAATGCATGAGAAGGGTTTAAATACTACTAACTAAATCTAAAAATAATTTATTACAAAAATGTAGGATACAGTTTAAATGACTGTCCTCATTTTAGGAAAAAATAAAGAAAAATTAATACTAACACTGAATCTAAAAATAAAACTAACAACTAACTATTTGTGTATCTGTTGTTTGAAATCGCAAGAGTTCAACATTTTTTTGAGAAGAGTCGGTTGGCTGACTTCTGACTTTAACTATCCTACGAAAATAGAATCGGCAAGAGCTGGCACCATCTTCTCGGCAGAATTGATGATACATTTGAGAGTCATGCACTGGCTGTGTGGTTTTACCAAATACGCCCAGTAAGAATCCCAATTCAACTTAGTTAATATTTTGATTGATTTTGCCTTTTCTTGAGCCTTCTGTCTCCAGCCTGTCTGCAATTGCTGCACTTTCGGTAGATACCCTGGAGTGGTTTCTGAGATCAGATTTTCCTTGTGAAAATTTTCATTTATGCAATCAATAACACTGTTTGCTGCTGTGGCTGCTTCTTTTGTCGCTTGCTCTACTTTCCTGATTTGTGCATCCCATTTGTTAAAGAGCATTTCTTTGTGATTGTCGTTGATTATTGGTGCACCTGCTCTTTTCCCCTCCTCTGTTTCTTGCCAAGCCAAATATTCAGTAACTCTTTTATTAATTAAATCATAATCATGTCGTAATTCTACGACTTAATTAGTGATTTTATCGCTTATTTCACAATAAGAGTTCCATTGTGATATTTTTTGGCACAATGCTTCCTGTTGCTGCAGTAGTTGATCATTTAAGGAAATGGATTCTGTGATGAATTCTGTAAGCTTAGGATCATCCTTGTGCATCTCTTGCATAACCTATAACTATTTTTCTCTTTCAGCCAAACTGTTCTGGTACCCTATCTGCATTTGTTGGAAGTCCTGCTGTAATCTTTCAAGCTGTTTTTGTGCTTCGTTGTTGGCGTTGGCTTGTTGTAGTTGTTGCTGCAAAACCTATATTTTATCTTCTTTCTCTTTCAGTAGTTTTCGTACCTCAGATGCTTTATCAATGGTCGCAGAGGCATATGCTCCTTTGATCTGAGACAATTTGGTGAGATTTTCAGTGGGATCGGTGGTAGGATCTTGCCATAGGATGTCTAATTGCTCTGCATCATGAGAGAGCACGTTTTCCAATTTCCTTTTCTTTCTTTGTCTTCTCACTAATGCCTTGTGTTGTGGACTATAAAATACATCAAGAGGAGGAATTTCCTCTATTTTGAGCATAAGTTCAGAAGATGTGGTAATGGGAATATGTTCCATTTCTGAGACATTGCTAATTGTTCCTGTGACTATATCTTTTGTTGCTCGTACATTAATCACAGGTGTCTTTGTGCTCTGTCCTTTAATATTTATTAAATCATTGAATGTCTCCCATTCTTTATCTAGCTCGGTTCTGACTGATGGTGGCTGGACGATGAGAGGGGGGGGATCTAGCTGTGGAGAGGTCAAAACCAGTTGCTGTGGGAGCTCCTTTGACTGGGCAGTATCCCTTACTGACCCTTCACTTTTATCATGGTCACTTTCAGACCTCTTAGAGTGCTCTGACGTTTCTCTTCTGGACTTAGATTTAGATCTGTCTGTGTCTGAACTTCCACTGAGACTAATACTAGGAGTTGGTTCCCTTATGGGTTCCAAGCATAATTTATCCAAAGGGATATTAGCTAACCTCTTTTCCCTGTATATCTTGAACTCTTGAAATTCTGCTGGAGGAAATCGCATTTGGGCCGAATGTAGAACCTCTTTAAGTGTACCTTTCTGTTGGAACATGTAATCAAAAAGATCATCTTCTTTAGAAAACACCTTTATTTTGACTGCAATAGTGACAATTTTAGCAATATCATAAGGGTCGAACTGTCTTCTTGGAAATTTGAACAATCGTAGACATGTTATGTTGTTTAATTCTTTGAATGCATGACCTACATCAAATAGTGAAAAGGCCCCATAGGCCACAGGAAATTGTGGCCAAATAGCCTTCTTTTTGTCCTTCAAATCTTTAGTCAAACCTCCTTCTCCATAGGTTTGATAAGCAATTTCTCGTACCATGAGTGTATCAGGAATATATAAAGGTAAGACATGAGGGGAAGCGAGACTTCCGAATACCCTGACATATGTAAACAATTCTTCTCCGAACCATCTTGCGACAGGGAGTATATCTACCTCTGCTTCGGGAGAAAATCTTGGAGCGTCTTTATCATATAACATTTTGTACAGGGGCAACATGATTCCATGACAAATCTTGTAAAAATACGGAGTGAACTTGGAATCCCACAATTCTTTGTGATAAATATGAATGGGTAAGGGGTCTTGAGTCATCCATTTCCAACCCATTAAAGGAAAATTGGAAATATAACAGATTGCATCCATCACATATGCAAATAGGTAGAAAGGGGGATAAATTCTCTGAGAAATAGTTCTTTTAGACCGGTAATTTAAAATAGTTGTGGCTAAGTTTTCAGATAATATCTTAGCCCAATCCACAATAGTAGCATGAATGGCGGCATCCAATAATGGTAGCCATTCAGATGAAAATTTATTAATGTCTGGCTTCCCAAAAAGTCTAAAGAGCATATCAACAGCAAAGAAATACGGGGAGGTGAGAGAACTAGTACTATACATACCATGTTTATCCTTTTTTAGTGGTTCGTCCCTCCTTGACCAGTCATTTTTGCGTTTTTCCAGGTCTTAATTTTCTTTTAGCAAACTTCTCCATGAACTGTTTGTTATAAGTCGTCTGTGGCTCTGGTAAATGATACATGAGTCTCAAATCTTGTGGAGTGAACGAGCCAATGAGTCCTTGACCCTGAGTCTTAAATTGTCTATTTGTGATGTCAGCGCTGTCCAGTACCCATTTAACCATGTCCATGTATGGAAGAATTTTGGGCCTCGCCACTATCCGGTGCAAGAACGAGCAAGCTAGATCTGTAATAGACGCCTCAAAAGACCCATGTGAGCCTGTAGTAGCTGTAACCCCCATTATTTTGGGATTTTCTTCCTCAAGTAGACTGTACATGCCTTCCTAAGTAGTAATACCAACATCTTTATTACAGGCGGTGTCTGTATACAGGGGCATCATTTCTTTGTCTTCAGAACTCGGAGCTTTGCCTTTCTTTCCCATAATATCCCGAATACTGCTTTGCATGGTTTTCTGTTCTTCGTTCCTGCAGTTTACAAATGAGGTGCAAATAATGAGAAGAAAAAGGTGACGGGAAAGCTTTAAATGCCGAAGACATATAAAATATACCACCTTACGTGAAATGGCTCTTCGATCAGAACAAAACCATATTTCATTAATGATTGGAAACTAACTCATTGATTAACATTAAAGCGCATAACTAGGTCTCGGTTTATGGAAAAAGATTTTTTGTACAATGAGGCCTAAAGATCTACGATAAGGCGATCTGCGATTTTCTTCGCAATATCGCAGATCGCAATATCACAGATCGCATTATCACAGATCACAGTCTCGTGGAATAGAAAAATCGCAATACCGCAATATCACAGAATCGCTGGAGCATAGCATATGACAATCATCCGTTAATGTTTTTTCTGCGAAATGTGATATTCGATATGTGCCATCACATTTCGGCGGTTTGAGGTTTTTCAGCGTAAATGATATTTGAGGCATGCGATGCGATGAATGTTTTTATTGTGTAGTTTCGCATCGCAATCTCGCAATCTTAGAATTCCGCTTGTAAGGAGGTATCCATTACCTTTTTTGCAATGTGATATTTCTTAAGGAATGATTTTATCCTACCTTATCATAAAACTTAAGCTTTTTTAGATTTTTCAAGGGGTATTCTCCTAAGTTTATGATAGTAAGTTTTATTGAAAAAAGGAAATACAAGCACTAATCGATTTTTAAAATTTTTTGACTAAGGGCCCCCACTTATTTAGTAGTAGTGAAAATACTAAATAAGAAGGGGGGGTTGTTGCTGGCCACAACAATTGGCGATTTCACTTGGAAGAACCAGTTATCTCTACTTTTCTTTTGAATTTTCTAAACTTCCAAAATAGAAAATTTTCCAGAAAATCAAACTTTATTATAGAAAGACAAAGTACATTATGCTTTTATCTATTAATGATATTTCGTTTCTTCTATATTTAACTTTGATTTTTTACTTCCTCAAGCTAGTCCTTGTATCTACATCAGTCACTACTTGGTTTATAAAGATAAAAACAAAGGTTTCTCTGTAAATCAATTTTAAATATGCTCATTTGTCGTAGGTAGAGCCTCTGCTGCCAGCAGACATTTATGACCTCGACAGGGTTACCTATTACCCAACAATGATCCTGTATCCTACTTAGAGAAATATACAATTTTCAAAGAGAAATCCATATCCACACTTATCACTTTCATTTTCCTTTTACCCTTAAAGAAAAATGTCTTCGTTTGGTAGCCAATTTATGATAATGCCATTCACTTGATTTATAACTTTGTTGAACAAGCTGGCTCGTGATGAGACCCCTTGTCTTTTGATTGCAACAATCTTGAGTCATTTCCCTGTTGTGGTATGCAGTATTGGCAAAGTCAGCAAGCTATAATATCTATGATCATGATAAGTCGTCTCGTGATGAGACCTCTTACTCTTTAAGTTAAAGTGTGTCATTGGATTATTCCCTGAACGTTGTAATTTCCTAGGTGGGAGGAAGTCATTGTTTCCTTAAGATAGCTCTGGATGACAATGGTAGAGTATTTTGGAAAGAGATTTTCTACAGAGAATCTTCTTTTTGTTATTGATACCTTTTATTGGACTGATATAAAACAATTTCCCACTAAAGGTCATTTTTTATCAAAATTTACAAGGTTGAAACTAGTATCATTTCTAGGCTTAGAGCCTTTAACTGTATCTTTAAATAATAATGATCAATTTTCTAGAAGAATTCTATTTATACAAGTGAAAAAACAAAATCTAAAAGAGAATTTGTATCTTTTTCGTGAATTCCAAATGTAACCATTTACAACTGGTTTTATCATGAAAATAAAGAAAACTAATCTACAAAATAGAAGAATGATCTCCTATGGAAAATATTTTTTGAGGATCTGTCCGTTAATAGGTAAATACTCTCTTTTTATTGTTAAATCCTATAACATAAAAGTAGATGGACCTATGAATTCTGTGATTTGAAAAGGGCCAAGCCACATTCATTGAAATTTCGTATGTTTCCCTTTTTCCTCGTGGGCCTTGTCCCATTTTAAAACTAGATCTCCCATATGAAAGTCCTTTCTGGATATCATGTTTGAATCAAAAGAATATTTTACTAATTCTTGGTGATGAGCATGAGTTATTTTGGCCTGTTCTCATTGCTCTTCTAGCTTAATTATTTCCAACTTCCTTAGTTGTAAGGAAGAAGTTGGTGCTTCATCAATATATTGAACTAAGGCCAAAGAGGGAATTGCTAGATGAGTTGGAAGAACCACTTCTTTCCCATAAACTAAATTAAAGGGAGAAGTGCCAATGGAGGTTTTCTACGTTATTCGATCTGGCCATAAAGCATATATTAAAGACTCATGCCAATTTTTGTGATTTTGATCAATGGTTCGCTTAATGATTCTGATTAAGTTTTTATTTGTAGATTCAGCTAACCCATTCCCTTGCGGGTAATACTTGGCAGAGTATTTGAGTTTGAAACCCCTTTTGAGTGCAAATTTAGTCATAGAATTACCATAAAAATACGATGCATTATCAAACATTAAAGCAGAAGGTAAACCAAACCTGGTGATTATGAACTGATCTATGAACTCGATGATATGCTCCGCATTAGCCATCTTTAGAGGAGCTGCTTCTACCCATTTAGTAAAATAATATGTTGTTGTAAGGATATACCTATGTTTTTTAGAAGAGTGAGGAACGATCTCACCTATTATATCCAATCCCCATTGATCAAAAGGCTGCTCAATCTTGATTGGTTGCAGCGGCAATGATGGTTTCTTTTGTTTCCCAGCAGCGGTTTGAAAAACTTGACATTTACTTATGTAGCTATGTGAGTCTTTGAATAGTGTGGGCCAGTAATAGCCTGTGCGAAGGATTTTATGTGCAATAGCGTCTCCAGCATAATGTCCACCTGCTGGCCCATCATGGAGTTCCTGCAAGACTTTTTCAGCTTCAGATTTCTCAAGACATCTAAGGAGAATAGAATCATAAGTCATTCTAAAAATAACATCATTCACGAGCTGATATTGTTTAGCCTTCAACCTTAGAGCTCTTTTCTTGGTGTAATCGAGATTTGGAGGAGCATATCCATTCTTTAGATAAAATATGATGTCAGCGTATAATCATTCAACATCGTTTAGGCTTACCTCGTACATTTGTATCTCTACAGATGGTATTTCGGAAATAAGCAATGCTCCAGCTAGCATTTTGCAAAAGCCTTGACCTTTTACAATACTTGCTGGTTTGATTTCTACGTCATGTTCTTGTAAGGCAGTAACCCAATTGGCTCTTTTCTCACCCACATATTTCTGTACTAAGAGATTTCTTACCGCTGGAAACGGTACTATGATTTTTGTATGGGTTTTAAGTAGAAAGGGTCTGAAATATTTAATTGCTTTGAAAACAGCATTAGCTTGTTTCTCTACATATGAATAATTTAACTCAGCCCCCTGTAAATTTGAATTGAAAAAAGCAATTGGGGCTTCTGCCTTGTCTTGATTTTCTTGAGTGAGTATCGCAGCATATGATCTATCAGAGGCAAATGTATAAAATAAAAGGATCGGAAAAATTTGGAGTTGCTAAAGATGGAGCGTTAACAATTGCTTGTTTGATCAGATTGAATGCCTCATATTCATCTTGGCCCCATTTGAATTTTTAGTTCTTTTTAATCATTGCTTGTAAAGGAGATACAATTCTTGAAAAATCTCACACAAATCTCTTTACAAAATTAATCTGGCCAAGGAAAGATTGCATAGCTTCCTTGTTGTGAGGTAGGGGTATTTTGGAAATCTCCTTGATTCTGTCAGGATCAATATGAATTCTAGATTTTGACACTATGAATCCAAGAAGTTTTCCTTCACTTAATGCAAAAAAGGATTTTTTCGGGTTAAGTGAAATTCAATACCTTTGACAATGTTGAAAGATCTGTTTTAAATCTCTAAGATGATTGCCTCGTTTCTTGGAATATACAGTTATATCATCCAAGTAAATTACCACTGATTTGTTAACTAATCCCTTGAATGCAATGTCCATGGCTCTCTGAAATGTGGCACCAACGTTGATTAGACCAAAGGGCATCTTTTGATATGTGTAAGTGCCCCATTTGGTTCTGAATGTGGTTTTCAATTGATCATCGAGATGGACCAACACTTGGTTGTAACCAAAGAAACCATCTAAGAAGGACATTAATTCTGATCCTGCGACTGCTTGCAATATTTGCTCCATGGGAGGCAAAGGAAAATTATCTTTTTGGCAGGCTTTGTTGAGATTTAGAAAGTCAATGCAAATTCTAATGTCTCCGTTCTTCTTTCTAACGGGAACCATATTGGAAACCCATTTAGAATGTCGAACGGGAAAAATGATTTTGGCTTTCAATAACTTATTGAGTTCAGATTTGATCTGGTTTTCTAAATTGGGATGGATCTTTCTCAGCTTTTGCTGGACAGGTTTTTCATCGTTTATCATTGGGATAGTATGTTGGATGATAGAAGTGTCATAATTTTTGAGTTCATCGTAGTTCCAAGCAAAGACACTTTTGTATTGTTTCAAAAGACGAAAATATGCTAATTTTTCTTTAGGAGCTAGGCCAAGGCCTAGGTTGATATTATGTGGTTTGGTATCAGTTCCTAGATTTACTAATTCATAGTTCAAAGTTGAACTTTGCAGTTTTGAATTGGTAGATCTTTTGAATCGATCTTTCAAATCATAAAGGTCTTCTAACTTGACTACTGACTTTGGCATAACATTATTAGTGCTATCTTGTTGCAATTGTCTGTAATGTTGGTCCTCATCAATTATCTGATTGGTGTAAGATCCTTCAGATGTGAGGAAGCTTACAATATCAGGATCATCGTTGAAAATCCTCCAATTGGTAATGTTATCAGGAATCGAGGGTCTAAAGATTAATTCGATTGAAAATCGATCAGGGCTATAGTCTTCTGAAGGAATGAGCTTGGAAGCTACATTGGCTAGGAGTTCTACACTAGCATTCTGGAGTCTGGGGATTGATGAAATATTAAATGCTATAAAGTGTTCAGTCAGATCTTGAACTAAAGATTGATAATGCTTTAAATGACCTGATAAACAATGTATAGTATTGCGTACCTATCTGATTACAATTTCAGAATCTCCGAAAACTTGTAGATATTTGATGTCTAATCCGATTGCTTTGTATAATCCTTGGACTAAAGCCTCGTATTCTGCGGTATTATTGGTGCAATCGAACTCGAGTCTACAAGTTAGCATAGTTTTGTTTCCCTCTGGACTAATCAACACGCATCCTGCTCCTGCTCCTTCATTAGACTTAGAACCATCAAAAAATAACTTCCAAAATAAAGATTTATTTACAGGAGTATCTACAAAATTAATGCATTTAGAACTATCTGTTTGAGAAAAATTTTCTATTTGAGATAAAACAAAATGTTCTAAGTAAGGTGAAGTATGAGCATTAAAATTTCCTAAGAAAGAATCAACTGAATAGTTGCCAATAATATTATTGTTGTATGCTACCGGTTCATTTTCTCCTTCCAATTCTATTACTATGTATTTCTGATGTTTTTCTCGCTCAACCTTTATCTGATTTGGTTTACCATTGTAAGGAAGCCACATGTGCAACCAATCAGTTGCAAAGTATCCATGAAGTTTTTCTGACCAATCTCTGCTAAGAATTAAGCCATAAAATTCTGGAATATTTGCAACTAAAATGTCGATAACTTGACATACCTTTGGATTAGATGACAGCCTTATGGTAACCTAATTTAATTTGCCGATCACTTCAACTTGCGATCAATCTAGTTGAAATATGCGCACAACAGATTTTTGCAGTTGAACGTTCAACTTTGCACATATTGATTTTGGTAAAATATTAGATGAAGCTCCAGAAGCCACTAAGCAATTATGCAAATTTTTATTGAAAACTTCATAAGTAGGAAGAAATGGGCGAGTATGAGATCTCGACCTTCCTCCAATTAAAGAAATATTGTTTGGATCAACTTTATTAATCACATTAGTTGGAGGTCTTCCCATTTCATGGGAAGCTTGAGAGATTACAGCGGCGGGCAGAGGTTTTTTTGGTACAACATGTAATTCTTTCAAAAGTACCTTTTGCTGGTGTTTTAACTTGCTCAATTCATAAAAAGTGATGTTAGCCCTAGTCTTCTTCATATCTTTTATGATATTATACTCCATTTCATCCTAAACGATCAATGTTTTTGATGGAGTTGATGAATCTGTTTGGACTGGGCTGGTTTGAGTCACTTTAGATGTTGTTTTCTTGGCTGCGACTCTATCCTTAATCATTGAGCTTGCACTCTTTGGCTTAGGAGTAGGTTGAGGAGAATCAAGTCGATTTCTACTTTGAGTGTTAATAGGGGATGCCTCTTGATCTTCTTCATCTGGGAGGATAAAATCCCACATACCTTTTACCTCTACAACTTCTTCTTCATCAGTAGTTTCTTTAGTAGCAATGTCCTCTTCTTCTTCTTCTGATTCAGCACTTGTGATAGTATTTGGTGGCTTTGAATCGGTCGAAGGGTTTCTTCTATAAGGCTTGTACGGCTTTTTAGAAGATGTTTCTGCCACTTGTTTCTTAATGTCAATCATTTCTTTGGACATGGTTGTTAGAACTTTATGCAATCCTTCTAAATCGAATGGATCTTTTGATTTTTTTTTCTTGGGGTCTTCCTTAAAAGTAACCTTCTTGGATTTTCATTCCTCTATTGCGTTTTTCTTTTCTAGGGATATGATACGTTTCTCTACCACTATTGCTTCCTTCATATTGTCAGCTAAAGTTGTTTTGTTAGCCCTATCAACGAAGATTTCTATGTTTGATGGTAAAGCAGAGATGTACCATTCACTTCACACTTCTTCGCTAGGCTTGGAAGCAGTAGGAATTTTATTTAACAATTTATTGAAATGTGAATTAAAATCTTTGATAGGTTATTTTGACTTGGTCCTAAGGTTAGATAGGTCATTGATCAGTGTCACCATAGACCTGTCATCACCGAACTTAGTTAAAAATTGTTCTTGGAAGATATCCCAACTAGTGATAGATCTAGACGGTAATGAGAAATACCATGATCCGACTGCTCCTTTTAGAGTATAGGGAAAAATTCGGATGACAACGTCTTCATTGGTAACTCCATTAAGATTTATGGACAACATAAAGTTATTTATATGTTCTTCCTCTAGCATGCCTGCTTCAGGATTAAACTTAGGCAGCCATTTTTCAGGATGGGCCGGTATTTGACTCAAGGGCGCAGGCTTTAAGACTTCCCCTGAGATATTCCATGGAGATTGGGACATCGCTGAACTACCAACAAAGGAAAGCACAGAAGATGATCCCTGCGGTTGGGAAGATGAGGATATTATGATTCCAGATGTTTGAGAAGGAGATGTGGAAGTTCCAGTGGACTGACAGACAATAATATGAAGTGGTGGGGTGGATGGTTGACTTCGCGGTGAAGAGGTTGAGATGGATGATAATGATGAAAGAGTCTCACTATCAGACCCTTTAGGTGATTTTCTTGCTCTCTTCCTTGTAGGTAGAGGTAACTCGGTTGGCTGAACACCAAAATTTTCGCTCTTTATTCTGGTGGGAGGATGTGCAGGGTTATATTGCAAAGTTACGCTGCCTTGAGATTTATTAGATCTTTGAGGTGATATTGAAAATCGTTGAATTTTATGGATCAAAGATTCAACTTCAGGAGGTTCAATAGCAGATTCTTATGAAATGTCAGGGTTTGTGGTAGTGGCTATTATTCTTTCGACTTCTGGCTCTAGATTTAAAGATTCTAAGTGCGATGGGGAAGTCAGGGGAGATGGTGAGGGCGATTTACTCTCAGAATGGTATTTAGATTTTGAATTATTTTCCATTCATAGTTTGGGGCCGTCTTTCTAGTGCCAAATATGTTGAAGCCCCAAAAATCGGGTCTACAACAAGGGGGATACCCACCTGGTCTGGACCTTGGTTAGCAGCTCTTTTTTCGTTTGGTATAGTGGGTCCGACTGAGGATATGGGACTAGTTTCCCAATATGTGTGTGTGTGTTGAGAATTGATATTTCCTTTCTAAAAGTTCCTTAGTGAAATTATTTTATTCTAACTCTAATATAATAACATGTAATTGTATTCTAATAAACAGAAATATCTAATTCTATACTAACCCGGGATGTAATATTTCCGTTATGCGATCTAAAATGATTTCAAATAACAATTGGTAATAAAGATCATTCAATTGTTATGAGAAAATAATTCAGTGGAGATAAACCACTTCGTATAAAAAGTTAGACGAAACAGTTGTAAAAAACATATCGCATAATAAGCTACTCATATATTAAGCATAAATAAATAGCTATCACCGTATAGAAGTGCCAAATGATAACTCAAGCATTCACGCATCAATATATAAACAACTGAAGCTGAATATCACTTTAACACAAAGGCAGAAATAGTTAAGAGATAAAAGTACCATTTATAACTAGTTCTACTCATGAGCTTCAAGAAATAATGACTTATCTCTTCTTAATCCAACATCCACTAAGAGTAAAAAAGTGCAACATCAGTAGTAGATATTAAATGCAGATATCAATAAATCCTGTTCCATTCATTCATCAAAACCTCCTCGGAGGGTGCAAAAGTGCTTGTTCTGAGGACAAGTTTTTGACAAATTTCAGGACCCTTCTCTAAATGCATGAGAAGGGTTTAAATACTACTAACTAAATCTAAAAATAATTTATTACAAAAATGTAGGATACAATTTAAATGACTGTCCTCATTTCAGGAAAAAATAAAGCAAAATTAATACTAACACTGAATCTAAAATTAAAACTAACAACTAACTATTTGTGTATCTGTTCTTTGAAATCGCAAGCGTTCAGCATTTGTTTGAGAAGAGTCGGCTCGCTGACTTCTGACTTTAACTGTCCTACGAAAATGGAATCGGAAAGAGCTGACACCATCTTCTCGGCAGAATTGATGATACATTTGAGAGTCATGCACTGGCTGTGTGGTTTTACCAAATACGCCCAGTAAGAATCCCAATTCAACTTAGTTAATCTTTTGATTGATTCTGTCTTTTCTTGAGCCTTCTGTCTCTAGCCTGTCTGCAGTTGCTATACTTTCGGTAGATAACCTGGAGTGGTTTCTGAGATCAGATTTTCCTTGTGCAAATTTTCATTTATGAATTCAATAACACTGTTTGGTGCTGTGGCTGCTTCTTCTACCGCTTGCTTTGCTTTCCTGATTTGAGCATCCCATTTGTTAAAGAGAATTTCTTTTTTATTGTCGTTGATTATTGGTGCGCCTAATCTTTTCCCCTCCTCTATTTCTTGCCAAGCCAAATATTCGGTAACTCTTTTATTAATTAAATCATAATCATGTCGTAAGTCTACGACTTGATTAGTGATTTTATCGCTTATTTCACAATAAGAGTTCCACTGTGATATTCTTTGGCACAATGCTTCCTGTTGCTGCAATAGTTGATCATTTAAGGAAATGGATTCTGTGATGAATTCTGTAAGCTTAAGATCATCCTTTTGCATCTCTTGCATAACCTGTAACTGTTTTTATCTTTCAGCCAAACTATTCTGGTACCCTATCTGCATTTGTTGGAAGTCCTGCTGTAATATTTCAAGTTGTTTCTGTGCTTCGTTGTTGGCCTTGGCTTGTTGTAGCTCTTGCTGCAAAACCTGTATTTGATCTTCTTTCTCTTTCAGTAGTTTTCGTACCTAAGATGATTTATCAATGGTCGCAGAGGCATATGCTCCTGTGATCTGAGACAATTTGGTGAGATTTTCAGTGGGATTGGTGGTATGATCTTTCAATGGGATGTCTAATTTCTATGCATCATGAGAGAGCACGTTTTCCAATTTCTTTTTCTTTCTTTGTCTTCTCACTACTGCCTTGTGTTTTGGACTATAAAATACATCAAGATGAGGAATTTCCTCTATTTTGAGCATAATTTCAAAGGATGGGGTAATGGGAATATGTTCCATTTCTGAGACATTGCTAATTGTTCCTGTGACTATATCTTTTGTTGCCTGTACATTACTCATAGGTGTCTTTGTGCTCTATCCTTCAATATTGATTAAATCATTGAATGTCTCCCATTATTTATCTAGCTCGGTTCTCACTGATGGTGGCTAGACGATGAGAGGGGGGGATCTAGCTGTGGAGAGGTCAAAACCTGTTGCTGTGGGAGCTCCTTTGACTGGGAAGTATCCCTTACTGACCCTTCAATTTTATCATGGTCACTTTCAGACCTCTTAGAGTGTTCTGACATTTCTCTTTTGGACTTAGATTTAGATCTATCTGTGCCTAAACTTCCACTGAGACTAATACTAGGAGTTTGTTCCCTTATGGGTTCCAAGAATAATTTATCCAAAGGGATATTAGCTAACCTCTTTTCCCTGTATATCTTGAACTCTTGAAATTTTGCTGGAGGAAATCGCATTTGGGCTGAATTTAGAACCTCTTTAAGTGTACCTTTCTGTTGGAACATGTCATCAAAAAAATCATCTTCTTTAGAAAACACCTTTATTTTGACTGCAATAGTGAACTTTTTAGCAATATCATAAGGGTCGAACGGTCTTCTTGGAAATTTGAACAATCGTAGACATGTTATGTTGTTTACTTCTTTGAATGCATGGCCTACATCAAATAGTGAAAAGGCCCCACAGGCCACAGGAAATTGTGGCCAAATAGCCTTCTTTTTGTCCTTCAAATCTTTAGTCAAACCTCCTTCTCTGTAGGTTTGATAAGCAATTTCTTGCGCCATGAGTTTATCAGGAATATATAAAGGTAAGACATGAGGGGAAGTGAGACTTCCGAATACCCTAACATATGTAAACAAGTCTTCTCCGAACCATCTTACGACAGGGAGTATATCTACCTCTGCTTCGGGAGAAAATCTTGGAGCGTCTTTATCATATAACATTTTGTACAGGGGCAACATGATTCCATGAAAAATCTTGTAAAAATACGGAGTGAACTTGGAATCCCACAATTCTTTGTGATAAATATGAATGGGTAAGGGGTCTTGAGACGCCCATTTCCAACCCATTAAAGGAAACTTGGAAATATAACAGATTGCATCTATCACATATGCAGATAAGTAGAAAGGGGGATAAATTCTCTGAGAAATAGTTCTTTTAGACTAGTAATTTAAAATAGCTGTGGCTAAGTTGTCAGATAATATCTTAGCCCAATCCATAACAATAGCCTTAATTGCGGCATCCAATAATAGTAGCCATTTAGATGAAAATTTATTAATGTCTGGCTTCCCAAAAATTCTACAGAGCATAGAAGTAGCAAAGCAATACGGGGAGGTGAGAGAACCAGTACTATACATACCATGTTTATCATTTTTTAGTGGTTCGTCCCTCCTTGACCAGTCTTTTGTGCATTTTTCCAGGTCTTTATTTTCTTTTAGCAAACTTTTCCATGAACTATTTGTTATAAGTCGCCCGTGGCTCTGGTAAATGATACATGAGTCTCAAATCTTGTGGAGTGAATGAGACAATGAATCCTTGACCCTGAGTCTTAAATTGTCTGTTTGTGATGTCAGCGCTGTCCAGTACCCATTTAACCATGTCCATGTATGGAAAAATTTTGGGCCTCGCCGCTATCCGGTGCAAGAACGAGCAAGCTAGCTCTGTAATAGACGCCTCAGAAGACCCATGTGAGCTTGCAGTAGCTGTAACCTCCATTATTTTGGGATTCTCTTCCTCAAGTAGACTGTACATGCCTTCCCAAGTAGTAATACTAGCATCTTTATTACAGGCCATGTATGTATACAAGGGCATCATTTTTTTGTCTTCAAAACTTGGAGCTTTGCCTTTCTTTCCCATAATATCCTGAATACTACTTTGCATGGTTTTCTGTTCTTCATTCCTGCAGTTTACAAATGAGGTGAGAATAATGAGAAGAAAAAGGTGACGAGAAAGCTTTAAATGCCGAAGACATATAAAATATACCACCTTACGTGAAATGGCTCTTCGATAAGAACAAAACCATATTTCATTAATGATTGGCAACTAACTCATTGATTAACATTAAAGCGCATAACTAGGTCTCGATTTATGGAAAAATATTTTTCGTACAACGAGGCCTAAATATCTGCGATAAGGCGATCTGCGATTTGCTTCGCAATATCACAGATCGCAGTATCGCAGATTGCAATCTCGTGGAATCGCAAAATTGCAATACCGCAATATCGCAGAATCGCTGGGGCGTAGCATATGACAATCATCCGTTAATGTTTTTTCTGTGAAATGCGATTTGCATTATGTGCCATCGCATATCAGTGGTTTGAGGTTTTTCAGCATAAATGATATTTGAGGCATGTGATGCGATGAATGTTTTTAGTGTGTAGTTTCGCATCGCAATCTCGCAATCTTAGAATTCCGCTTGTAAGGAGGTATCCATTACTTTTTTTGCAATGCGATATTTCTTAAGGAATTATTTTATCCTACCTTATCATAAAACTTAAGATTTTTTAGATTTTTCAAGGGGTATTCTCCTAAGTTTATGATAGTAAGTTTTATTGAAAAAAGGAAATACAAGCACTAATCAATTTTTTAAATTTTTTGACTAAGGACCCCCACTTATTTAGTAGTAGTGAAAATACTAAATAAGAAGGGGGGTTGTTGCTGGCCACAACACTTTCATAAACCAATGAAATTTTATGCGGTACTACTAAAGCATTCAAAGACAATATATCAACTACTTTACTTGTTACATCTTCCCTGTCCTTAATTACTAAGTGATTTTGCTGAAGAAATCCCATCCAACTGCAGTGAGATTGTTGCATCTTAGTATATGACTGAAAGTATTGAAGCAACTAATAATCTATGTGCATCACTATTTTCATTGCATATCCTTTAACATATATTTTAACTTCATATGGTTGTTAATGATTTATCAATATTGTGAAAATTTTATGCTTAATTGAATCAACTTTAACATCGACACTTATTCCCCATGCCTTATTTTGCTTATGAGCCAAAATTATGTGTGAACTGTGTTAGGAATCTGTAATTTTAGTAGATTGGTGAGACTAAAACTGCAGAAGCAACATTATTTCAGCCAAATTTAAGATTCTAGGATCTAGCCCTCCTGAATCCTGAGAGGGATCTCTCCAATAAGTGCAAAGATGGATTTGTCTTTGAAATTTGGGGTAATGATATTTGGCTAGTTATGAACGCCAAGGGTTTTGTTTGTTTTTTGGATGGTTGAGCATGAATATTGTTTGAGGTGAAAAGTCCTAAATGCAAAGAGTTTCAAAGGTGAGAAGTTGCAAGCAATGAGAGTAAGCTTCGGCCAAAAAGATAGATAATTGCAGGTTTTAATCCATTGGGCTATGGAGTCATAATAGGGTTTAATTGGAACAGCAAGAGGCAAGAGTGGTCCATGGGGCAAGTCATCTATGTCTAAGGATCTCTTTGAAGTTTGATTTATGGAATGAAATGATACAATAAGAAGGAGAAATAAATAGATGCAGAACAAGGAGCAGCCCAAGATCTGGTAAGTACTTCTAAACTAGCCAGCCTTTGACATGGACTCAAGAAGAACATAAAAGTAAACTAGGATCTCGTAAGTACTTTTAAACTAGCCAGCCTTTGATACACTTTCAATAGAAAACATTTTAAAACAAAGGGAAACTTGAAGGCAACTGTTGGAGTAGAAACCAGCGGGCCAGGCTCACCACAAATCCTCTCCTAGCTCTGCTTTACTTGGTTACTTTCAAGACAAACACAAAGATAACACAGAAAGGCCTAAGATCTAGTAAGTACTTCTAAACTAGCGAGCTTTTAACACATTCCAAGGGAAAAATTCAGACAGGTTGTGGAGATAAAACCGAGACCAGGGCTCACCATATCTTCCTCAGTTCATCTTCACTAAACATATACTGAAAATAAAATTTAAGAATAATCATTCAGCTAAGACAATAAGATGAGGGAACGCCAACATTCCTATGCTTGAACAGACTTAAATCATTCCCAAATAACACAGTTTAGAAGAAAACATTAAAATAAATATTTTCAGTCAGAGAAGGTTACTGATGTACATTAGGTCCTAACTCTATGCATGTTGTTCTTTATAAGAGAAATTGGAACATAGTGGAAACAGAAACAAAATGACAAGTTACAATGAGAAAAACATCATCGTCAACATAGACCAGGATCCCATAGATCAACTTGTATTGATGCTCCAAACCAGTTACAACTTTAAGTCCAGTGCTTTAGTTTAGCAACCATCTACACATCTCAGCCTAACCTATCTATCACAAGCAGAGCTCCAAGAGCTAGTGAACACTATTTACAGTCAGAAATTCAAGCTCAAGTGTATATCAAAGTTCTGCAACCAACCCCTCTCTCATATTCTGTAGTAGTATATATAGAAGGATAAGGAGGTGAGATCTGATAAAAGATCTCAATTATAATTAATACAAACTTAATGGCTTCTTGGCCTTTAAGGGGCTCAATGAAGAAACTTACAATAGGTGTCTTCTGTATTAAATGTTTTTACATAAATATTAAGCTTGGTGGGAGCTTTTGTTGACCTTTGAGGCTCAATGTGGTGTCGAAATAACTCTGCAGATGTTTGTCATTAATTTTCCTTGTAGAAGTAACTTTTGGCTGTGTTGTGAGGCAGATATATGGTCCTGATCAATAAATTTGGCCTCTGATTGAATACTCTAAGGTACAGGTGGCATTTTAGTAGCTGGGAGGAATCAATTTGCCTCAGATGTGGCGGTGGAGGCGCTCCTGTTGATAAAACACTTAAGATCTTCTTTAAACTGTGTTTTAAATCGGGGATTAGGCTTTTGATAAAAATTCTTAGCCATGATCCATGGAAATATGTCTTTCATCCTCTGTCCTGGTTCATTTTGATCTTCGTCTTTGATACCCTCTCACTGTGCCCGATTCATGGTTTTTGCTGATGTATAGGGCTGCGCAGGGGTGATATGGCATCAATGCCTGAAGAAACACTGATGAAACGTGAATCTCGATCCTGTGAAGGATTTTATTTACTGAATTGGGGGCGGGAGGATCGTCACCCTCCGCCTTTGAAATTTCCTTAGTTATGGCGAAAAAACCATAGAAACCCTGCACAGTAAAAAAACTATTAGAAGATCCTACATATATAGGTTTATTGTTGTGGAGGTCATGTGGATGAAGCATGGCCATTGGATGGCATCATCCAATGGTTAAGATTGATCGGGAGAAGGCGTAGTGAAGGCGGAAGAAAATTTTGAATCAGGGCCGTCGATCGCGCAGAGATCGACGGTCGGGAGCGGAAAATGGAAAGTCAAAACGAGAAATGTTGACTGGGTGACGGAAGTGGGCGATGAAATATGAACCATTGATCTACAGATCAGATCGACGGTGGAAATTAATTGGGTACTGCGCCGTAGCCCGGTTAACTGTCGGGCATCTTCGGCGTGCGATAGCCGTTGGATGGCCCGCCCCAGATCGGACAATGGATGCCAATATCGCGCGGGGTACACGTCTGAACGTCAACGCGCGATGGATGACG
>CM076582.1:1603855643-1603912994 GCA_034641835.2 Pinus albicaulis | reverse complement strand
AAATGGGTGAAAAAACTGAAAGAGAAGACAATTGTCTGCCATAATTATCAAACATTGCACCCAAATTCTTCCCCTTTCCATTGTTACCCAATGAGGTAGATGTAGCAATTGTTGTCATACTGCCCAAAGCAGAGGCCATCTTCTCTTATGCTGAATATAGAATTACAAGGTCTTCATATTAGTATGAACCTTAAAAAACATGACTCCCATTGCTAAAAACCACTTTTAAGTTGTAACAGGCAAACTAAACAACTATTGCAACTTTTGGCAACTTCTGGAGCATTAAGAGAGAAACAACCAAAGAGAAATACAACCACAATCCTCCTTTTAATGAGACCGAACTATATATTTGCATTAAGATAATAGAAAGAAATCACGACTATATTAAGGCCAGCACAAAACAATCTTTAACCTGTAGAAATTTGCTGAATAATGATTAATTATCCACCGAGACTATCCTGGTCACATACTATTTGAACTTCATACACAACACATAATCTCTTCCACTCAACCAACTCAGATCATCACACATGCGGAAATAAAACAAGCGATAACACATCAAATCATCATACACATTAACACAGTATGTATGGGGAAAGCTTATAGCTGAAAACCCCGCAGCTATTGTGTATATTATAATGGATAAATCAAGTAACAAACTTAGTACAATACTCCTCACAAGTACTCAGTACTTTCTCATAAGTTACTCACAATCTAGCTCAGTTTTGAACAGGTTACTGGTTCAAAACTCACCGCCAATTGCCTTGCCTCTATTGCGTGTTTCAATGCTATGGGATGGCCTCTTTATATAGATAAACCACCAGCCTGAACTGCGCAATCCTCATGGGATTACTCCTCCTATCTGTGTGTTGCAAATAGCAACAGTATAGTCACAACTGATAGCTAACTCCACCCTTTCATCTACCTCTTTCACTGGTCTCCACTGAACTGATCATGCACTGTAGTGAACTGATGTGTTCTTGAGTTGAATAATGAGTTATTAATTAATGAATTAAATAATATTTAATTCACTCCACTCATTACTAGTTGATTAGCTAGTTAAACTAATCTCAACTAGTTCAACTAAGTTAAACCGAACACAACTCCACTAGCTGTCTCATTAACTCCACCAAACTTCTGCCACCGAAGTCCTAAATGAAGTCAACCATGCATGTGCTCACCAAACCCTTAGGAATAGCGTAATTCCTCTGTCAGATGCATGAGCCACTTCCAAGGCTCGAACTGAAGTGCTCCAAGAGAGTAAACTGAAGTTTATAGTCCAAATATTATTAAGGGTAAATAATATTTGACTTCCTTATTTTTAGGAGAGGCAGTCTAAAAATAGACTTCGACCTCTTTGACCTAAAAAATAGAGTCTCATCTATTTTTACCAACATGACCAATGCTCCAAGAATCTCAAACTGGAATTCCCGAACCATGCTCCATATGTCTAAAAATAGACATAGTCTAAAAATAGACTTTGCGCCAGAATTTGCCTGCGGGCCCACTTAGTGAAGGCGACTTCATTTCACTAAGCTCCATCATCTTGCTGCATTCTCAACACTCCCTCTCCGCAAGATATGGATTATCTGCAATCCCTATCCTGCCTCTGTGGAATTCGAACTTGCTCCTGGTGAGCGCCTTCGTCAGGATGTCGGCATCCTGATCCTCCGTGGGAACATACGAAAGCATCATGATTCTCCGCTGAACACAATCTCTGATATGATGGTACCTGATGTCGATGTGTTTGGACCTATCATGAAATATTGGATTAGCCGAGAGTTTAATGCAACTCTGGTTATCACAGTAGATCACTGTAGGCTCCAAATGCAACCCGAACAATCCAACGAGGATCTTCCTCATCCAAATAGCCTCGCATGCAGCCAAGCTAGCTGCCATGTACTCGGCTTCTGCTGAACTGAGTGCCACGGATCTCTGCTTCCTGCTGTACCAGGAAACTGCTGACGACCCAATGCTGAAACCTCCTCCAGATGTGCTCTTCCGGTCCGTTGGGCTCCCTACCAAATCTGCATCAGTGAAGCCAGAAAGCTTCGCTCCATCCTCCTATCTGTACCATAGACCATATCCCGATGTGCCTCTAATATAACGCAATACATGCTTGCCTGCCTTCCAAAAGAGCTTGGTAGGCTTATATCTCGATGTGCCTCTAATATAGCGCAATACATGCTTGCCTGCCTTCCAAAAGAGCTTGGTAGGCTTAACCATAGCTTGTGAAAGCTGGTTAACTGCATAGCATATATCGGGTCGTGTATTGACCAGATACATAAGCGACCCCACCAACTGTCGATAGATAGTGGTATCCACTACCTCCGCTGAAGTAGCATCCTCCTTCCTCCAACCACCAGGAAGAGGAGTGTCAACAGGCTTGCAGCCTTGCATGTTGAACCTCTCCAGAATCTCCCGGGCATACTTGCCCTGAGAAACAAACAGTCCTCCACTGCGCTGCCAAATCTCCAATCCCAGGAAATAATGAAGGATGCCCAGGTCCTTCATCTCAAACTCTCGTGCAAGATCATCCTTGCATGAAAGTATCAACTGCTCGTCGCCAGTCAAAATCAGATAATCTACATACAGTACGATGATCAACAGCTTCCCCTCCACCACAATCTGGTACAGGTTTGGATCCGCCTCACTCTTGGAGAATCCAAGCCCGGTGAAGTAGCTGTCTATCCGAGTGTACCAAGCACGAGGTGCTTGCTTCGGCCCATACAGTGCTCTCTTGAGTCGGCACACATGCGACTCACTGCTGAAGATCTCAAAACCTTCAGGCTGCTCTATGTACACCTCTTCCTCAATAACTCCATTGAGGAACGCAGTCTTCACATCCATCTCATGAATGTGCCACCCCATCTGCGCTGAGAGAGCAAGGATCGTCCGTATGGAAGAGTAATTTTGCGACAAAGTGGTAGGTCTCCTACAATCGATCCACCGATCCGTGAAAGCCACGGCGACAACCGCCTTGTACTTCACCACACTCCTGCCACCCACCAAGCCACCAGATCCATCAACCCACCACTGATTTCCCAACTGGTCTTGGGACAATCTCCCATGCACCGTTCCTGATGATCGAATCATATTCTTCGATCATGGCATCAACCCATGCGGGTTCCTCCACAGCTTCCTCAAAAGAGGATGGCTCCGTCACAACACATTGACTCACAAGAGCCATGTATCCAATGTACCGATCCGGTGACTGTCTCTGTCTGCGCTGTGCTGTAGGTGGTCCTACAACCTTCTCTGCATCCCGAGCCAGTCGCTCAGCTTCTGTAGTGCGCATGCGCCCTCTGATGGTTGGCGCTGCCCGGGTGGTTTCTTCCACCTCCTGAACCTCCTCTTGTGGCTGATCCACATCCGGAAGCTCCTCCTTAGGAACTAACAGCTCCTCATCTGCATGCAAGTGTAGCTCCCTCTCAAGCGAACACTGCATGGCTTTCTCCTCCCGAAATTTTATATCCCGTCGCACAACAGTCTTGCGACTGTCTGACAAATACACCCGATAGTTGTGAGGTGTATCAGTGTACCCCACAAATATTCCAACCTCAGCAGTTGGATCTAGCTTCCTTCTCGCATCCTTCGTCACATGCATGTAGACAGGAGAACCAAAAATCCGCAAATGGAAAATATCAGGCCTCTTGCCAGAATAAGCCTCCTCTGGTGTACTCATGCCAAGAACCTTGTGAGGACAACGGTTCTGCACATACACTGCTGTATTGCATGCCTCAGCCCACAAGTGAAGGGGTAGGCCCCGATCATGCAACATCGCCCGTGCAGCACCCACGATCGTTCTGTTCTTCCGCTCAGCCACCCCGTTCTGCTGTGGGTTATGGGGTGCGATGAGCTCTCTCCGAATCCCTTCTGCGCTGCAGAACTCCTTGAATTCAGCCGAGATGAATTCACCAACGTTATCACTCCTTAGAGCAATCACCTTCTTCCCCGACTCCTTCTCGACCAGTGCTTTAAACTCACAGAACTTCGCGAATGTATCGCTCTTCTTCTGCATGAAGAAGATCCATCACTTTCGAGAGAAATCATCAACAAATATCACATAATACCTGTGTTTTGCTGTCGAAGCAATTGAGAAAGGACCACACACGTCTGTGTGAACTCTCTCAAGGATCGTCGTGGCGCGACTATCCTTCTCGTGAAAGGTGGCTTTCACATACTTCCCCAAAGTACACCCCTTGCACTGATCTGACTGCACAAGGGTGCCCTTAGGAAGCCCAGTAGAAATCTGCTGCAGAATCTTCAAAGCTCCATGGTGAAGGTGGCCCAATCTCCTGTGCCACAGTTCGCCCTCATCATCCCGGCTCACCACTTCTCCCGCCTTGCATGCCATAGCTGCGCAGCCATCTACCTGCAACTGATAAAGGTTCTTGGTCCGAACCCTATCTTCTGGGTCTCTCCAGTAGTCTTATTGCGCAGGAAGGCTTTTCCTTCACTGAAGACCACATCATACCCCTTATCCTCCAACATTGCCACAGAAATCAGGTTCTTCTTCAATCCATGTACATGCATGACATCCTTCAAGACAAAGGGTTTACCAGACTCCCTCTGAAAGGATATGGTACCGATACCAGTCGCACTGTATCTACCATCATCGCCCATCTCGATGTGCACACCTAAATCTTTGTCCTCCAGATCTGAGAACAAATCCCGATCTCCCGTCATATGAAATGACGCACCGCTGTCCAAGAACCACACCGATCCCAACACACTTGAAACCAAGCATGCGATCAGTGAAAATTCAAGCTCGAACTGTGAAGCCAAAGCTTCTCCATCTACAGATCTTCCCGCTTGCTTATTCTTCTTCTTCTTTGGACAATTGGTAGCATAATGTCCGTGATCATGGCAGTGAAAACACTTCACTTTCGCCATATCCTGCTTCTTGCCTTTAGCACCAGAATGAGAGGTTTTCTTACCCTTCCCCTTCTTTGCTTTGGACACCAAAGCGCAGTTTTCTTCATCAGCTCCCTTTGATGAAGATCCATCTCGAGTAGTCCTCCTTATCTCCTCCTGCATGAGATCCGCCCAAAAGGCACTCCCATCCCGGCAGCTTCTCCTGACCATTGACACTATCTTGATATGAGTGCCAAGCCTTCGAAAGACCAAGGAGAGCCAGGTCGACCATGTCCTCTTCATCGACAGTAACCCCCACACTTCCCAGCTCATCTCTGCATTGAGTGAACTTCGTGAGGTATTTGGCGATACTGTCGCCCTTCTCCATCTTGATGTTCCCGAGCTTATCTTTGAGCGCCAGCTTCCTTTGGTCACTCTTACTCTGGAATAGATCCGTCAAAGCTTTCCACATTAAATATGGAGTAGCCTTTCCATGCAGGCCGGATACAATATGATCCTTGACGCCCTCCAACAGGGTCCTTCGACACTTCGCCATCTTCTTTTGCCATGCTTCGACTTCAGCAGGATCAGTGGGCTTTTGGACATCCGTATCTACGAACTCCTTCAGACCATTATCTTCTAATACTGTCTCCATGCGATCCTTCCATGCAACATAATTCGAACTGCCTTCAAGAGCATATTCGAGTCGCAAACCGTTGAAAGACATTTTCAACACCGGCACCAAGAAAACAAAACTGCTGCAAAATTCAAATTCCACCTCAAAGCTCAACCGCTCTAGATCTGTGAGAACAAATTATTTCTAGCACAGAGATTGACTGCAAGGGGCGTTTACCAGACCTTTCACTTTTCGAAGAAAGATGAATCCGGAGGCTACCTGGCCCGCATGCAGACTCTGTCTACCGAAATAAGTTTGTAATCACTGTGATGATCAATCTGAACTTCAATAGCTCTGATACCATGTAGAAATTTGCTGAATAATAAATAATTATCCACCGAGACTATCTTGGTCACATACTATTTGAACTTCATACACAACACATAATCTCTTCCACTCAACCAACTCAGATCATCACACACGCGGAAATAAAATCAAGCGATAACACATCAAATCATCATACACATTAACACAGTATGTATGGGGAAAGCTTATAGCTGAAAACCCCGCAGCTATTGTGTATATTATAATGGAGAAATCATGTAACAAACTCAGTACAATACTCCTCACAAGTACTAAGTACTATCTCATGAAGTTACACACAAACTAGCTTGGTTTTGAACATGTTACTGGTTCAAAACTCACCACTAATTGCCTTGCCTCTATTGCGTGTTTCAATGATATGGGATGGCCTCTTTATATAGATAAACCACTAGCCTGAACTGCGCAATCCTCATGGGCTTACTCCTCCTATCTGTGTGTTGCAAATAGCAACAGTATAGTCACAACTGATAGCTAACTCCACCCTTTCATCTATCTCTTTCACTGGTCTCCACTGAACTGATCATACACTGTAGTGAACTGATGTGTTCTTGAGTTGAATAATGAGTTATTAATTAATGAATTAAATAATATTTAATTCACTCCACTCATAACTAATTGATTAGCTAGTTAAACTAATCTCAACCAGTTCAACTAAAATAAACAGAACACAACTCCACTAGCTGTCTCATTAACTCCTCCAAACTTCTGCCACTGAAGTCCAACTGAAGTCAACCATGCATGATGCCATCAAACCCTCGGGAACCACGTGATTCCTCTGTCAGATGCATGAGCCACTTCTGTAGCTCGAACTGAAGTGCTCCAAGAGAGTAAACTGCTGTTTATAGTCTAAATATTATTAAGGGTAAATAATATTTGACTTCCCTGTTTTAAGGAGAGGCAGTCTAAAAATAGACTTTGACCTCTTTGACCTCAAAAATAGAGTCTCATATACCGGAGGCTACCTGGCCCGCATGCAAACTCTGTCTACCGAAATAAGTTTGTAATCACTGTGATGATCAATCTGAACTTCAATAGCTTTGATACCATGTAGAAATTTGCTGAATAATGATTAATTATCCACCGAGACTATCCTGATCACATACAATTCGAATTTATATGCAACACATAATCTCTTCCACTCAGATCAACTCAGATCATCAAACATGCGGAAATAAAATCAAGCGATAACACATCAAATCATCATACACATTAACACGGTATGTATGGGGAAAGCTTATAGCTGAAAACCCCGCAGCTATTGTGTATATTATAATGGAGAAATCAAGTAACAAACTCAGTACAATACTCCTCACAAGTACTCGGTACTTTCTCATACAGTTACTCACAATCTAGCTCAGTTTTGAACAGGTTACTGGTTCAAAACTCACCGCCAATTGCCTTGCCTCTATTGCGTGTTTCAATGCTATGGGATAGCCTCTTTATATAGATAAACCACCAGCCTGAACTGCGCAATCCTCATGGGCTTACTCCACCTATCTGTGTGTTGCAAATAGCAACAGTATAGTCACAACTGATAGCTAACTCCACCCTTTCATCTACCTCTTTCACTGGTCTTCACTGAACTGATCATACACTGTAGTGAACTGATGTGTTCTTGAGTTGAGTAATGAGTTACTAATTAATGAATTAAATAATATTTAATTCACTCCACTCATAACTAATTGATTATCTAGTTAAACTAATCTCAACTAGTTCAACTAAAATAAAGAGAACACAACTCCACTATCTGTCTCATTAACTCCTCCAAACTTCTGCCACTGAAGTCCAACTGAAGTCAACCATGCATGATGCCATCAAACCCTTGGGAACCACGTGATTCATCTGTCAGATGCATGAGCCACTTCTGTAGCTCGAACTGAAGTGCTCCAAGAGAGTAAACTGCTGTTTATAGTCTAAATATTATTAAGGGTAAATAATATTTGACTTCCCTGTTTTAAGGAGAGGCAGTCTAAAAATAGACTTTGACCTCTTTGACCTCAAAAATAGAGTCTCATATATTTTTACCAACATGACACATACTTCAAGAATCTCAAATTGGAATCCCCGAACCATGCTCCATATGTCTAAAAATAGACATAGTCTAAAAATAGATTTTGTGCCAGAATTTGCCTGCGGGCCCACTTAGTGAAGGCGACTTCATTTCACTAAGCTCCATCATCTTACTGCATTTTCAACAGAAACTGAGCTTGCAGGGCCATCGTCAGTAGATTCATGGGAGGAAGATTATGACCATCAACTTCAAGAAAATGACGAGTCAATGCAGGCTATCTATGATACTGATGGAGAAAGCGTTGAAAGCATGATAGAAGATGAAAATTCATTGAATCTTCTCTCTGTTTTATATCCAAACATCAGTTATACTTGCCAAGAGGATGGAAGCCAGCAGTTGTTCAGCGCAGAGGGCAAGGATGAGAGAGATGAAGAAAATCTTGAGAGGAATGAATATCCAGAACCTTCTCCCAAAGGGATTGAGGTAATCCAAGAAGCTCCCGCTCAAGAATATTTTTATTTTTTCACAAAGCTCAGTCTGTTTCAGCAGAACCAACCTGCTCTACTAGAGGACAGCACTGTCGAATATAATGAGCCCTCTAACTCAGGCTGCAATGAGGACGAGCGAGATATTCTTTCCCACAGGCATCTTTGTCTTGATCCAGAGGAAGAAGAGGTATTCCTGGTTTATGCTCATCCACCAAATACTCCCAACCAGGAAGAGGAGGAGTGTGATTACAAAGGCCTCACTGCAGATGCAGTGACTAAAGCTTCCCGGAACACAGACATCCTACTAGTCATGGAAGGCCTTAAAAAGGAAAGTATATACCATATTTTTGTTGATCCTGTGGCAGAATACATGGAGGACCTGATTGGCTCAGCTCCTCAAGCATCAATTCGTTGCAAGAGCCAAATACATCAGAATTGGTCACCACTGTTGGTGGCCTCAGTTTTGAAGATCTACATGCAGAGCATCCTACGGTTGTCTCTGATGAGTAGTCAGTTCTTTTTCCCCTTTCTACTATTACTTGACTGGCTACATTGGCATTATTGTATCACCTAGAGCATCAGATATTTCCAGTTAGAGTAGGGTAGGTAGGAAAGATCAATAAAGCTCAGTGTGTGAGCATGTAGTTAGTTGTTTTTAATTTCTGCAAAGTCCAGCAAGTCAGACAGTCTAATCCTGGCTTGATTGTTTTCAATTTCTGTCTTAGAATGTAGAGAAGAAATCTGCTGGACTGTTTAATCCCAACAGATATTAGATTAGGTAGAGAAACATGTGAGACCAACAGTCTAATCTGGTCTCATGGAGAAATAAGGGTATATTTAGAATAGGTTTATTTTCCTGTTTGTAAAAATTGATGATGTAAAGGGTCTACAAGTCCAAATGCACCCAGAAGAAAAATGTTAGGACTATAGTGTGGGTAGGTAGTTGTTTGGGAGAATTTTTACTGCTGATATGATGTCTTCATGATTTGTGGCAGCTGATCAAAGAAAGAAATGAATGAGTCAAGCACCAGGCATCTGGCCTACACCAAAGATTTACTTTCTGAATTCTTGACTCCTTCAAGAAGAAGCCATCCCCATGTGGAGCCACTATTAGCCCCCCATAAATTTTTTGACAAGCAAACAGGGGGCTAAAATGTTGTTGAGCCTTCAAGGAATTCATTTCCCCTGAAAAAACATCATCCTTGAAGTCTCCTTGTGCCTTTTGTCCTTTGATAAAATCCCCTCTGCTAATTTCCATTATAAAGCCTCTCTGTTTGTAAAGAAATTCCCAAAGGCCTCCTTTTCCCTCTTATTCCCCCCCACTTAGCTTCTATTTTGTCCCCATTTGTCTCCCCTTCTATTTCCCTTCTTTACCCTCTAAACCTCCCAAAATCCCCTTCAAATTCTTCCCTTACCCTTCGTTTGGCCAATTTCCCCTTTTTCCCTTTATTGTCCCCCTTCCCAACCTTTAAATTGCATTAAAAATGGGCAAAGACCCACTTTGCCACATTATAATAGGGCTTCGCCCCTTTCCGCTAACCCCAACCACTTCCCCGACCATACCCCTTAGAACCTTATAATAAACAATGTTAACGTTTATTATTAAGTCCCGCCCTTTAAAACCACTTCCCTTTCCATGCCCCGCCATACATTGTAATAAACTTTATTATAAATTTTATATTATATAAACCTTGCCGCATTACAATCACAATCGCAATTGTTTCCAATCGCATGTTCTATTATATATGCTCTGATCGTGACTTAAACTCCGATCGCACCATTTTGCCCGATCGCATAATCACAAATCCATTTCTTTGATTCCCCGATCGCTTTAACCTCTGATTGCCCGATCGCACCTTTCCCCGATCACAACTCCTCTTCTGATCCTCCGATCACTCTTCTCTTTTGATTGCCTGATTGCACTTCCCTCTGATTGATCGCATCGCACATTCCCTTGATTGCGATTGCGATTGACCCTTGCATCCGATCTCCGATTGCGATTGGACTTGCCGGGCCCACTGTACTACACCTCTGCCATTCATATAATAAAGGGGTTTTCCATTTGTAAATTGGAAATTCGTATTATTCTCGGTTTTACAAAGGGTTTGCCCCAATCGCATCGGAAGTTTTGTTTTATCATTCCATCCTGCTCCCGACTCCGATTTCCGATTGCGATTCGTACCCCTGGCCCCACCATTTCAAATCCATTTCATGTGTTTTGGCCATTTCCCTTTGTATTCCGGCCAAAGGCTAAACCTTAGTGTTTGGCGCTAAAAAGCGTTCTTCCGCCACCTCTCCATTATTCCCACTGTTCTCCACTGCTCCACCACTTCTTCCACAGGCCTTTGAAGCATTTCCTCTGCCACCACTGCCCGAGTCTGTAACAGGTTTATTTTATTGTGCAGATAGCACAGAGAGTCCATTTCAGCATTGCCGGCAGATCATTAGAAGAGAATCAAAAGGGGTTAATGCTTGTTATTGATGTAATTATGGTTTAACCCCGCATTCAAGGACTCAAAGCACAGTTTGAAGACTCAAACACGCAAAGGGTCATATCCACGTTTTAATATCTGCAGAACGCATTCCTCCAGAAAGGAAGTTTACCTACAGCATTCCTCATACCTCCTCGGGCCCTGAAACGGTTAATTACACTGGCAGAAGCTTATTTATGACTGTCAGCCAACAGTTATGGAGGTATGGAGTGGCCAGCAGACTCTTCCACCCAGTTCACCAATTTCAGAAGGCCACCACAGAATGCCAGACGCCAGAAGAAATCCAAATAAACATTAGAGGTCAAATCTTGACCTGACACAGGCTTCCCAAATAGCCTACAAAGTACTACAGCACCAGAGTGCATCAAAGCCATGCCAGAGATAAATGCCGAGAGTTAAAAAAGAATGGGCTTCAGCCCTCTCTTTCTTTTCTGAGTTTAATGTTTCATTTAGTTTCCACCTACCTCCTCGGCTCATCTTCTGCTATAAAACTCATAAGAAAATTATTGTAAAGGTTGTTGTTGGGCCGTTGTTGTTCGACTGTTGTTGTTGTAGTCAGAGGGATTCATTTTGACTGTTAGAACAGTCTTGGGAGGGAGTTGCAGAGTAGTTGAATGTAGTAGGCTGGGAGGAGAAGTTTGGATTGTAACAACCATTGAGCTTAGTGTATGTGACTGGTTTTGCATCAATTAATCAAAGCACATTCCACAAGATCCTTGTCTATTACTTTTGGTGATGTTTTCTAACTCTGTGTTTTACATTTTCATGCTGCTTCATTTTCTGCTGGCTTGCATCAGAAATATGGCATATGATTTGCCCTTGTTAGGTACCCTATGTCTCTGCTCTCCTTGCCTTCAATGTTGCTTTGCTAAATGTGATTATATAAGGGCTGATCTCAGTTAATTTAACCATTGTAGTAGTTCCTTATGCTGCTAGCTGATGTATGAATTAAATGAATGTGTCTTTAGATTTTCTTGTTTGGTTTAAGCTGGAAGATTTGGGAACACTGGGGATTAGAGTTAACCTTGTCCATTAGGATCCTTGTGCGACCAGCTGGCCTTTCTAAGATCTCTTTGTTAAACTTATCTCTGTTTTCCCTTGGAGCATGCTAAAGCTGACCTGGAGTTAAATGACCTCTGGTCCGATCTATAAGCTGCCCCTTTGTCCCTCCTTTGAGAGTTTCCTATTAGTATGTCCAAGCAGGTCTGGAGTTAAATGACCTCTGACCTGATCTATAGACAGAAACTGGGTTGCTTTCCTTCTTTCACTTTCAACCCTTAATGTTCCATCCCACCATCTAATCTAAAAAGATCCTTTAGTATTAGTTGAATTTCCCTTTGGAAGCCTTGGCTAGTTGTAGCATGTAATTCCCTTTCATGACTCCATAGCCCAATGGATGGCACTTTCTTGACCTATCCTCTTGGCTGAAGCATCCTATTGTTTTGTTCCTTTCTTTCCAATGCTTTCTCAGTCTATGATCTCACGACCAACCCAGTAACCAACCAACCAAATCATTTTAAACCCCCCTTTTTGCGCTTCATAACTAGCCTAACATCTCATTTGAGCTTTCAAAGATATATAATTCTTTGTTTTATTGGAGAGATCCCTCTCCGGGTCCAGGAGGGCTAGATCCTAGGGCCCCAAAGCGGTTCTGATGTTGTCTCATCTTTTGGTCTTGCCAATCTGGCCAAAACATGGGAACCCCAACAGACCATAGGGTTAGAGTTTTAGGAATAGGACTTAGGTCTAGCTATTAGGGTTTAAATCTAGGTTAGTTTTTTACAACCCATTACATCACCATTATAACCCAAATTCGAAACTCTTGACGACCATAACATTTGAAGAACTTTTCAATGATGAAACTGTCGATACTAAAGACTGAACTAGATGTCAAACTGCTGAAGGTGACATGGAACTCTGTTAATTTGTACTGATCAAGATCCTCCTGGATAAACCTCCCATTTAAAGGAGGTAGCAAGGGAAAGAACAAGGCAGATAGAATTCATTTTGGCAATGGGGGAGAAGGTTTTAGTATAGTCAATGCCTTCAACTTGTGAAAATAATTTAGTGACAATATGAGCTTTATGCCTATCCACTTTTCCATATAGTCCAAACTTTGTTTTGTAAACCCATATGCATCTAACAAGTTTTCTTCCTTTTGGAAGAGGACCAAGATCCCAAGTATCAATCGCTAATAAGGAATGATATTATTCATTCATATCTTCATTCCAATTTGGATGACTGGAGGCTTCTTCAAAGGTTTCTAGATTAGGATTTTCTGGAACTTCAGCCAATAAGGAAGAGGCTCTTTCGAACTAATAACATGTACATCGTTGATCGGCAGGGTCACCTGCAAGAGAACCTGTTGCATCCCAAGTAGAGCAGACCCATCTTGGAAGTTGTGGAGTAAAAGGAATCATTTCAAGAGGTGGAGGATTGTCATCCTCGCTGTCATCATCTAAACTAGAAGGAATGATATTAAAAATAGAAGAGAGAGAGAGAGAGGTGGCACATATGCCAAATCAGGCTTGCAGGCCAAAGGTGGCACACCTGCCGAACTAGGCTCGCAGGCTAATATATTTTCATCAAATTTTACATCTCTTCTAATGATTATATTTTTGGATTTTGGTTAAAGAAGTCTATATCCTTTGAAATCTTTAGAATATCCAAAGAAAATGCATTTTTCACTCTTAGGTTCTAAGGATTTATGTTTCGCATCTAGAATATGGGCCCAAGAATCACTTCCAAAAATATGAAAGTGACTTATATCTGGTTTGATTTATCTCTAGGCTTCTTCTGGAGTTATATTCTTTAAAACCTTAGTAGGAGTACGATTTACTATGTAATTTTCACAGTTAATTGCTTCTGCCCAAAAATTGAGACTAAGTCCTTTAGATTGAAGCATACAATTAGCCATTTATTTTAAGGTGTGATTCTTCCTTTCAACTACACCATTTTGTTGTGGAGTATATGGAATGGTATGTTGCAATTGAATTCCATGCTCAGTGTAGAAGTTGATAAATTTGTTGTTAACATATTCTCCTCCATTTTTTGATCTTAACTTAAGAATTGGATGTCCATATTGTTTCTCAACAAAGGCCTTAAAGGCCAGGAACATGTTAAAAACTTCACTTTTGAGTTTTAAGAAGTATACCCAAATGTGTCTGAAAAAATCATCAATGAAAGTTAAGAAGTATTTGCAATCAAAGAAAGAAACAATAAGAAGTGGACCATATAAATAATTGTGCACAAGCTGCAAAGGGGCTGAAGCAGGCCAAGAGGCATGTTTTTGAAAACTACCCTGATGATGTTTTCCGAGTACACATCCAGAGAAAACACCATCTCAGCAAGATACCATAAGAAGACCTGTTACCATATTTTCCTTACATAGAGTTTTAAGAGAGTGATAGTTTAAGTGACCAAATCTCTCATGCCAAAGTTTTCTCACATCATCATTATGAGCAAAAAAAACGGAGGGAATACAGGATGACCCAAATTTTTCAAACTTATACAACCTTGTGGAATCATCAGCAATGCCAGTAGCTAAAGTATTTCTAGGATCTTTGAGGTCCTTGATTACAACATCATGAGGTGAGTATTCTATTATTTTCCTTTCACCCAAATGAGTTATCTGATAAACAAAGAGAAGGTTGCATGACAAGGTAAGAACACATAGTACATCATTAAAATGACCATTGTCTAGATGAATGCTTCCAGATCCTACAACACTAAGAGATCTATCATCAACAACATAAATATGTTTGGTTTTACAATCATTTAAAGAAGAAAACATGGCTTGATTTTTGGCCATGTGGTAAGAAGCTCCAAAATCAATGAGCCACTCATGAGAATGAGAAGAAGAAGATACATTTAATTCATAAACAGATCTTGATGCTTGACAACCACAAGCAGAAAGTGCCATTCCTGAAGATGAAGGTGAAGAGTGCTCCAAATTGATGTTGTGCTTCTTAATTGCTGCTTCTAAGGCTTCCATATTCTTAAAACATTTGGACTCTAATATGGCCATCATGACTACAAAAGTTGTAATGTCTATCTGTCTTCTTCCCTTTGTTTTTATTTGCCTTATCATTTTGGTGAGTTGCTTTTTCAGTTTGTAGCTGAAATTGCTTAGGACCCTTGTTTGGTTTTAGACCATACACTTTAGGATACTGCTTCTTGGGATTCTTTTGATATGATTGTTATTGGGATGCTAAGGCTTTCTTAGAAGTGTTTCCAGAAGTGTTAAGACCAAGGTGTAAGAGTTTTTCTTGTTCTCTTATCAAATAATCTCAAAAGGCAACAAAAGAGGGGTTATTAGGTGGTTCCTGAAGAAATGATGGCTTCTCTAGTGGAATGGAAGGTGGAAAAAAATACAAAGTATGCAGGTCCAAGGTTAGAAAGAATGTACTAGATGAGGCTACCATCTTCCTTTTTGACCTTACAACCTTCTAAAAGAAGTCTAAGAGTCATGAATTTGGACAAAAAATATTCAATAGAGGAGAAATTATTGGGGTCCAGAGTAAGCAACTCATTTTCAAGCTGATGGGCACTTATTTGATTTTGAATTCCAAATACAGTATTTAGCTTGTCCAGGGCTTCATGAGGGGTGTCAATGTCAAGGATATGAAATCGAAGATCTTGAGCAATGGACATTCCTATCAACCCTCATGCTTGATCTTGTTTATTTTCCCATTTAGAAAATTTATCATCATCAGAAGGTTTATTTTCTTGTCCTGTGGATATTCTATAAAGCCCTTTACTTCTAAGTATATCTACCATGTGAGGTAGCCATTGGAAATAATTCGTGCTGTTAAGAATAATCAGGCATGGACTTTCCATTTAAAAAAAAACCGAAGCTGAGAAAAGCTGAAACTAATTGCTCCAATGAAAATAATTCAAAAAATTAGGCTGATTAAAAAAGAATGGCTCAAAAAATGGCTTCTGGATGAAGAAGTTATGCCTTTTTGAAAAAACAAGTTGAAGATGCCGAATAGTTACGAGAATGGTTTTAAATTTGATGATGAAGTTCGACTTTTAAAAAAAAAATCCCGCTCCTTTAACAAAAAACTTTTTACAAAAGAAGCTTGAGAAAGAGACTTGAACCCAAGACCTCTATTCTCATAAATTGACTTCTCACCAAGTGAGATAGTAAAAGGATTCTGTAATTGTTTGAAAAGAGGAAGGGTTTTTTTTTTTTTAAACTCTTCGATGTGCATGCCTTTTCCTGCACAAAAAACACAAAAAATCCAGGCAAAAAAAAAAAAAAAAAAATCCAAACCTTACGACAGAATGTTAGATTTTCAGTTAGCCTTACCAGCAACTATCTATTTTTTCACTATTTCTGATTTCCTGAGATAGAAAAAAAGATGTGGGGAAAGAGCATACGTAGCAAAAAAAATCCCTTCTTCCTATTTCTGATTTGCCGAGATCGCACATAGCGCAGAGCAAAGAGCATACACAGAGAAGAGGGTATAGATCCGGAAAATAAATAAAACCTAAAAACCGAAATAAACAGATGGAATGGAAATAAGTAGAACTATTAACAAATATAACTGCAAACAGATACTTTATACCTCCAGATCTAAATTGTCATAACTTGGGCAACCAAAAAAATTTTCACATGAAATGAAAGGTTTTCCTCAATGTAACAGACGCTCCAAACACAGCAGAGTAGTCCTCTAGGCCTGAAAATGTTTATAAATAATAAATCTAGAAAATGACAGTCGAATGCAGTCAAACCAGCTTCGGATTTTGATCAACAACGGATGCGGCCCTCAAAATAGCTCTAATACCATGTAGGAATTTACAGGGTAAGTTCCTGTTAAGTCCATATATTAATAGTGTAGTCCCTTATTATGTTAGTGTAGGCCCCCTTATTGTTATTGTTGTACCCCTATAACCCCATATTGTTATTATTGTGCCCTTACATTATTATTATTAGGTCAGCTAGGAATACATTGTGGCCCCACTAGGATTACATTGTGGCCCCATGGACTCCTATATATAGAAAGGAGGTTTTGTCAATTGTATCATCCAAGAATTGTTCATTCATGTAATGTATTGGAGGTTTCCCCCTCGAAGTGGCTTATTTCTAAGGCGTTGATATCTCTTTCTTCTATTTTTGGAGCTGGTTTCCCCACATTTGGTATCAGAGCTTTGGATTCTAGGGTTTCGCTGCTCCAAATAGGTCATCGTGGAATTTTCGTTATAACATTTTTTATATGAAGGTTTAGAAGTTGAAATTTTTAGAGTGCGAAGAAAAAATCCCGAGGAATACCGTCGCAAAATTTTAGAGCTTGGTTCGCAATACTTCTAGAGATATGATCTGTGTAAGTTAGGTCTTTTTGCAGGCTCCTTAATTTCACTTAAAAAGGTCGTCGCAAAATTTTCACTATAATTTTTTTTTCTATGAAGGTTCAAAATCTGAAATATTTAGAGCACGAAGCTGAAATCCCGAGGAACATCTGCACAAAATTTTAGAGCTTGGTTCGTAACATTTATGAAGATATGATCTGTAAAAGTTAGGTCCTTTTCAGGCTCCCGAATTTCATCTCAAAGAGGTGATCGTGGGAAAATATTCATAACTCTCTCTCTGAGCATCGGATTGGAATTCTATAAAAAGTGACTGGAAGTAAACAGAATTTAGTTTCCTATTTATAAATTTCGGAGCCAAAGGAAAAAACAGTGACACGTGGCAATCCATACAAGTTCACTCTACTGAACCAATCCATAATTAGGTCATTGTGGGAGATTTGACATAACTTTGTCTTGAAGAATCCAAATCAGGTAAGACCTATGGCATTCAAAAGATAATTCAGAGGGCTACCTTAGGCCCACATTTCAGATATTGAAGATCTAAAATAACAGAGATAATTTAGTTTCAATATAAAGCTCCTCAAAACAAGAAAAATGTGTGTATTTGGTTTTTAAAATTGCATAACATTTGTTTGAAAAAGAAGTTTGAAGTGATTCCAAGGGCATATTTTAGAATTTTTATTAGTATTGGGTTCTATAATGCCTCCAAAAAATTATTCCATACCCATTACGCCCTAAAAAATATATACTATGACGCATGAAGAGGAAGAATTGCAATATGAGATATCAAAATTACGGTACCAAGTGCAACAAATTTCGATCTTACGAAGAGCAACCGAAGAGAACATGGATGGTTTAAAAGAAGAAATGGAGGCTAAGTTGGATGGTTTGAAGGATCAAATAATAACTAATATGGATGATAAATTAGTGGAAGATCACATCAAGCATCAACAACAATTTCTCCAACTCTCAAAGGATAACCTAACTTTGGTGTAGAATCTAATGAAACAGCAGGAAGATCAACATCACATTGAAAGAAGTTTTGAAGTAGTCACAGAAACAAGAACTCTACAAGTACGATCAATTTCAGAGTATCTTAGCAAGTGGAAGAACTTTCCTGTAGAAGATTCCATAGGGGAGGATGATAATTTTATACAGAAGCATCAAGAAATAATCAAGTGTTGAGGACAACATTTGTTTGAAGGAGAGGGGCATGTTAAGTCCCTATATTAATAGTTTAGTCCCTTATTATGTTAGTGTAGTCCCCCTTATTGTTATTTTTGTACCCCTGTAACCCCCATATTGTTATTATTGTGCCCTTACATTATTATTGTTAGGTGGGCTAGGATTACATTGTGGCCCCATGGACTCCTATATATAGAAAGGAGGTTTTATCATTTGTATCATCCAAGAATTGTTCATTCATGTAATGTATTGGAGGTTTCCCCCTCGAAGTGGCTTATTTCTAAGGAGTTGATATTGTTAAGGTCCCGTGATTTGGCTGATTGGGAAGCCAAATGACAGTGTAACATCAAACCAGTCTTTGGAGCCCAAGGACCTAGCATTCCTGGACTCAGAGATGGCTCTCTCTATTTGTGTAAGGGATATTTGTATGTTTGCTTATTGTGTTCTGATTTAGGCTAGTTATGAAATAGGTTTTTGGTTTTGGTTTTTAGGTTGTGAGGGATGAACTGATCAAAGACATAAGATAGGTAAAAAGATGTCGGATCAACTGGGCTATGGGGTCGAAAAGGTCAAATAAGCTTTCAGATGGTGATACAAGGTTGTTGAAGGGCTAATTTGATTCGAGGTAAAATGGATCTTTGGGAAAAATGGAGTAAGATGGACATCAAGTTTGTGAATAACAAAGGATTCCAAGCATAAGTAGTTTAATAGCTGACATAAAAATGGTAATGAAAACCATTAATCATGAGAAATGTAACTATAAGCTAATCAATACATAGAAATAAACATTCAAGCCATGCATAGAGATATATAACTCTCTAACTTTGGGAAATGGCTATCAGACTTTGGGGAAATACACTTAAGACAGAAAAACAACTCAAATCACTATGCCGGAACGCCTAAACACAGTACTTCAAGTTATTGGGCACTTTGAAAACAAGATTGCATAGTCTTAGGCAAAGGGCAAGATCAGAACAAGACCTCCTTGGTTCAACAAATGACAATCTAATCAGTCAAAGAGAAATTTCATGGATGGAGCTATGGCTAGCCATGAGTAAGCAGGGCATACCATAAATCATACTTAGCATGCATAAAGCCATGAATGAAACAAGCAACAATATCCTTAAGTTATTAAAGAGCAATCAATAATTCTTTAATGTGACTAAGAATGAAGAAAACATGGAAGCTATGAAGAAACAGGAAATTTGAGGTGCCTCCAAGGGCATGTCTCAAATTTTTTCTCTACTGTCCTATAGCAAGCAAGAACATGGATTTATGAATGAAAACTAGGAAACAAAATAGAGAGAGAGACACTATACCATTCTACCAAGTCATGGAATCCAACAACAATCCTCTTTCATCATCCAAGAACATCCAAGAGACTATCCAAAAGCATGAGACAAGTATTTATTCCAAAGCTTATATGACCATATATTTCTTCTATTCATCAAGTTCAGCCTCCGTTTACAATGAAAGCCTTTGGAATATATAGGCCAAAGTGAGGAAAACCTCTTAGCTCAACTTGCAATCTCATTGGCCTATCCAAAATATCTTATTTTGTCCTTGAGGCTTTGCAAAGCCCAAGGCACAAAATATCTCATAAAATATCTAAAAAAATGCTAAAAGAGGGAAATAAATTGAATTTTCATAACTTCTCATGTACAAAAATAGCTAAACACACATGAGGAAAGATCATTTTTGAAAGGTTCAATTTTTACAAAAATACTCAAAAAATACATCAGCAAAAGTTCCCCTGACTTGCCGGCAACGTTTGGAAGCCTTCCCGATGTCGAAATGAATCTCATGATAGCTCGTTGGAAATATCTGAGTGTCTACTTTCTGAAAATGTTTATTTTTCTCCCAACTGACCACTAGAGTCCTCCAAAAATAGACCTGTGTGTAAAAACCCAAAAAATAAGCCTTGCTGATAAACGGGGCAGAGTGTAGAAAAAGCGAGTGTTTTTCGCCATTTTGGGGGAGAAAATGATCTTCAAATGTTTTGAAAATCGCTGAGTATGTGCTCCTGAAATTATGGCATCCAATGATACCATTTTCATCCTTTGATGATGCCCCAAACTGAAATGGCGATGCCCATGAGTTTTGGCCAAAAACCCAAAAATGACAAAAAACCAAAACACGTCGAATTTTGCTCAATTTTGGTGAGCAAGTCCCTCAAGGCTTTTTAGAAATATTTCTAGAAGCTTGAGCCAAAATTCCAAGCCTAAAGGTGTCTCTTTCCTTTTTTCTCACCGGGCGCCCTCTTTGGGCAATTTGGAGTTTTTCTTGGTTTTCTTCTTTGTTGTTTGACGTTCTTAGCTTTGGTGAAGAAGTCATGGCCCCTTGCCTAGGAGAGGCAGCTAGCACATGCTTTGGAGAATGCCCTTCATGATCCATGTTTTGTATTTTCTTGCCCTCATCATTGCTTGCTTGAGGGTTGCCTTGTTTTTCTTTGTCAATGCCTTCTTTATGACTGTCATGCTATTTGCCTTCACTGTTTTGTACTTCATCACCCTTATGCTTATTGCTGTGTTGGCTACCATAATGTTCCCTTTCATCACTGCCTCACTGCCCATCACTTTTCTCTTCATTATCACTGCTATGTTTAGACTCTTTGCCTTGTTCCTCATCATCACTAAAGTCATCTCTCCAGTATTTTGTTTGAGCCAAGAGGTCTTTAACAAGACATGTTTGCAGTTTTTGAATGGAAGTATCCTTGTGTTTTTGGCACCAAAAACCTCTGTCCTTCGATCATTGTTTTTATCCTTGCTTCAGCCAAGAATTTTCTTTCAACACTCACAGTAAGAAGATCTCTATAATTTTAACAAAAAAAATCCCTATCTCCAATAAATGTCTCTCTCTATGGTTTCAGATGATCAAAGTAGCTTTGAAATCAATGTTTTAACACCCTTGCAAACTGATTTAAAGATCTCAACCTAAGTTTGCTTTTCTCTTAGAGACTAGGTGTGTTCTAGTTCATTTATAGCATAGGAAAGATTTTCAAATTAGCTCCTAAAACCTCCTCCCTGGTACTGCATTATCCTTCACTATTCAAAGAAAAATTCCTTCCTTCAAAATTGCAAAGCCCTCATCATATATCACTATTTTGAGTTTCTTCATGGCGCTGCTCTTCATCACTGTGTTCTTATTCACCTTGCTGCCCTGCCTCACTGTGCTCCTTTTCAGTGGAAAAAGGCTCAAATCTCCTGTGCAGGCCACTCTTGTTGTCTTGCCTGGGAGGCATCTTGTTTTGAATGCTCTTTGCAACACCAAACTTCCTCTAATGGTTTTATTGAAATGCTTTCTCAAACACAACTCTGTCTTCTTTGTCAATCACTGTTTGATCAAGGCAAATTTGCCTCAAATGCTGTGTGAAATGTTTCTTTGATATCAGGTCTCTACTCCTTCCAAATCATTGTTTTTCCCCTTTTGTATGCCAATCAACAAATAGTTATAATGACAAGCGCATAATAAAAAAAAAGGCACACACAGTCAAAAGGTCACTGTGTTTGGGTAAGGTCACCAAGATCTTTGTGTTTTGGTTTGAGAAAAAAAAACCTTGTAGCAAACAAAACACCCCTCCCAATCAAAAACACTTCTCTTGTACTTCATTGTTTCACATTCATAGGCAGACAAGACACCTTTTAATTGAATTAACAGTTTCACTCACTAAATTCTGTTTCATGGAACAAAGGAGGAAACACTAGCTTTTGCTTTTTACCACACAGGGAAGACTTTTGAAATGACACAACACTCATACAATGATCATTGTTGTTGAAATTAGGCTCACTGTTTCACTTGTCAAACACTATGTTTCTCCCTTTAAACACTGCCTCCACCTTTTAACACTGTTTTGAGGGTAGTTTATTAGGTTTTTTGACATCAATAAAAACCCACCACTTTCACTATGTCAGTGTTGGGCAATCATAGCCACTGCAAGCCCAGATCTTTAAACAAAAATATTAACCCTCCTTAACACTGTTTTCATCAATACATATAGCTGACAGAGTTTAGCTTTGTCCTATCTCAGTTAGGGTACCTCCAACAATTTGACAAACCTCTACTATTGTGTATATTTTGACTTGTAGTTTTATGCTTTTAGCACTGTATTGAGGGCAGTTTTTTAGGTCTTTGACATCATCATAAACACACCATTATCACTATGTCAACCTTGGGCAATCATATCCACAACAGTCTCAGATTTTCAACAAAAATTCAACCCTCCTTACCACTATTTCCTCCACTACATATAACTGACAGAGTTTGTAGTTCATCACAGTTTTGAGGAAAGATTTTTAGGCCTGTTGAAACTATTATGAACACTCTACCAGCCTCCCACCGTAACAAAATTTTTCAACATTTACCAAAACACATTGATTTATACCAAGAGCTTCATTTTTTCAATCACCATCTAGCAGCTCGAAAACATCAAGGAGGTAAATGAGAATACCTTAAAAATGATTAAGGGCCCTTTTTGATTGGTTGAGCAGCTCTAAAAAGAGTTTTTTTGAAGGTTTTTAGGTGAGCAGCACGTTCAGAAGCAAGAGCGCCGCGCGCTGCTACATGCGCGTCGCGCATCAATAGAAAACCCTTGTATTTTCTCTCCCAGGAGCGCCGCACAATTTTTCAAATGCGCCGCACACTTTGCAGCCTGTTTTGGAGGCCTTCCCGGTGTCAGAATTTGGTGTGAGATGGCTCGTTGGAAATATGTGGAAGTCTAATTTCCAGAACAACTTGAATTTTTTCATTTGGTTGTTCAAAAATTGATTTTCTCAACACTGGTCAAAACTGGTGAATCCTGGTGTAGAAATGATTAGTGCTGTTTGTAGGCCACTTTTGGATGCCTTCTTGGTGTTAGAATTGGGCCCGAGATGGCTCGTTGGAAAGCTATGGAAGTATAATTTCCAAATATGCTTGATTTATTTCATTTGGTGTCCTTTTGGGTGTTCAAAAATTGACTGTCCCAACACTGGTAAAAAATGGTGAATGTTGGTGCAGAAAAACATAGTGTTGATTGCAGGCTACTTTTGAATGCCTTCCTGTTGTCGAAATTTGGCCTGAGATGGCTCGTTGGAAATATATGGAAGTATAATTTCCAAATATACTTGATTTTTTTCATTTGGTGTCTATTTTGGTGTTCAAAAATTTACTGTCCCAACACTGGTCAAAATGGTGCAGAAATTCTCCCGTGACATCTGTATTTTTTACATTTCTCACAAACCATGATACCTGTGTAGAAATGGAAGGAGGTTTTTCTTCTTGACCCTATGAGGGACAAAAAAATCTCTTAATTTTGTAAATTTCATCTCTGTTTTTTCAGAAAATCATTTTGAAACAAGCTGCCCGGGCGCTCCTTAACCTCTGTCTTTTGCAACCTTTGTCATATTGAATGGAATGTTTTTTTCAAAATGATATGGTCATTCATAGTTTGTGTTGTAGGAAGCTTTTTTATTTTTAAAACTATGATCAAAACCTTTGTTTCTGAATCAAGGAGATCATCACTTTTTGAAACCACTAATTTAACCCTTTGGAACCCTAATGCCATCTTGCTATGTGTCCACCAAGATTTTGTCCCCTTTTTTGAAGAAGCGAAAAAGGTCTTAAAGAGATTGTGCTTTTCTTTAGTTTGTTATCAAGGGAGACTTACAAAGACACTATTTGCAGCCCTCCCAAAAGACCTTTCAAACTTATCATGGGGCTTTTCTTTTTATCTGCTGATGAGGATACTTTGATATGAAGATGAAACTTGTTTTGAGCATCCTGTTAACCATTTGTATGAGGTGATTTTCATGGTGAAAACCTTGGAGAGCTATCCCTTTTCTTCTCTGTAAATGAGGTTTAAAAAATAGTGAAACTTCACTCATTTTACCTTTTTTGACAGCAGTCTTTTTTGAAATCCCTGTCATACTGAAATAAATGCTCTTCATTCTTAAACAATGGCGGGCCCTCTACTTCTTTATGAAGGAGGCCTATGTTTGATGACTGTCGTGTGTCTTCTAAAAACTTTGTCTTTCATTCGATGGGGACATTCTTTGAATGAAAGTGAAACATTGTTTTATCACACCTTTGGGCTTATGAATGAGTTGATTTGCTGTGTAAAGTTTTTTGAGGAGCTGGTCCTTTATTTCTTTGTGAAGGAGGTATGCAACCTCAAAACTGGAATCCAAAATCAATTCTAGTTTGATTTCATCAGAGTCCATTCCAGTGCTAATTTTCTTATCAGGTTTTGATGTGACATCCTTACGACTTTCAATGGTGTATGAAAAAGTATAAACAATAGATTAACCTATTGATATGCAGATGCTTGCATGCAACACTTTTCATAACGTCTTACGAATTCTGGCCAAAGTACTTTCCCATATTGTGATGTAAAATAGATTGAAACATTTGTTTGAACCTAAATCTGTTAGCAACTTTTTTTGATCCTAGCAGCAGCCTTCTTCTTTATGATTTCTTCAGTGCATAAAAGAGACATATCTTTTTGAATTTGTTCCAAATGTGCAGTCTTTTCCAATAGAAAAATACTCAAGCACACTTTAAAACCTGCTGAAATCATTTTAAAAACATGTTGGCCCTCTGCTTGTTCATGAAGGAGGCCACATCATGCCTTTCTAACCATCTGCTCTTTTGCTAGAGGAGGTTATCAACACGATGTTTTCTAACATTTTCTCTTTTGAAGGAGGTCATCATAGTCACGATATTTCATCTATTTCCAAAAATGTGTCATCTTTCCTTGAAATATATATCTCTGCTTTTTGGACAACTTTTGACTTTTGAAATATGTACTCTAGTTCTCTTTTCATTTCAGCTTTCCATCTACTTAATGATGGAAAATTCCTTCAACATGAGAGACTTATTTGGACTGTCTCTTTGCTTTTGTCTGGAAACTGTTTGTCATTCAATTTGCCACCTACAGAGATGAAAACAATATGATTTTGAAACGTTAAAAGCTCCTTTAGTGTTCTATGGAGATTTTTCCCAATCTTAAGCATATTCCTTTATACTGTGCACATGCTCATCTCTTTCTGTATTAGATCTTTGTAGAATTTCTTCCGGACTGAGATAACAAGACCTCTTAGTGGCGCAACCTAGGGGTATATCAAGGTTTGCTTTTGCAGATTAAGCACTAATTTAGGGCTTGGTTGGTATTGAACAAAGGATTCTGGCTCAGGCTATTTTTGTCGAGGAAGGGATTTCTCTAAAGCGCAACTACCTAACTTAGGGGCAAATTTCATTGATTCTGATTGTGTTTGACAAGAAGATCAAGGATAGGAAAGGAGACACTTTGTCAAACATTGGACAGTGAGTTTTATGAGAACCAAGGGGAAAATGATAGTAGACCAGCAAGACCAAGATAGCTATAGATAGGGATATTTTTCTGAAACAAGACATGACTTTAAAACTGAAGATTACTCTGATTATAGGCTGACAGTTAGGGCTAGGAAAGAAAAAATTTGTTTGGGAATTTTCTAGATGACAAATTGACATATGGAGATCAGCTTCTAGAAAACTCAGCTAGGAATCTAGTCATCAACAACAGGTGAAAAATACTAATGGCTAACAGATATCTCTTTTCTTCTTTTTATGGAGCTGGTTTCCCAACAATTCCTTAGATCAAAAAACAAATTTCACCGCTCAAAAATAGATCACAAATCAGTACACTAGTATTATCACGTGGTTAAAACCCTCGAAGAGGGAAACATTCCACGGCCTGAGCCAACGTGGCCACTTCAAGAAATTTATTAATATAAAAAGAAAAGTTACATATGTTTCTCTCATAAATGGTTACTAGACAAATGACCCTCCATGCTCTTTAAATAGAGATCATGGACCAATTGGGTGTTAAGCCATGGATCAAGTGTCATTAATATCGAGGAGAGAGTGAACCGTCAGATCACTACAAATCATGACTGTCGGATTATAAGTTACAAATGTACATAGTAAAGAAACACACTTTACCTAACTCTACACTAGACTATGTTATTATTAACTATTTCCTATGTGTCGGAATATCCTAACAGGATATCCTTATCCATGTCACTATGGCCTGATCTTTGCAATATATATTTGAATCATTCCACACAGTATTCCATGTTATCATCCTCTTTCTGTACAAACTTAAAGATTTCCTCCTTAATGTCACGAGATTTACAGTAATCCTGGTATTTTTCCAAAAAGGCTTCTTTCATCCCATCCCATGAGGAAATGGTTCTCCCTCCTAAACCCATGAACCATTGCAGGGCTATTATTTTTAAGGTAGCATGAAATATTTTTAGTTTCTGAGCATCGAAGATATAACCATACCCTCGATATAAAATGTCAAAGTCGAAGAGGAATGTATCAGGGTCTTCCGAAGAAAGACCATGAAAATTAGGTAAAGCTGCTAAAGGAATGGGCTTCATTGATGCATTACCTATAATGTTTCCAATTGGAAAATCAATAGAATAACTTGCAGGTGCCATCAATATTCTCCAATACTCACCTGGGATTTCAATATGTTCTGCGGCTAGTACTTGGGGTGATTCAACTGTAGAAGATTTCACCGCACTTCACTGGTCCCTTAGTGACGCAAAATCCTTCAGGAACTCTCTTTCCAAATAGGAATTGCTTAATTCAACTGTAAGAGGATTCACAACACTCCCTTGGTCTCGTGGTGATGAAAACCCTTTCAGAGGTTCTTCTTCCCAATTGGAATTACTTAGCTCTTTTGACCCTCTACTTGCTATTTCTTCCCCTTCTACTGACAACATGGATGTCTCCTCCACTAATACCTTATTTATTGCTTCTTCTACCGTCGAAATAACTTCTCTGGTACCATGGATGGCATTGGCTGTTCAACTGACTGCTCTTTGGACTTTGTCTGAAACCTTACCCTAACAACAGCGTGAGAGGATGCTTCAGATTTAACCCTTCGATGATCTCCTGGATATAGGTCTTCCTTCCCATATCCTTTACTTTCTTTGAGGGTCTTCCTCTACCCCTATTATTCAGATCTTTGTTCATACAATTGGTGAGAAGAATTCATCAAAATAGAAAAAGTGCTTAGGACACGGAGCAGGACAAATAGCTTCCTCCTCGGGATGAGAGAGTAGGTTCAAAGTAGAAAATCGAATAAACTAAAAAGAAAATCAAAGTTCAGGACCTGAAGTAGGGTAATCAAATACCCTCCCCAGGATGAGAATTTGGCCCTTTTTAGAAAAAAATCAAAGGCAGAAAATCTAAAAAATATGCTCAAGACTTAGAGCAGGGTAACAAATACCTTCCCTAAGATGAGAGATCGGTCTTAATGAAAAATCAAAACAAGCAAAAACAACACACTACACTCAGGACTTGGAGTAGGGTAATGGATGCCCTCCCCAAGATGAGAGATAAATTCTAAAGAAAACAATAAAAAGAAAAAAAACATAGAACACTATGCTCAAGACTTGAAGTAGGGCAATAAATTCCCTCCCCAAGATGAGAGATTCAACCTTAGATCAATTTTAGATCGTGTTATTTCACCTTATTAGCCTTCCCCGACAATGACACCAAAATGTTGGTGTCTAGATGTGAACAATTTTGAAACCATTTTTCCACATAAATTATCAACCCGAGGGCATTATTTATTTCAAGACTAACGTGGACAATATATACAAGAGATGTCACACAAATTGCTATTGGATCACAAGCTTAAATCAATGAACAGAAAAACTACTGTAACAACAATTAAAATGGATTGTAGAATTAAAACGGTATTCACAACAATTACAAGGTTATACTGAACAACAGTTATAAAACCAAACTAACATATGAAATCAACAGAAAGAAAGATAACGCAACACCTGATCAGAAGAGTGGGCCCAACCCTCTGATGAGGGTTGCGACAAACTCACAATGTTATAGGTAAAACAATAGAGTGTTGTGCATTCAATTAATTGGAAAATACTTCTGTTATAAAATCTGTATATGCTTGCTTATCCCCCGATTTGCAGCTCACAGGCCCTCTTTATAAAAATGTTCAAGAAATCACAGATTTCCTTTAACAACTACGTATCTACAATTATACACTTCATTAAAACAACAACCTAGTTGCCAAAATGAAACCATGAAAAAGCCTGAAATATCGTTGGGGTGAAACGGAGTCGGTTGCGCTGTAGTAGCTGTTATCACTCTAATAATTCCCAAAGTTGCGAGATTTTGATTTTATAGTTTAAAGAATATTAGAGGTAACCACAGACCTACTTTTAAGCTTTAGGATCTAGCCTTCCTAAGGCTCAGAAAGGGCTCTCTCTATAAGATTTAACTTTGTTTTTATGTTTTATTTTAGGCTAGTTATATAGGGAAAAATTGGTTTTTGGGTTTTGATTGGTTTTGGTGGGAAAATCACTTAATGAGATGGATAGTTGTGAATCTGCAATCCATTAGGAAGATGGAGTCAATGTGTCAAGTGAAAATATCAGGATCAAGGTCTAAAGTCAAATGTTTAAAGGTAAAGATAGCAGAGTCACTAAAGATATTCAAGGGTTGATTGGTGAAGTGGTTTTAATCGGGATAAAGAGAAATTAAGAATTATTTGATCCGGATAAAGAGAGAAAAGGTAGGGTCAATCGAAATTAGGGAGAAATTAAGGGTTCCCTATTTTGGATATCAACAGAAAATATTTAAATGAAAACCAGTCAATAAAAAAGTGCTTTTAACAAATTCTGTAATATCCCAAAATGGGAATGCACAGCAGTGCCTACTGAAATAACGCACTTCTGTGAAATATATGAAAATAAATGAGTTTTCAGCCCTTGTATTCCTTATATCAGTAGATCTGGGGTCTAGATCCAAAGGGGAAGAAAAAACAAATCAAACTAGGTGTGGTAAATAGATCTGCCACCACCTAGTCTAGCTGAAAAACACCCTACAGGAGGGGCTGCAACTATGTACAACAAACTGATTTAGAAATATTGCAGTCTTGGAAAGCATGAGCAGGAGGCCATCAAAAAATATCAAATCTTGAATATACAACAGCAAATCAGATTTATAATGATGCTCTTACATTATACAGTAGAACAAAAAAGACAAGAGAGAAGGAAATCTTCAGAAAAGAAGGCTGCAACACATGTATACACTATAAAATAGATTAACAACATTATTTAATGGAGCTGCAGCAGCTGAATGTTACACTTCAGATCTAGAGTAGATATGTGTACAAAATATCAGATCCATTTCAGATATGTACACTAGAAAGGCTCTATTACAAGATCCCCTTAGGGTTTTGACCAAATCATGAAATACAAAGAGTAGATCTGAGCTTTAAGTAGTAGATATGCAACATTATTCAAAAATTTCTAAAGATGACTTTACATTATAACAGATTAGATCTATAAAGAACATGGATCAACAAGCTAATCCATGGATCACCAAAGTGAAAGGAAAAGCCCAGCACTAGAGATCTCTCATCAAAAATGGGATCAAAACACCCTGCAAAACCTCTACTAAAAATAACACAGTCCCTGAAGGGAAACTGTGTTGTAGCTTGAATAACTGAGTTGGCTAGATGCCAAGATACAAATCTAAAGCTCAAACACTAATGCACTCTTCCAAGAGGTTAAAATACACACTTACTGAGAAGAGTCACCAGTACAATCTAGATCTGAACAGATCTAGTGTTTCCACTTATTGCAGCCTACAAAAGCAATCAAACCCTCACTGGATATGTGTTGCAGTTGGAAGTAGAGCTTGGCCCAAGCCTGATATTGGAGAAAATCAGCAAGACTCCTCCAATAATCCTCAATGGAAGAGGTGAAATTCCTGCATAGGAACTCCCAAGTGCTAAGCAGCACTATTCTCAGCTGAACAATAGAGAATGGTATTTGTCTAAACAGACAAGATACTTAGAAATATAGATAGTCAACAAACTTCTCTTGCTGCCCCCCCTTCCTTTTATAAGATGAAAGCCTTGGCAAACCCTAAACCACTTTGATGAATTAGTTCCATTCACATGAGGGGCCTCCATCTAGAACTATGATGTCCCTTCGTGAGGTACATTGTATCTAGATAACACTGTAGATTTGGTGAAGGTTGACCTAGTCTCATAGCTCAAACCCCTTTCACACTTGCAAGTTATTTGTTTACATGGCCCAGATTTATCCATGTTCATATGGGCATTGATTTATTCATTATTTTAGGAGTTTTACATGTCCTCCTTTATTCATTTATTCATGCAACAGAAAATGAAATAAAAATGTATATTCCTCTTAGCTTAGGCTAAGTAGGAATATTACAAATTATGATATAAAAATTTATGATTTCACATTAAAATTTAGAACACATTTATGAATGAATTAAAAACATGAGAAAATTGACAGATAACAGTAGAAAGTACTTCACTTTAGTGGCCCAACACATGAATTCAGTAATATGATGCTTTATTCCTTGAAATCTAGTCTTCTGACTTGAGCTTGATTACAAAAACCCTTAGGTTTAGAATGTTCCAGCTATAGAAATCTTCAACAATTAATCCACACTAATACTTCAAATGAGGAAGTATTTATACAAAAAATAGTACAAAATATCCTAGAATAATCATAGGAATTTTCTATGGAAAATAAAATGTCTTTTACAAAAAAATAGTGACAGCTGCATAACAAACTTGCAAGTTGTCCTATTAATTAAATAAAATATCTCTCTGTTGGACTTAGGTAGCAGCTAACTATTTGAGTTGTTTTTAATGCTAGCAATCTGATCTTCAATCATTTTTGAAGATTTATCTCTCACTGGATACTCTATAACTGATACACTTTACCTCTGATACTCTTTAACCTGCTATTTTGACTAATTTACTGCTTTTTAAAATCTGTTTTTACTGTGTAAAAAACAACACTTTGTTTTTTCATCCTCTTTCACTGCAAACTGTCATTTACAACAAATCTGTGAGCTTATGCCAAAACTCTTCATCTGGTAATTTAATCTTTGTGAGTTTTCTGAAATTATTATCTGCTTCATTGTATCTTACAAAAGTGGGCTTGACCACAAAGAGGTGTTTTTTCTCATGTTGTAAATAAAACAAGTTCTCAATGCTTTTGTGCAACACTTTACCTATTGGAACTCCTTGCCAATCTGCCTTGTTCACTTGTTCTTTTTCAAAGTCCCTTATATTTTTATTGTAATCTTCTTGTTTCATCTGCTTATTATTGATAACAATAATATTTGGTAAACCTTTTTTTATTAAAGTGTCAAACTTAACCATGAATCTAGTTATGGCCATGTCCATATTTTGACACTTATCTTCCAACTGTTTCGTCAAGTTTTTCTTTGAAAGCACTTTTCTTACCTCAAGAATTGTTTCAGATCTGTCAGTAATTCCTATCTCATCAAATTCTTTCTTGTTTTAAGTATTGAGAAACTTGATTATTTCTAGGGCTTCTTCAAGCTTGGCACCTAGCTCTTTTTAGGTCTTCAATATTTCTTCCCTAGCTGCCTTGATTAAGTCCTTCTGCTCATATATCACTTGAATGTATGGCCAAGTATCATTGATTGACTCAATTATTTTGGACCATAGTTGATTTTTTATGTATTCCATGGGCTATTTTAAGATTAATTATGTTTTTTCCTTCTTAAGCTATTAACTTAACCTTTTAGCCTTTGTTCCTCTATTTTAGCATTTATCTGTGCTAATTTCTTGGCATCTTCAAGGTTCTTGATTTTCTCTTTCAATCTATTTATCTCATTATTCTATATTGACATGTCTTCCATGGCTTTAATGAGTTTTCTAGACTCATTTGTCTGTTGAATTGCCGAAGTGGAAGATTCAGTAGCGCAAGTAGTGGAAGAAGTAACTGGCACAGCTGTGGCCAATGGGACTTTTGGCGCTAAATCTTCTGCTAGACTTGAAGGAACTATGGTTGTTACCATGGGAATGATTGTCTTAGGAACATTTTGTGTCTTTGCAGCTTATTTTTCTTGGACAAGCTTGTCCATCTCAATTTCCATCTCCTTGATATGTGTTGTCATTTGTAATATGAGGCTCATCATCTCATCCTTTTGGTTTGCTTCTTTCAAAATCTCCTTAGCCTGTGGATGTTATGTTGTGGGTAGTTTCAGTTTCTTTCTGAGTGCTGCAATATCATCATTTTTATTCTTCACCAATTCTTCTTCAGATTTCACATTAGAAGGGTCATACCCTACTTCAATCACCAATTCCTCTAAAGACTTGATTCTGGTGTCTTTAGCATAGGAAGAAGCTTTTTCAACCTTAAGATGATATCTTATATTTATCAAAGTGTTCTGGAGCTTTTTGGCACTAATTTCTTTTGTGGTCATGTTAGAATAAAGAATTTCTGAGCTTTGCTTGTGGAACTCAATCTGATTCAAGGGATGAATGTCCTCTATTGGAATTTCAATATCAACTCTCTTGTAATCTGATGCTATTGTAGGTTTAGGCACTATTGGCTATAACACTATCATTAACAATTTTTTATTTTTATAATAAAAGGCTGAAAGCAACCTATTTTGAATCCTTGGAGTTTGCTTCAAATATTGTGAATATATTTCGTTTTTTATCTCCTCATTTTTGGCCTTTATCTATTTATAATTTTCTTTGATATCCGTGTCTTTATCCTCTGCCTTCTATGATGAAGATACTTCCATGATTTGTTTTTTTTCAATCATCTGTGTGTTAGAAGTAGCAGGTTGCTACTCATTTTCAATGATTGTATTAGTCACAATGTCCTTCTCTGAATTTTCTTCATCTAAAACCTCAATTGTTTCCTTTTCCTTGTCTGGTGGATTAATTTTTGGTTTCTTATTGTACCTGAGCTTAAATCTGGTTCCTATGGTTGTTTCAACAGTATATGATCTTTCTTCTCTATTTCTCTTTATGGTTCTGTCCTCCTGAATAGGAGTATGCAAAGTGTGACTAGTATCACCTTGCTTGACAGATTCCATCAAATTATTTTCCAGCCATTCAATTTGGTTTGAAAACTTTTCAATCTCAGGTTTCTTATCATGGATATAAGGGATTAGTTTACATTTCACCCTCATCTTAGTGTTTATTCCATAAGGATCATAGTTCCATAGAAAAATTTCATCAAAATTATACTCTAGCAACTGTTTTGTTGCCTTTGCACCTGCTTTCATGTTGTTGCACATGAAAGGACCCACTTGGTTTTTTAATTTGAATTGGGTTTTCTTTTTAGCAACCAAAATTTTTATAGAATCTGAGTTTAGAATTTGTCTTATATATTCTAATGCAAGCACTCTCATTGGAAGATACTTTGGCAATTTGTAAGGCAAGAGGTTTGACTCATAAACTCTAACCTCAGTGTGGTTTTGGTAAAGATACCAGTCACCTGTTCTGCTATGCTTTGATAGCCTTAAAACCTTCTTAATCTCATCACTTATCCTATTCTTCACACTATTTGTAAGCATATTTACCAATGGGTGAATGAAACAGTCTGTGAAATCTACATATGTGAATTCAATTGACTCTTTTATGATTAAATAAGTCCAAAAAATGATAGATAATGGCTTACCCTCTACATCCATCTTTTGAAGATTTATTGGGAATTTATCTGACTGGATGTAGAGGAACATATGAAAGAGGAAAGATGTATATCTAAAAACACCTTTAGTAGGCAGTTTTACAAGCTGATCATGGATACTATCAGCTATATACTCAGCAACGTTATAAATGACTGCAGGGGGCTCACCAGGTACAAATATGGATAAAAAACCAAGTATAGATTCATCAGTGTGTTCATCAATGAAGTAACTAAGGATAAAAGACAACATTGGAATAACATGTCTTGATCCTTCTGAGAATTTGGAAGATGAATACAGAGGATTTAGCTTGGGGAATTCAACATATGAGGGCATGAATGTTTGAAAGATCTGAAATCTTTTAGAAAAGTCTAACTCTAGATAAAACTTTGCAAGAGCTTCTATAGACAAAGGGACAACATTTGGCTCTAGTTTTAAATGAAGCATTTGGTTTATGGATTCAACAGTGATAGTAAATAATACTTTTTTCTCAGCATTAATGATTTCCCTTTGATCTGGGGAATAGTGAGCTTGACATAGTCCGATGACCTTAGGGCACTGATGGGTATGTCGAACTACATATTTGGGCAAATTAGACTCCCAAATTTTCTCTTCATCTCCCTGATCTAAAATTTTTTCTAGACTCCAGCAGTGGAGATCAAGAAGATTGAATTCAATTACTGGATCAATGATTTTATAGTATATATTAGCTAAAGGGGTATGCTCAACATCTACAACAGGAGGTTGTAGTGGATTGATGACAATGGTGCTTTTAGAGGACATTTATGAGTTTGTTTTTGACAATTTAACCTTTCTAGGTCTTGAAACTCTGTTCTTTAGGTTTTTATACACTTCTGTAAGATTAGACTATTTACAAAGGTCTTTAGGTATGGCAGAGTTTTCTTTTGGTTTTTAACAGGTGAACTTTGGATTTCCCAACCTCAAGCTATCAATTCTGCTTCAAAATCAATCTTTAAACCTTTTTACAGACTCAGGAAAGGCTTAACAAGGGTTTACTGCAGTCTTTCTTTAATAAAACAACCTTAAAACAGTCTAATTCATGCACAAAGGGATTCTGAGCATTTGTAATAGAGTTTGAATCATTCAAAGGGTTTCTAAGAGTCCGCAATGGTTAAGACAATTAGATTCTGCCTAAAATCAACTTACAACTTTCAGAAACTATGAATTTAATATGGTTTTCGCAGCAAATATGAATTTATGAAGAAATAAGGGTATTTCTTTAGGAAAAAAGGCTTACAAAAGGCTTAAATTCAGTAGTATAGCTCTTTTCAGATGTAGGATGGGTATTTTTCTTGAAAAATACTTGTATTTTGAGGAATTTGACTCGTAAAAGGGTTTTCTAGGGGTTTGGAAGCTTTTAAAGCTTTGTTAAAGTCATTTAAACACAATTTGGAAGCTCTAAGCAGTCAAAATGCTGAATTCAATTTAATTTCTATTGTTTGTGCATGAAAACAAGGCGGCAACGCTCTTTCTTTAGTCAGGAAGGTTTAACGAGCAGAAAACACAACAAAAAAGGAAAAAAGTGCAAATCTTGCTATTTTATAGCAATTTGGTTGGAACAGTGTATTCATTTAATGAGGGTCAAGTCAGTTTGAAAGTGGTTTGGCATGGGGAGGCTTATTTACCGCTAATCGGTTATCACAACATTGGAGGGTGGTAAGCGGTAATACTCGGAAGGATGCAATCCAATCAATTTATGCCGCATGGAGGAGAGAGAGCGGGGCAATACCGCCCATATCACAAATCCAAAATCAATTAACAATCACACCATTATATTTTCGATATGGCTTGTGAGTGGTTGGATTGGGCGGAGGGAGTGCGAACAGTCAAGATTAACTCATGGAACTGCGTGGTAGATGGGTGTGGGGCCCAAGGTCTTTTATGTGGTGGGGTTAAAATACCCTAGGTAAAGTGTAAATATGATCTTTTAAGTGGGTTTTCTTCATTGTGATGCCCAACATAATCATTTAACATTTATACTTTAGGATAAATCACTTTTGTGGGTTTTTTGAGTATTTTTTGTATGAAATGAAATTAGTTAAGGGGGTTTTTACTTTTCTTAAGCAAAAAGGTATTCTAAATTAGAAAAATGGATTTTATTTTAGGAAAAGGGGTGATGTGGAGGAAAAGGGTGTTAATGAAGGGAATCCAATATTTAGTGCCAATCAGTTATTTAAGCCTTGGGTCCAGTCCCAACAAAAGTCAAAGAAATGCTTCGATCCTTTGTAACTGAAGGTTTTTAATACTAGAATACTTTGAGGGGAGGGAAATTAGTAATTTGCCAGAGGATGTTTATTTATGCCTTGTAAAACTGCTTGTACCTTCCCATCTGCTACCCTAACATTTTTTCTTCATTTACATGGGTGCATTTGAGCTTGCAGGCCCTTATCCATTTTTCTTTAAAGTAGGAAACTATCTAATTATAACCTTATTTCATCTGAGGGCTCAGATTAAACTGTTGAGCTCCTCATTTATTCTCTAACATCTACTGATTTTTCAAGTTTAAACTACTTGATAGATCTTTATTATCTATCTATAAACATGAAAATTTAAGATTAAACTATTTAACTCATCATGGATTATGGCATTTTGAACAAGGTGCACATAATCATTATTTTTGCAGTAAAATTAAAAGTAGTGGCATTTTGACTTGCATCACTTTCATGTCTTATTCTTATTTCTTTTTGTATTTGTGGTCCATCTTTTCTATTCTTTTTTATCTTTTTCTTTTCAAGTCCTTTGATCTTTCTTTTAGGACTTTTACCCTCTTTTCATTTTTTATTTCCAAATATGGGAAAACAACTTGCAGAAAGCAAGGTATGTACATATTACAAGACTAATCAAAGTCAATTAAAAAATTAGAACCCTATTATTATAGGACCCTAACAGCAGCAAGTAAAGATAGTGCTATAAATTAGGAGCTACTCCATGACTCACAACTGTAATCTTCCTGCTTTTGCCAAATCTGTAAAAATATCGGAGTTAATGTTTGCAAAGGTAGAACCTCCATGAATATTAATTCATTAATCAAATATTCCATGTTAGATAAAATAAATGGGTTTACCTCGTGTGTTTAAGAATAATAATGATACAAAGAGATAGAAATGTGGGAAAAAATGGGAGAGAAAAGTATACAAATCTGGTACCCAAAAATGAGCCAACTCATATGCAAGAGGTCAATGCATCAAAATTCATTAGAAAGTCATTTGAGCAGGTAGGATGCCTAGGTGTTTTCTAAAGGTGCAAGAGGTAGGCTACCATCATGATTTAACACGCCTCTTTGATATTAACTTCAAGAAGGATCAGGACATCATAGCAGGGGTGAAATTTTAGGTGTCAAAATTGTTCATAGCTTCAGCTACTACTATCCCTAATCAAGGTGACATTTGGTTCAAAGGAATGGATTTAGACCTAGAACACTACAAAATTTTCTTGAAACCAAAGTACAAGGAGTCTCTCTCATATTTTTCCTAGCAGGAAATTGTTGGACAAGTACAACCCTTTGATGAAGACTATTATGAAGTATTTCACTTGTGGGGGCAGGTTTAAAAGAATATATCAATATAACATCAGATTATTGATGCATTTCACTTCTAAGAAGCCCCAAACCTACCTAAATATTTGTTTAGAATTTTCATGAAGATGACAGAGAAGGTTCAGTCTAAAGAAAGAGATCATCAAGAAAGCCTCTTTCATCATGCTCTAGTCAAAGTAATAGTCCTCCACCAGCTGACACATATGAACATGTCATGGGAAGCTTTCTTTGAGGTAGCTGCTCTCTTACCTGTCTCCAACCAGTCAAAGGGTAAAAGCTCTCCTTCATCATCATCAAGACCACTGGGAGATGAAACATCAAGAATTCCATGAGTGAAAATAACACATCCTAGAATATATATTTGAATGACATACAAGAAAGGTAAGTATTTGGTCTTTGTTCTTGAAGCAGAAGAGAATATGCCTAGGCCTAAGCCTAAAACTAGACCTCAGGAAAAATGGATACCTAAGGAGGTTGTTACTGAAGAAGAAGTTCGGGCTGAAACCATGAGAGAGGAATCACCCTTTAGTAGACATGGTTCACCATTGCACAATGAAGAAGAGGTACCTCTAGAATTTGAGATGGCTGACTTAGGAGAATAACATGGAGATAAGGCAACAGATGATATAATCAAAGATAAATATGCATAGATTAGAGAGCTGAATGATGACCTATCCAAAGCCAATTTCATGGTGGCTTTCATACAACAGGAGAATAGACAATTGAAGCAAACCATAATGCAACATAGAAAGTCACAAGAAGACCCTCCATCATCAATCCAAGTAGGTATTTTGACATCAGAAGATAAAGGTAAAGCCATAATTTATGTAGAGCAACTTGAAGAGAAGAATATTCAAGTACAACATAGGATACCTAAAACTAGAGAAATAGTTAGAAAGGAAAAACATGTAGAAGATCCATCTCCTCCTAAAACCCTAAATACCATAGATGACTCCATAGGTGCTGAGATTGAGAAAAACAAGGAATATCGGCTTGAGAGAGTGAATGGACACTTGGAGAAGCTACTGGAAAAAGTAAACAGGGATACCACCATGCAAAGAAATATGGCAAGGCACTATTATGCTAGGAACATGGTTTGTAAGGTTTGGGTGAAAAATATGAAGAGAAAACTCAAAAATACTCTAAGGAGACTTAAAATGAAGAAAATACTTGACCTATTAGCTGATGCATCATTAGTGGTCTGAAGGCAAGGTAGAGAGCAAAGAAAAGGAAATACAATTTTGAAATTTTGAGTTTTTGTGCACACAATAAAAGGCATCCTACAAAAACACATCAACTAGTTGATGTGCTTTTTATCAGAGGGTTAGAATCAATAATTTCAAGCATACTAGGATAGATAATGACATAAGGATATCAAAAAATCACTTGAGGATGTTTTTAAAGTCATGATTTTGAAGAAAATGATAAAACAATGTCTTTTTTACACCTTGCTGCCACCTTTTCAGGACTATTGCTATGTTTCTAGATAATTTGTTTTGAAATCAAGTTTGAGGAGGCTTAAATCATGTTTTTGGATGGTTTAATGGCTCTAGGTTATAGTGGACATCTCCAAATTTATTCACAAGTCTTCAGCAAAGCTTAAAACCTCTTTCAAGTCATCAAAATATCAACCCATATATTTTTTGCGCTTTTGCTAAGAGTTGTTGCGTTTATTGTTTATTTGTTGTGTTTCTGTGTTTGGATATTTTTTACTACACGTGAAGGTTAGAAGTCAAACTAGGTTGATGTAAATAGTTGATCAACGAGTCTATTTGATGTTAATAGACTTGTTAATGATTATCATTGTAAATAATCTTGTAATCAATGCTTTGAGATATAATCTCAATCAATTAGCTAAAAACAGGGAAAGTTGTTTCTAATTTCCCTAGGATTTAGAAATGAGTAAATAGGTGCATTAATCAATTTCTATGGATCAGGATTTGACCCCTAACAGGGGAAATCTTGTTTTTCTTGTATATTTACTAAAAAACAAGTCTAAAAAAATCTTGGATACTTGAAGTTCACACATTTTTGGAACTGGTGTACTTGATTTTGGTAGAAATAATATACAGGCAATTACAACTATTTTTATGGGATTCATGTGTTGTGGTCAATGACATTGTTTTCTCCATTATTTCTTATGAATTTTATTATTAAATGTTTCTAGCAACCATTTACATTTCTCCTTGTGCTAATCTCCTAATTTTTAAACATAATTCATTACATGGAATGCTCTGTTTGTTTGAAATCATCATATAAGTATTTTTATCCTCTAACAAGTGAATTCATGCAATAATGCTCACTTAGCTCCCTCTATATGATTTCCTCCTCACCACACTACAATGAAAAATAAATTTGTGTTATTAATTAAACATGTCTTGCCTCATTCTATGACTGCAACTTATTTTTTGGAATACTTCACCTAGTTTTTAACTTGGTTCTTCTTATCTGGCAAACCCTAATCAAAACCCTATTGAGCTGATAACTAGCCTAAAAACCTAATATTCTCTAGTCACTCCCATTGGCTGTGAGGTTGATTTTGAGAGATCCCTCTTTGATTTGGTAAGGCTAGATACTAGGTCAAAATTTGGTATGTGGTTACCTCTTTGGTTTCCTTTCTCAACCTTGGGAAACTAAGGAGTGATAACATTTTGGCACCATTTCCGGGGAGTGAAAGGTCACATTTTCCATAGGTATGAATGACAAGGATCAGATCTAATTGCTGATGGTGGATAGTGATCAGACACAGGAAGGCTGAAATCATTCACATGGAGACTCCAACTTGATTCAAAGACTCCACTAGCAACAGGATCCAGAAATCGAAATGAGTTCTCAATCCAAAAGGTATGCTCCTATGCATAGAGATCATGTTCCAGGATTTTGAAATCGTATGCATTAGGTAGATTGGAAAGCATACTTTCCCAAATTCAGATATGGAAAGGAGATGATGTTTCTCTTCATTTAGTCAAATTTCACATACATGTACGCATACTTAAGGTTAAATTTCATGAGGAATGCTTAATGAAGATGTTTATGGCCACTTTAGAAGGAAAAACATGGTCATGATACGAAAGCCTGCCAAATGGCTGCTTATATTCTCTTGTTGATTTTCATGTTGCATTTTATGAGATGTATAAATAATTTCATCCTTCCTTGTTGCTGGTCAAAGATTGTTGCATGTATTTTGAAAAGGTTATTGAGCATTTGGAAAGTATTTATGAATATGATCAATTTATGGATGATGATATTGTATAGGAATTACATGAGAACCTTTTTAAACACAAAGAATATGTAGAAACTAGTTTCCATCACACTCAATAAAACTTGCAGCAGACAACAATTTCTCTCCTGGCTAAAGATGAAATGAATCTGAATTTCAATGACCTGCTTTTTTCTAAACTTATTGATGGCATTCAACATCCTATAGACATTTCAAAAGAACAAAGGAACATTCAACCCTGTTTTAATGAAGAGTCGGTGCTTATGTATGATAGTCATGTCCCATCCTATGAGTTTGATGAACATTTGCAACAGAATTTTCAAACTTTTGGTGATCAAAGGTATGAGGATAGTTATCCATATCTCTCTTCAGATTGTTCATTTCCTGATTCTTTGATTCAAGAAAATATTGGGCTTAATTATTTTTCTAAAGCAGCAGATGTAGAAACTATAGACACCCAAACAACACAGACTATAAAGCTGCAAGAAAGAAACAACCCGGTATATGACACACTTCAAATAGAATCACATGAAGGGTTATATTTAATTGTCGCTAGTGTATATGTTGTGGATTTCTTTTGTGAAAATGTTCAAGAATATAAAAAGTCTCTCCTTGCTATTAATAATGAGGATGATAAAAAAACTACCGCCATTTACTATGAGAATGATCTTGAACCTGATGGCATAGTACAAGAACAACCAATAGTTGGGAATAATGCTTATTTTTCTCCTTTTGCTGATCAGAAAGAGGTAATGTTTCATGATTTTCAAGACTACTTGGGGATTCTTTTGGAAGCATCAGAAAAAGTGGGGTTTGTTTTATTCACCAACACAGATTTTGGACTCAAGTTTCATTTTGAGTTGTCATTTACTAAATCTGTCTTTATGCCTTGTGGATCTGAATACAAGCATTAGTCATGTAGTCATGTACTTGATTGGCTACACTGGATCTTCGACTTGACTTGATCAGATCGCCTATGGATCAATTACAGTAGGTAAGGTGTGATGAATAAGCTCAACATTTTGAGCATCATTTTTTTTGTCAATTTATAGTAGAGTTTGTAGTTGGCGATGTACTATTTAGTTTTCATTTTGATTGGAGCAACAAAGTTGTAGGCTTGTTGATTTTATTTGTAAAATACACAAGAATTATTGTAATAATAATATATTATATATAAATGTATAAGAGATGATGATAAATGTTACAACGAGGCCCTGCTTATATACCTACTCAGATGGCCTTTCATTAATGGGAATGTCTTTTAGACATGCCCTTTCACTAACTTAATGATTACTTACATAATCCCTATTTAACTATTAATAATTATATTTATTATATTCGTGATGAATTATATTCATAACATTGCCCCTTCCTTCAAAAGCTTTGTCCTCAAAGCTTATAGTTGACACTTATCTTCAGTTCAAACATGCACAGCTTTCATTACAACTTAATTATATTATCCTTTATTTATTTATTTGTTATGAATTGGCCCTTCCTTCAGAACTTTGTCCTCAAAGTTTTATGGATAATAATTCTTCATAGTTTATTTGTTATCTTGGCATGTGTAATTTGACATATGTACTTGACATCTCATCTTAAGCTGTATAAATTTTTTTGATTGATTTTGTCTTGAATTATTATTATTATTATTATTTTTCTAAATAACTCAATATTTTTTTTTTTTAAATTTAATTAATTAAATTTTTTTTAATTTAATTGATTAAATAATTTTAATTAATTAAATTTAATTCCATTTTTTTTCTAGGTTTAATATAAATCGCTCTTTTTTTTATATACCACCACGAATCAATTTTTAAAACAACGTGATGGTCAGAAGTTGTTGGATAGGTTTTAGGCAGCGTATCTGTATAGAAGAAACACAACCCACCATATGGCATGTCTAACAAAAAACATATCAACCGTCTCAACAAAAATGGCATGGTCAGCTTGTTGACGCCGGCGGATGATGGCGAAATTGTGTTGATCGGCATTTCGCATTTCCCCTTCACAGTCATCAGTTAGGTTTCTCTTATATATATTTCATTGCATTTTCATTACTAGCGGCAGCGGTGGCATCGAATTTTGTTCCAATATTCATGGGCTTTTGCTACGGTGGTAGGGTGCTGTGTCCATAAAGTCCTCGGCTTCTCGTGCAAGAGAGATTTCCTCATATTTCAAAAACTGAAGCACTGCTGAATCGAAACGGAAAAACCCAAAATCATGAACAGGATCACGATAAAGAGTATAAAATTCCATATTTTGCTTTAGCAATTTGTAATATATTTTTCCATCTACAGTCATGGGTGTAGTGATCAGCTTCGTTGGGAGTAAAGGCTGTGCCAAAGTTACACAAAATGGATCCCCATGATTGATGTGATAGATTTCACAGTAAAATGGAATAGGAATCTTTGGTGGAACACTTTCAACTGGCTTTTCTAGAACAATCACACATCTTATATGTTTCAAACATTGCTCCACCTTCAGCATATAATCTGGTCCAGAATACTCCACAGACCACAAAGTAGCCTTTAGATAATAGTAAGTTGTAGCAGCTTCCAACATTATTTCTTCATATTCTTGCCTTTCCGGCCAATTATTTGTCTAATCACTACCTCCAATCTCCCCAATGCAAAGAATAACCTTCCGCAATAAAGCACAGTCAATTTGTTCTCCGTCCCTCTCTTTATCAACAAGAACAATAACATAATTCATCACATTGTCTCGTAATTCATTCAAGACTAGTTCTCGGGAAAACCTCACTGAAGTGTTGGAGACATTATATTCATCAATTAAAGACACATTGTAGCGTTCTCTAACCCTATAGTTATATTCTGGATAAAAAAAATGATCCAAATAATTAAAAATGTGTAACAACCGTCTAAGCATGACCTTGTAAATTTCCCAACGTCTCACAAATTCTTTTAACATCAACTCATCATCAGGTTGTGCCCTCAAGGCGGGTAAAACAGTATCTGTCAGATACCCTTTTATGGATTTCACATAAGGTTCCCCTAACTTCTCAAAAAGTGTCGAAATCACTATCAAAGAAATATACCAAGCTGTGTTATACTCATGACCAAGCAAACTCTCTGTTGTAGAAATGCGTTGAATGGGAGTTGGTTTAGCGGCATCTAGATTGAGTTGGTTTAGCCCCTGCTTAATCATTTATTCTTCTATACAATTTTGGATGAGGTGTTTCCATGCCTCTGAAGCACCATATATGGATTTTTTACATTGAAATGTAATAGCCCCTACAAGTGAATGAAAAATAGCAGGAGGTTTATCTGCACACAACTTCTGGTCCAAGTCATGAATCTTTCCCATGACATGTTGTAGCACTCATGCTACAAACATTATGAAATCTCCTGATTTCTGGTCATCAAAACTCACCAAGCAAAGAAAACCTAATGAATCCGCCAATCTTGATGATTCATCATATACATAATTGGAATCTATTGCTCCACCTCCAAATGTACGACTACCAAAATTATTTGTTGATTGTGGTGTCCCTCCTAGGATAATAGGATGATGGGAATTAGTATTCTGACCAATAACTTCATCATTTTCTGCAAGGATATCTATTGTGCCACTCAATCCCCTACTTGAAGAAGCACTCAAACTTTGCAAATTCATGTCTACTAAAATAGACAACGTTGTAGAAGATAAGAGATCATTTACTCTAGCTTCTGTTTTGTCATCTGTGAAAATGTCATCTGCTTCGCTAGTGCTAGCATTCATATTTTCAAATTTTTTTATATTCATGTTAGTTTCCATATAGCCACTTTGATCAACATTCATGTCACAACAGTTTTTTAGATCATCTTCATCTTCATGTGGATGTTCTTCATCTGAATCTGTAATTCTCATAACTTGATATTATATAGAATGTAGTGACTCTTCATGATCATATTTTGAATTTTCTGAATCAGCTGAATTGTTCTGTTGACTATGTTCAATATTCGGGAATATTGGTTTTTGCATTATATTTATTTTGTCTAAAATGGCGTTCATCTTTTGCATTTCCTTTTTATGATTGTCTCTGGACTCACTACGGATTTTCAACATTAGTCTGTCTATCCGATTTTTCATGTCTTGAAGTCGTTTGATGTCGTCAGAATTTCCTGTAACCTTATCCTCAAGATTGACTAATCGTTTAGTGAATTTATCGGAATTATTGATATTACTCTCCAAATAGATCAAATTTTTGTTGAAATCATCCATTGTCATTGATGAAGACATCGAACGACAATGATTTTGAGGCACAACATGTAACAGCTGAAGGTAGCCAATAGTGGCATAGGTGCTTCCTTTCAGGTGAGAAGATCACTGCCCTGATGAAGGTGAGGGTGTGCGGGGGTTGATAACGGTGTTCTGGTCATGATAGGGTAATTAAAATGGAAAGCAAGTGGCAGTAGTAGTAATCACACAAATCCTGGAGAGCGACCACTCTGATACCAAATGGAGCAACAAAGCTGTAGGCTTGTTGATTTTATTTATAAAATACACAAGAAGTATTGTAATAATAATATATTATATATAAATGTATAATAGATGATGATAAATGTTACAATGAGGCCCTGCTTATACACTTACGCAGGTGGTCTTTCATTAATGAGCATGTATTTTAGACATGCCCTTTCACTAACTTAATGATTACTTACATAATCCGTATTTAAGTATTAATAATAATATTTATTATATTCGTTATGAATTATATTCATAACATTGATTCAAGTCAGTTTGAGGATTGTAGCTGAAGTGACTCCATTACGACCTGGTCTATGGTGTTCTTGACACCTCCTAAAGGAGCTTCCATCCCCATTCGAGCCAATGTTAGAGTCCTGTTAGATTCGGTCTTTACAGCCCTCTGTCAGAGATCATTTCTCTATTTGCATTTCATTGTTTAGGTGTCTCATTCCGCTCGCTCATCTGCATTCCGTTAGGGGCATGCCATTGACTGACGGAAGGGTTTGGTTCTCCTATTTCCCCTCATGCTTGTACTTGCCGGGTTGGTTAAAACTCCTTAAAATTCATCAAAGTTCAGTTCATGTCATTCACAGTCATAAATGATTATTTTGGTCAAAAAGAGTCTTTAGTTTCTGAGTCTAGGATTTAGTCTTTTGACATGTTTAATAAATGCCCACAGGCCATGAGGATGATTTCAATAAGTTTTCAATTCAAATTTTTTCATCATCAGATATATTTGAGGACATTTCTTGTTCAAAACTCTGTTTTGAATAAGAAATTGTCGCATTCATTTTTTTAATAATCATGTATTTTTTCGTCATGAATATTTCAAATCAGACTCTGGTTTTCCTTTGCCAAAGACCAACGCCAACATCCCTGCAAAAAATAATCATGTTCGTCAATTCAAGTCCAGAAAGTCAGTGAAAAGCAAAAGACAGAGTTCATTAAGTGACAAAGTGCCAAAATAAAAAGAACATTACAAAATGGGTTTTGAAGAAGTAAAAATCAAAGCCATTTCTTTTCAAGATATTTCACAAAGCTATTTAACCCATTTGCATCAAGGAACATTCACAAGATCCAAGATAAAGTCGAGTTTGATTTTTGAGAGGGCAAAACTGCGTTTTAAGAGGGCAGATTGTGTGACAGAGTTTAGCGCGGCGCATTGAGCAGAGGCGCGGCACATTGAGCAGAGGCGCGGTGCACCAAATTGACGCAGCGCATTGGGTCGAAATTGGTAGTATATTTTGCCACAGGCGCGGCACACCCAAAGGCCGCGGTGCATTGGGTTTGCGCGCGGCGCATAGAGCCCTAAGGCCGAAAAACTATCACCCTTCACCAAAACTCATTTCCAATCGGCTCATTTGCCTCCAAGTAAGTTGACAAAGTATGTTCGTTGATTTTATGGTGTGTTTGCTACGTGTTAAAAAGGAGAATTTCAAGTGTTAAATGGTGAAAAACTTAACCCTATACCTATACTGAAATTTTCTCCATAGGGTTTAAAGAGAGATGATTGTAATTTGAAATTGGGTGTCAAAGCTGGAACTTGTCAAAACGATCTCATTCCATTGTTACTTGTGCTCTTGTCACTGTTATTATCATATCATTGTTCTCACTGCTATTATCATTGTTGTTATACCGCAGTCCCTTCCTATTTCCACTATCCCCATATCCCTTTTGCCCTTTGTTCCCATGTCAATGAATTCCCAAACCCTATCACTTGTTACCACTTCCCTTCATTGATAAAAATCTAAGTTTCCACAAGATTCAAGGGCTGGCTTATGTCCTTGATTGCACTTATATATTTTCATTGCACTCTTATCCCTAAAAACTACAAGTCCCATCACTATCACCCATTCCCATATCATTTGTAAAGGTGTATGATCTCAAAGTTTTCTAAAGCAGTGAGTAAATGTCTGTCCATTCCAAAGTCACTTGACAGTCCATTGTATTCACTTTGACACTTCCTTTCAGCCTCTCATTTCATGTGGCACACTTGGCAATGAAAAAAAACATAGATTTATCATCATAGACTTGTCAAACACCTTGTTTTCAGCACCATGTCAGAGACAGATTCACCATATGAGCAGGGATATGAGCAGGATAGGGATTCTACAGCAGAAATAAATGTGTCAAGGAGATCTCATAAAAGTGGCAGGCATGTCAGGGAGGAGCCCACTTCTTTGACCCAATTGCAGGCTTACCTGCTTACAATGGATTGTTTTCAGCGTCAGTCATGTTTCCAGTATTGTGAGATGATTTCCCGAACACAGCATCATCATGAGTTAGCTCGCCTATTTGTCCTACATTTTCATAATGGTCATGTAAGTCTTGCCAGAGCGAACTTCACTTTGACACCAGAGACTATTTCTGAGGCGACTGGGATACCAAACATTGGTGAGGAGTGGAATAAGAGACAGCAGCTAGATAGAGCATATTATGAGCCTTACATCAGACCTGGATATTTGAGGCAGCTGAGCAGGGTATTTCCATTCCGGTTTCTGAAGGAAGATTATGCACCACTGATGAAGCTCATCATTCGTTATTTCAGCTGTGAGGGCCGTTTCTCACGTCTTTATGCATATCACATCAGACTTTTGATGCATTTTACGAGAGTGAGACTGATGAGTATCCCCTATTTCATGTGTCGAAACATAGAGCGGATGACATTCCTTGTGCAGAAGAAGACCCCAGCGCAACAGCATAATAGTATCTATCATTATGCGCTCATCAAAATCATTATAGTGCATCATCTTGGTTTACAGGGCATCTCGTGGGATGAGTTCATTTCTCGGGATTTATTTGCAGCACCACAGCCTCCCGAGGTTGTTCATGATGAGGCAGAGCCTTCACATCAGTTTGAGATTCCTGAGACTGAGCCTATCAATGCTCCAGTGTGTGTGACATATCAGAGAGGCCATCGAGCCTTATTTGCATCATCACGATGAGTACTATCTCCACCTGGGGTGGAAGGGGTCTCGTTGACTTCATCAGCAGCGCGAGTACTATCTCCATATGGTGTGGAAGGGGTATCGCCTTCGAAATTAGCACAGGTATAGGTTCAGGATAGAGGCAAGAGGCCTATGCATGATGAGGGCCCTTCAGGAGGCCAAGACACTGATTTTATACTCATCGATGTTGATGCGAGCTCTCCTAGCTCAAAGATCAAAGAGATCATCCAGGAACAAAAGGCTGAGATTGACACTTTGACGATGAAGTTGCAGAGAGCTCAGTGGGTTATACATTATTTTGAGCAGCGTAATAAACAACTGGAGGATCATCACACACTCTTAGAGTTGCGGCAAATCCGTGAAGACCGTGCATTGGCCCGGAAGAGACCAGGTGACATGACATCGGTTGAGCGAGAGACTTGCCTTATGCACGTCAACATTCATCTGGAGAAAATCTTGGTGAAGGCCAATAGGGACAAAGACATGCTCAGACACATGAAGACTCACTATTGGGCCCGTACACACGTTTGCAGAGCAAAAATGAAGATCCTGAAGGCAAGGTTGAGAAAGGCACTGAAACGGCGAAAAAGGATGATCCACTTAGAATCTTGGCCGAAGCTTCCTTGGCTGAGCATGAGACATGATGGGAGACCTTCACTCCAAATTTCAGCAAATTTGGAGAATATTTTGTCATTTTTGAAAATTTTGGTTGCGAAACAAGTTTTTTCGCCCGATGCGTCGCGCCACCCGACGCGCGCTTATTATTGGGACACTTTCTGGAGGAAAACTTGATATTTTTGGATTTCTCATGGTAATTTATGCATGCTCAGGAATGGCCGAAGAATTTCATCAAATTCTGGGTGGTCTTAAGGGCCAAAAACACCATGAAAATCACCTTTCTGCCACCTTTTGCACCAGCAAGAAGTACTCTTGGGATACTGATGTTTTGGAGGGGCAAATGAGCTTCAAATTGAAAAATTCCACTGGGGTTGGATAGACGACATCTAGGGATTTCCAACGAGCTATCATGAGCTCGATTTGGACTTCAGGAAGTGCTTCAAAAACAGGTCCAAAGTAGCGTGGCGCATAGAGTTTTTGAGCGCGACACATAGAGGAATTTAGCCTATTTTTCACCTTCCAGCTCAGAAATTCGGCCAATTTTGACTAGTTTTACTTTTTCATGAGAGGATTGATCTATATTGATGTAATTTGGTAACCATGATGTAATTTTGGCATGTATTTACTTTTTCTAGATGATTCATTCACTAAAAAGTGAAAATCAAGTGAATGGATCAGTTTCCTAGCATATAGAGGCAAGTTGTTTGGCTGCCTAGATTTTAGCTCCATGTTTAGACTTGGTTCAAACTGCTCCTAGAAGGATGAGCTCGATCCCTAGAGGCATGGGAAGGGGTTAGGATAGTCTATATATTGTATTTTCTGAGACATTTTCAGGGTTGGATACTTGGGAAAAATTTGGCACCTCATTGTACATACATTTTCAGTTTTGGCAAAGGAAAGACCAGAGTTTTGGAGCACTTGTTGGGATCCTTGTGGCTTCTGAGTTTTGATGATGTTTTTCTCCATGTAATTTTAAGTTCCATTAATGTTATATGTATGCCATTTCCCTTCTCTATGCTTCTAAATTAAACAAATGAGTAATTGAGGTAGAATTCATTGATTTGCCGGTGCTCTGCCTTAAGCTTTTGTTTAGTTTTTTATGTTCTTCGTCAGTTTGAAGAGGATCCTTGCTTTCTCTTTCCCTCTTCAGCTACTCAGTAGTATTTTCCATACATTCACTCGATCTAAGACATCAAAGCCGCTGCCTACCCTGCCCCAACTTGAACTCTGTAAGATTTGGCCTCATCCCCAAGCCCAAAAATTGTTTTTCCCTTTTTCCAACAAAAACCCCTAAAAATCAAAATCAAACCCTCCTATTGGTTTATCTAGCCTAATATCAGTTGTTTTTTTAGTCATCTCAAGCCCCTTTGATAATTTTTCATTGAGATTGACCCGGAGAGAGCCCTCTCTTGTCCTCGTAGGGCTAGCTACGAGGCTGAGCGTGGTTTGGTGTTGTCCTTCTTCTACCGTATTTCAGCCTAAGGTGGATTTGGGAAATAACATAGTGGCGACCATACTAGGGATGAAAATGGTTTGCTTGTTGATGTTATTTGCTTCATAAGTTATAGACGGAGTCTAAAGTCATGCCAGGTAGCTTTCGAAACACTTTTGCCTTGCATTAGTGGAAGTAGATAAACGTTGCTTCAGTCGATCTCCGGTTTAGCTTGTGAACGAGAAATTTTCCTGTGTTTTACCCCAGTACATTATATCGTTCTGGACTTTTGGATGATTGAGTCTAGAATTTTATTAGGCTGAATAGATTGTTTTGTCATTTGATTTTTTAATAGATCAACACACTGGCTTCAAGAAGACATACTAGATCGAATCCTGATCCAAATCCGCCTCCAGTGTATGAGAATCCCAATCTGATTCCAAGAATTTTCTGTCGAGAAGCTCCCGTGTTTCCTCTATTTAAATCTCATTCATACCCTACTGTATTTGAATACATCGAAGACATTGAGTTTGATGATCATTTCGAGTTATCCTTGTTTGAAACCAAATCTGAAAGTGCTACTAGTTCTACCGTCATAAATCCCGAATTCATTAAGTATCTTGAGGTTGAAAAAGCTAATCGATCCATTGATAATTACATTCTGAATCTTCAAGACTCCATTGTGGCAACTAATATTCCTGAGTTTATTGAATCCGCTTCTGAAACTCTTGGTCCATCAGTAGTTACATCTGATTCACAAGTTCATGCTGAGCCTTCTTTTATTCCTACCATTCCAGTGCAACCATTGATATATGATCAGCAATCAGCAGTAGTTTCTCCTCCATCTCCACCACATACACCTCGCACATCTACTGCTCCCACTCCACCCGTTTCTCCAAGACAGATCATAAATCCACCGAGAGCCATGGCTGCTAGATTCACACCTCTTGCTTGCTAGCAAATTTGGATCCTATGCCCGCTGATTATCAGAGTAAAATTCCTTTGTTTGATGGTACTCATCAAAGTGTGCCCGCTCAGCAACATATTGACAGAATGACAGACTTTTTGGACCCGCATGAAATTGATGAAGAGAATGTCTCTATGAGACTGTTTGTCCAAAATTTTGGAGGTGAGGTACGTAAATGGTTCAGAGCTTTACAGCCCAGAAGTATTAATACATTGGAAGAGCTTCAGAGACAGTTTCTAGATCGGTGGGAGATGAAGAAAGATCCGCTGCAAATCACTTCTGAGTATACTAAGATCAAGCGCAATCCTGGTGAGAACGTCCAAGACTATATTATCAGATTTAATGCGGTTTATAATGCAATTCCTGATGACTTGAGGCCTTCTAAGAAGTCAGCCTTATTAAAATTCCTGAATGGTTTTGATCTGGAGATGGCCTATTCATTACGAGATAGAGATCCGCCTACTTTAGAGGACATGCAAAAGATTGCCGTGAGTGTTGAGGAAAACTTGAATGATAAGAGAGCTAGACTAAAAGCAGAGAAGAAAGTTGTGATAAAAGAAGAAGCTTCTACATCTACAGATCAGATACTTCGCGAAATGGGAAAGATGTTCGAAAGGCTCACTCTTGATAAGCCCGAACCACACATTCGGAATCCTAACTTCCGTGGTCAGCAATAGCCCCAATTCATAATTAAGCAACGAGAACCGCGAGCACAAGAACCAGCAGTCCAGTAGCAAGTAAAGACACCTCTTCAGCAGAATTTTGTTGGTCAGGATTCATATGATGAAGATGATGTAATGGGGGAGGAAAATCATTTCTTTACTCCTGATGATTTTCCCATTTATATCACCGAAGATGATGAGTATGCAGAAAGTTCAGCGGTACAAAGAGATGAGGATTTTATCCTAGCTAATGATGCAGCCCTTGAGGAGGAGTCAGATGAGTATCAGAGAGGATATATGAATGCATTGTCAGCTCGGCAGAAGCAATACTCTCTTAGAAATAGAGATGTACCAGTCAATCCCATTCAGAAGAGGAAGGAAGTTTCAGCGCCTAAAAATGATTCACCTGTTGCACAAAAGAAAGCAAAAGAGGTAGTTGATCCTGCTGCCACTAAGTCATCATCAACAGAAAAATCAAATCAGCCGATTACATCGAGAAAGAAGGTTGAAAAGAAAGAGGTTCCATCCAAAGAGATCGAAAAGACTTCAACTTTTAGTTTGGAGAATGAAATTTCAAAATTGAAGGTATCCATCCCCTTGACTGAATTAATGAGGAACAACACTTATAAAGGTCAAGTTTCTAGAATTTTGAATTTCTATCCCATGTCTGATATGGTGAATATTGAAGATGATCAACCGGAACTGATATTTGGACCAACTCTAGATGGTGAGTCTCCGGACAGCGAAGTCCCTCCTTTTTATATCAGTCTTCGATTGCATGAGTTTGTGTTGCATAATGCCATGTTCGATTCCAGTGCTTCTCATAACCTTATGCCGAAAGAAATCAAGGAGAATTTGGGTTTAGAAATTACCAGGAAGTACCACGATCTTTATTCATTCGATTCTAGCAGAGTGAGATGTATTGGGCTGATCGGGTAAGTCAAAAGAAGTCAATTGGTATGTCTCCTTTCGAGTTGGTTTATGGAGTAGATACAATTTTTCCTACATCACTTGCTGTTCCAGTAGTCAAGCTTCTTCAAGAGGCTGGTAGTGAAGAAAGCCACATGCAGAGAAGGATAAATCAGATGATTCATTTGCAGCAAATGAGAGAAGAGGTCTTCCAGAATACATTCAAGTTGCAGGAGAGAATCAAAAAGATCTATGACAGGAAAGCGAAGGCAGATAAATTCCAGTTGGAGGAAGTGGTACTGAAGTGGGATGCTAGGAATGAAGACAAGGGAAAACACGGTAAGTTTGAAAACCTTTGGAAAGGTCCATTCAAGATTGCAGCATATCGAGGTCAGAACGCCTTTCTTTTGAAGGAAATGAATGGTGAAGACTGTCCAGGAGGGCCGGTCAATGGCTGGCTGCTCAAGCGGTACCATTTTTGAGTATTTTCTGCAGTTTACATTGCCATTGTATATACCATTGTATTTCAAATTTCATTGTAAGTGTGCACAGTAGTATTTTCTTCAGTCTGGGGCCTGAAGTGAAGGCTATAATTCTGAAGAAGGATTTCAGTTTTGATTTGAGTCTGTTTAGTCGGTTTGTTTTAGTCATTTCTTTTTTAAGAGTTGTGTCAGTTTAAGTGAAAGTTTCAGTCAAATAAATTCAGTCAACAGTCTTGAGTTGTTTTGTCAAATAATGGATTCCATGGCCCAATGAACAAAGGAACTGGTCTGCTCTCCCAAATATCTGTCGTTCTTGGCACCTCCAAGGAGCTACCATCCCCATTGGAGCCAATGTTAGAGTCGGTCTTTACAGCCCTCCGTCAGAGATCATTTCTCTATTTGCATTTCATTGTTTAGGTGTCTCATTCCGCTCGCTCATCTGCATTCCCTTAGGGGCATGCCATTGACTTACGGAAGGGTTTGGTTCTCTTGTTTTCCCTCATGCTTGTACCTGCTGGGTTGGTTAAAACTCCTCAAAATTCATCAAAGTTCAGTTCATGTCATTCACAGTCATAAATGATTATTTTGGTCAAAAAGAGTTTTTAGTTTCTGAGTCTAGGATTTAGTCTTTTGACATGTTTAATAAATGCCCACAGGCCATGAGGATGATTTAAATAAGTTTTCAATTCAAAGTTTTTCATCATTAGATATATTTGAGGACATTTCTTGTTCAAAACTCTGTTTTGAATAAGAAATTGTCGCATTCATTTTTGTAATAATCATGTATTTTTCCATCATGAAGATTTCAAAGCAGACTCTGGTTTTCCTTTTCCAAAGACCAACGCCAACATCCCTGCAAAAAATAATCATGTTCGCCAATTCAAGTCCAAAAAGTCAGTGAAAAGCAAAAGACAGAGTTCATTAAGTGACAAAGTGCCAAAATAAAAAGAACATTACAAAATGGGTTTTGAAGAAGTAAAAATCAAAGCCATTTCTTTTCAAGATATTTCACAAAGCTATTTAACCCATTTTCATCAAGGAACATTCACAAGATCCAAGAGAAAGTCGAGTTTGAGTTTTGAGAGGGAGAAACTACGTTTTGAGAGGGCAGATTGTGTGACTGAGTTTAGCGCGACGCATTGAGCAGAGGCGCGGCGCATTGGGTCGAAATTGGTAGTGTATTTTGCCACAGGCGCGACGCACCCAAAGGCCGCGGTGCATTGGGTCTGCGCGCGGCGCATAGAGCCCTAAGGCCGAAAAATTATCACCCTTCACCAAAACTCATTTCCAATCGGCTCATTTGCCTCGAAGTAAGTTGACAAAGTATGTTCATTGATTTTATGGTGTGTTTGCTGCGTGTTGAAAAGGAGAATTTCAAGTGTTAAATGGTGAAAAACTTAACCCTATACCTATACTGAAATTTGCTCCATAGGGTTTAAAGAGAGATGATTGTAATTTGAAATTGGGTGTCAAAGCTGGAACTTGTCAAAACGATCTCATTCCATTGTTACTTGTGCTCTTGTCACTGTTATTATCATATCATTGTTCTCACTGCTATTATCATTGTTGTTATACCGCAGTCCCTTCCTATTTCCACTATCCCCATATCCCTTTTTCCCTTTGTTCCCATGTCAATGAATTCCAAAACCCTATCACTTGTTACCACTTCCCTTCATTGATAAAAATCTAAGTTTCCACAAGATTCAAGGGCTGGCTTATGTCCTTGATTGCACTTATATATTGTCATTGCACTCTTATCCCTAAAATCTACAAGTCCCATCACTATCACCCATTGCCATATCATTTGTAAAGGTGTATGATCTCAAAGTTTTCTAAAGCAGTGAGTAAATGTTTGTCCATTCCAAAGTCACTTGACAGTCCATTGTATTCACTTTGACACTTCCTTTCAGCCTCTCATTTCATGTGGCACACTTAGCATTGTGCCACAAAAAAAACATAGATTTATCATCATAGACTTGTCAAACACCTTGTTTTCAGCACCATGTCAGAGACAGATTCACCATATGAGCAGGATAGTGATTCTACAACAGAACTAAATGTGTCAAGGCGATCTCATAAAATTGGCTGGCATGTCAGGGAGGAGCCCACTTCTTTGACCCAATTGCAGGCTTGCCCGCTTGCAATGGATTGTTTTCAGCGTCAGTCGTGTTTCCAGTATTGTGAGATGATTTCTCGAACGCAGCGTCATCATGAGTTAGCTTGCCTATTTGTCCTACATTTGCATAATGGTCATGTAAATCTTGTTGGAGCGAACTTCAATTTGACACCAGAGACTATTATTGAGGCGACTGGGATACCAAACATTGGTGAGGAGTGGAATAAGAGACAGCAGCTGGATAGAGCATATTATGAGCCTTACATTAGACCTGGATATTTGAGGCAGCTGAGCAGGGTATTTCCATTTCAGTTTCTGAAGGAAGAGTATGCACCACTGATGAAGCTCATCATTCGTTATTTCAGCTGTGAGGGCCGTTTCTCACGTCTTTATGCATATCACATCAGACTTTTGATGCATTTTACGAGAGTGAGACTGATGAGTATCCCCTATTTCATGTGTCGAAACATAGAGCGGATGACATTCCTTGTGCAGAAGAAGACCCCAGCGCAGCAGCATAACAGTATCTATCATTATGCGCCCATCAAAATCATTGTAATGCATCAGCTTGGTTTACAGGGCATCTTGTGGGATGAGTTCATTTCTCGGGATATCTTTGCAGCGCCACAGCCTCCCGAGGTTTTTCATGATGAGGCAGAGCCTTCACATCAGTTTGAGATTCCTGAGACTGAGCCTATCAGTGCTCGAGTGTGTGTGACATATCATAGAGGCCATCGAGCCTTATTTGCAGCATCACGACGAGTACTATCTCCACCCAGGGTGGAAGGGGTCTCGTTGACTTCATCAGCAGCGCGAGTACTATCTCCATATGGTGTGGAAGGGGTCTCACCTTCGACATCAACACAGGTATAGGTTTAGGATAGAGGCAAGAGGCCTATGCATGATGAGGGCCCTTCAGGAGGCCAAGACACTGATTTTATACTCATCGATGTTGATGCGAGCTCTCCTAGCTCAAAGCTCAAAGAGATCATCCAGGAACAAAAGGATGAGATTGACACTTTGACGGTGAAGTTACAGAGAGCTCAGTGGGTTATACATTATTTGGAGCAGCGCAATAAATAACTGGAGGATCATCACACACTCTTAGAGTTGCGGCAAATCCGTGAAGACCGTGCATTGGCCCGGAAGAGACCAGGTGACATGACACCGGTTGAGCGAGAGACTTGCCTCATGCACGTCAACATTCATTTGGAGAAAATATTGGCGAAGGAAAATAGGGACAAAGACATGCTCAGACACATGAAGACTCACTATTGGGCCCGTACACACGTTTGCAGAGCAAAAATGAAGATCCTGAAGGCAAGGTTGAGAAAGGCACTGAAACGGCGAAAAAGGCCTGATCCACTTAGAATCTTGGCCGAAGCTTCCTTGGCTGAGCATGAGACATGATGGGAGACCTTCACTCCAAATTTCAGCAAATTTGGAGGAGATTTTGTCATTTTTGAAAATTTTGGTTGCGAAACAGGTTTTTCCGCCCGACTCGTCGCGCCACCCGACGCGCGCTTATGATCGGGACACTTTCTGGAGGAAAACTTGATATTTTTGGATTTCTCATGGTAATTTATGCATGCTCAGGAATTTCTGAAGCATTTCATCAAATTCTGGGTGGTCTTAAGGGCCAAAAACACCATGAAAATCACCTTTCTGCCACATTTTGCACCAGCAAGAAGTACTTTTGGGAGATTGAAGATTTGGAGGGGCAAATGAGCTTCAATTTGAAAAATGCCACTTGGGTTGGATGGCAGACATCTAGGGCTTTCCAACGAGCTATCATGAGATCGATTTGGACTTCGGGAGTTCTCCAAAAACAGGTCCAAAGTAGCGCGGCGCATAGAGCTTTTGAGCGTGGCGCATAGAGGAATTCAACCTATTTTTCACCTTCCAGCTCAGGAATTCGGCCAGTTTTGACTAGTTTCACCTCTTGATGTAATTTTTGATCTAGCTTGATGTAATATGGTAACCATGATGTAATTTTGGCATGTATTTACTTTTTCTAGATGATTCATTCACTAAAAAGTGAAAATCAAGTGAATGGATCAGTTTCCTAGCATATAGAGGCAAGTTGTTTGGCTGCCTAGATTTTAGCTCCATGTTTAGAATT